>JAXFYN010000095.1:0-421448 GCA_036172215.1 Camellia granthamiana | reverse complement strand
GAAGCCCCGGAAGTAAGATTTCCAATGGTGTCAGACTTGCATCAAAATTCTAACTGTGCTAAGAGATATCCCTCTTTTAGTGAAGATTGCTCAGTTTCGGTCCAACCGGATTGATGCCCAACTTCAACCAACCATATCTCCCCCATCTAGACTCGGCTTTAGGAGATTCTTGAGTGTAAAATGAAGCCCCGGAAGTCTTCTTTCCAACGGTGGTGACCTCATAGCTTAAATCCAAGTATACAAAAGGATAGGCCCGATTTAGCGAGGACTGCTCGTCTCTCTCTTAACGATTCATACCCAACTTCTTCCTCAACTAGGTTTCTTCTCTCTCCTCCGATTTTTTTCAACTTCAAACCCCTAGACAAGGTGTTTTGAAATATTTTTCAAAGATTTCACCTCTCCTTCATTTATTCCACTTTGTCCTTGCTCGGTTTACCGAAAAGCGCAACATTTAACAAAATGCGAGTGTCGGAACATCGTAGGAACTTTTTCAAAAACTATTTTGAAAAAGAGGGTTTCAAGGTCTAAAATCTTTTGATCAAGATTGTTTTGGTCCAAGAGCGGTATAAAGTTGGGATTTGACTCTCTCCTTGCCGAAGAAATTGAACCCTTGCACTGCACAACTTCCATCACCTAGTAAACCATCAGTAGCGCCTAAGTCTTAAGGGCGGTCAAAAATGGGGTGTCTATAGGTTCCTTGCCGACATCCTCTAGGACCTCTTTGTCCTCGTCTTCTATGTCTACTGTTTCTACTTCTCGTACAGTGCAAGCGGATATCATTACTACTATGGAACAATTTTTTGCTTGCACTTGATCTCCCCTGACCTCCTTAATTCCCTGTTCTATCAAAAACCGTAACAGCTGGTGCAGCGTTGAAGGAACAGCCCTCATTGCATGCAACCACGGTCTTCCCAGAATAACATTATAAAGGGAGGAGGTGTCAATCACTGAAACTCTGTGTTTACCTTCTTGGTGCCTGTCTGCACCTCCAAATGCATGGCTCCTAGTGGCCATGTTGGCATCCCGTTAAACCCCACCATCGGACTACTAGACTGTTCCAAGTCATCCTAGTGAAGGCCCAGCTCCTTGTAACATCTAGCATACATGATGTCACAAGAATTGCCTTAATCGACTAGTATGCGCCTCACTTGGCAGTTCCCAATCCTTAGAGTCACCACTAGAGCATCATTGTGCATATGCTATACCATATCTAAATCGGCTTCAGTAAAAGAGACCGTCGGTTCGAGATACTCATGCACTCTGGGCTTCTTCTGTTGAACCTGGTACATATGCTGCAGGTGTCTCACTCTCTGTGTTTCCCCCCTAACTTCATTCTCATTCACTCTCGAGTGAATCACATTGATCACTTGGGGTCCATCTGCTTGTTGTGGTGGCGATGGCGGTGGTGAAGGTGCCACCGATGTTGGGGGAAACCTTACATGTTCTTCCCTTGTTTTGGCCTCGTCCACCAAGTCTCTCAGATGACCTTGCCTAACCAAGTCCTCAAAGTAGGTTCTCAGGGCCCTGCATCCCTATGTAAAATGCCCATCTGCATTGTGGTAAGCGCAGTGCTTCCCAATGCTTCTTCCCATAAACTCGCCGTGAACTTTTTCTGGTGCTCTGTAATATGGTTGGTTTCTAATCCTCTCCAAGGCCTTATGGATCAGGATCTTGAATACGGTAGTAACTGCCTGTGCAGCCCTTAGTCCGACCTTCTGCCTGTTAACTGTGGTATTACTTCGGGCTCGTTTCGGTGAGTCGTTTCCCTTCTCCTGCTTAAACACTTTTATTCCTAGTGTGTCCTCCTCTGCCTTGACATATTTTTCTATTCATGCCATAAGCTCTTCCATACTCTTTGGTAAAGTTTTCGCTAGCGACTTTCGAAGTGGGCATTCATCCTCCAGGCCATTTTTAAATGAAACGACTACCACCTCCTGGTTACATGCGGGTATCCAATTGAACACCTCGTAATACTGCTTGGCATAAGCCCTCAAGCTCTCATCCTCGCCAATCTTTAAAGCCAGCAGGGAGTCTACCCTCAATGGCTGCAACTTGTTTGTAACAAACCTAGCCACGAACATTTCGGCCAGGCCTTCCCAACTTTTCACAGTTCCTTTCAGCAATTTGTGAAACCAATCCAACGAGATTTCCCCAAAGGATGAGGGGAATACCTTGCACAACAAAGGTTTGTTCTCGGTATACAAAGCCATTGAATTTAGGTATAAGCCGACGTGAAAGTTCGGATCGGACTTACAGTCATATATCTGGAGCCTCGACGCGTGGAACCTTTTTGGGGCCTTAAACCTATCCAACTCCACTAAGAACGGCATTCTCGGCTTGACCGGGGATGTGACATCGGCAGTATGTCGCTTCCTCTAGAGGTAGTCCCTCAAATCCTCCTTAGTCCAACCAGGAGCTCGGCTGTCAACAAATTTTAGTCTTTTTGGTGCGCTGCTCCCGGTGTCGTTATGTGTCCTCTTGGACTTCTCTCTATTCACCATATCAAAGCAAAGCTCCTTCCCTTGAACGTGTCGATGTTCTTTGACATAAGTTCCCTTAGTGCGAGGCATTCTCTGAGACTCTTCTCTTACCGATTCTGCTCGCCCTGTATCCCATGAAGGCCGATGCGAGCGTTTCTTCATCCGGTTATGTTGAGGAACTGCTGGGATTACTTTTTGCCCCCCTTTCTGGGCGTCGTCCTTGGCCACTGGAATCGGCATGTCCCTCAACGGAAACGGTGGCTGCATGACATTGTTCTGCATCATGAAGTTGACAACCGATTGTAGATCTGCCAACTTGTTTGCCATTCCCTTCATCTCGCCATCCTTCCTCAGACATCTATCTTTCCATACCTGGAGGTCGCTTTCGTTGTAATACTCATCTTGGCCTGCTGTCTTTGGTGCGTCTCCCTCTTAGCTGACTTCCTTCTCCTCGGGATTCTAATCCCGTGCTCCTTCATTATGGTTTTCTTCCTCTATGTTTAGATCGGCATGTTTTCCACTCCCACTAGGAATGTCGTTCTTGATCTTTTCTTTATGTCCGTCGTTGGCCATCTATTCTCCTTATGTTCCCACAGACGGCGCCAAATTGTGGGTGTTGATTTTCGACCACACAACCAAACGGGGAGCTCAACTGGAGAGCACCGGCATAATAGATTAAGTCTAAACAACCTGTTACAAAGAGATAAGAATCCAACGGTGGTTCGTCCACCTGGGGACACTCCGATAATCAAGTCAGTAATCAATATCTCTCAAAGATAGCAAATTGTGCTTAAATTCACAAGAAAGAACTTACCTTAGACCCATGAGAGTGCCTTGCTTATATAGTTAGCACTGACCTGATCCCTGTAGAAGCCTTACTTCAGTAAACTTAGGCTCAATGCTCATCATGGACTCTCAGCTAGATATGGATAAACTCTTTAAGAACTTTATCTTTATTCAGACTGAGATCTTTCCTTATTTTAGGACTCTTATCCCTTATCTGCTCATCTCGAACTCCGGTATCTCCTTAGATAACCTCAGCCTAGCCAAGATCACCTCGGCGCATGACCAGACTACGTGGCACCTCGGCCGACACTTCGACGTCACCTTAACCACGTGCTGTTATTCACAAAATATGTCCCCACACTTTACATTACATTAACAAAAATTTCTAGATCTGCCACTGAATTAGAACACAAAATGTGATGCATAAGTGGCACTTTATTATTTGTCTTTATCAAAAGGGAGCAGAGGAGACCAAAGATATATAAAGATAAAAAATGAAGTATAAAACTACTATAAATGTTCCTTACAAACATATATTAATGAAAAGGACTAGAAAACATTGAATGCTATTTCTTGTTTCCTGAATCACCTTTTATGTTTAAAAAACACAAGTGTCAATTATAGTTAGACTTTTTCTCAGTTAATAAACAATATCAAAAGTCATACATAACACAAACTGACAATGTGAAGTGGAAAACAAATCACAAGTTGTAATCATGCCCATTTGATATAATCTTTTAGATATTGCAATGAGATATCCATTCTTTGTATTATCGTAGGGATATATTTATTTATTTATTTATTTATCAAATGTGGATAAGGAATATATTCGAATAGAGGCTAGTTTCATTGGAATCCAAGGAAGCTTGTTTCACAGTGGTCCACAAGAAGCATCAATGGTGTCTGTGGGGATATATTTTCTGGGTACCAACACGTGGCATGGTGACGCCGACGTGTCAGCCGAGGTGCCATGTGTCGTGGTAGTTATGCCGAGGTGATCTCGGAGTTGCTGAGGTTATCTCCGAAGATATCGGAATCCGGGATAAGCGGATAAGGGACAAGAGTCCAAGGATGAAGAAAGACTTCAGGATGGATAAAGATAACACTCTTAAGGAGTTTATCTTTATCACTTAAGGAATCCAAAGTAAGTACTGAATTGGAGTCCATAGAAGTCAGGCTTCTAGTGGGACTAGAATTTAGTAAACTATAAAAGAGAGGCACCCCCGTCGGTCTAAGGTATGCAATTTATACTTTGAGCATTAAGTTTAGCACTATTGATTATCTTTGAGAAATATACTGACTTGATCGTCGGAGTACCCCCGGGTGGAAGAACCACCGCCGGAGCCTTCTCTTTCTGTGCAGGACAGCAGGGTGCCATCTATTCTGCCTGTGTTCTACAGCTGAATTACTAAGGAGGGCAGTGTGGTTGGAAAATCACTCACACAATTTGGCGCCGTCTGTGGGAACGAAAGACGAATAGATGGCCAGTAACGCGCAGAAAGAAAAGATTGGGGACGGCACTCCCGCTGGGAGCGAAAGACCTATTGACCTCGATATTGAAGAAGACAACCGCAACACAGAAACTCATCACGGAGCGAAAGACGTCGGCCAGGAGGGCGACACTTCAAAAAAGACCGATCAGAGCAGATACTACAACGAAGACAACCTCTAGGTATGGAGGGACAGGTGCCTACGGAGGGATGAAGAGGTAAAAGAGATGACAGACAAGTTGGCAGACCTACAATCTGTCGTCAACTTCATGATGCAAAACAACGTCATGCAGCCGCCATACCCACTGCACGACACACCAATACCAGCAACCAATGCCCAGAAGCAAGGGCAGAAAACAATTCCTGAAGCCCCTCAGCACACTAAGAGTGGGAGGCACTCTCACCGGCCTTCCAGGGAAGTCGGATGAGAGGAGCCGAGAAGAGAAGAGTCCCAAAAGACATATCACACAAAGGACGCAGAACCCAAGAAACATCGGCATGTTCAAGGGCAGGCGTTATGTTTTGACACAACTCATGGGGAGAGATCGAAAAGGGCCCACCACGAGGCCGAAAGCAGTATACCGAAGAAACTGAAGTCAGCAGATAGCCGAGCTCCTGGACAGAGCAAAGAAGACTTGAGAAACTACCTCAAGAGGAAGCAACAGAACGGAGAAGCCGAGGTAACCTCACCCGACAAGCCAAGGACACAATTCTCGGTAGAATTGGACAAGTTCCAGGCACCAAAGAGATTCAGTATGCCGAGGTTTCAAATATACGATGGTAAGTCAGACCCTAACTTTCATGTTGGATTATACTTGAACTCAATGGCATTGTATAGCGGAAACGAGTCGTTGCTCTACAAAGTGTTCCCCTCATCCTTCAGGGAGATTGCATCAGATTGGTTCCACAAGCTCCCAAAGGGAAGCGTGAAGACTTGGGAAAGCCTGGCCGAGATGTTGGTGGCCAGATTCGTGACAAACAAGTTGCAGCCATTGATGGTGGACGCATTGATGGCTCTGAAGATCAGCAAGGATGAAGGCCTTAGGGCCTATGCAAAAAGGTACTATGAGGTGTTCAACCGAATACCTGAATGGAACCAGGAGGTGGCAGTCGTGTCTTTCAAGAACAGCCTGAAAGATGATTGTCCATTACAGAAGTCCTTGGCAAAGACATTGCCAAAAAGCATGGAGGAGCTCATGGCAAGAATAGAGAAGTATGCCAGAGCCGAGAAAGATACATCGGGGAATAAAGAGGTAAAACAAGAAAGAACCAACGGCTTGCCGAAGCGAGGCCGAGGTAACAACGGGTTCAACAAATAAGAAACAGAATTGAGAGCCAAACAGGCCGTGACGATTGTGTTCCGAATTCCGGTCCACAAAGTCTTGGATCAAATCCGAAACCAACCCTATTTCAGAGCACCGACAAAGGCCCCAGGAGAATACATGGGAAGGAACGTTGGTAGGCGTTGTGCTTACCACAATGAAGAGGGCACCCAACCCAGGGCTGCAGAGCCCTAAGAGCACACTTAGAGGACTTAGTGAGGCAAGGCCATCTGCGAGACCTTGTCGATGAAGCCAGGACAAGAGAGGAACAGGCAAGATTGCCTCAAGCACCAGCGGCCCGCCTCCCCCAGCACAGCAACCACAGGCAGGGGGACCATGGGTGGTTAATGTGATCCACGCAAGGGTCAACAAGAACGAAATCAGAGGAGAGACCCAGAGGGTAAGGCATTTACAGCATGTCTACCAGGTCGGGAAAAAGAGACATCGGCCAGAGGAGTGCCAAGGACCAATGATAGCCTTTACTGAAGCCGACCTAGAGATGGTCCAACATCCGCATAATGATGCCTTGGTAGTATCCCTCCAGGTTGGGGAGTGCTGAGTGAAGTGCATCTTGATTGATCAAGGCAGCTCTTGCGACATCATGTACGTTAGATGTTACAACGAGCTCGGCCTTCACCCAGACGACATGGAAGGGTCCAATGGCCCGATGGTCGGCTTCAATGGAACGCCGACATGGCCACTAGGCGCAACAAGCTTGGAAGTACAAGCCGGCACAAAGAAAATCAAGACAAAATTCATTGTGATTGACACACCCTCACCGTACAACATCATCTTGGGAAGGCCATGGTTACATGCAATGGGGGCAGTCCCCTCAACATTGCATCAACTATTACGGTTTCCAACAGAGCTTGGGATTGAAAAAATCAGAGAAGATCAGGCAAAAACTTGCTCCATGACAGCAATGAAATCAACCTGCAACATCCGAGAACCAGAGAAGGCAGAAATCGAAGACGAGGACATGGAGGTCCTAGACGATGTCGGCAAGGAGCCGGCCGAGAAAAGTGAAGAAGCACTAAAGAAAATCCTCGTCCGAGAGGGCGATAAAGAACGCTTCTTTCTTCTCGACTCAGGCTTAGCTGAAGAAGAGGAAAGAGAGCTGGAAGCTTTTTTGAGAACAAACATTGAGGTGTTCGCCTGGACACCTTATGAGATGCCTGGCATTGACCCCGAGGTCACATGTCACAAGCTGAACGTCGACAGGTCAGCCAAACCTGTAGTACAACGAGCCAGAAGACCAACGTTGATGCACGTCGAAGCAGTGGAGGAAGAAGTAGATAGACTTCTGGAAGCCAGGGCCATCAGAGAAGTCAATTATCCGACTTGGCTATCAAACACTGTTGTAGTAAAGAAGAAGAATGGTAAGTGGAGGGTCTGTGTAGATTTTACAAACCTGTACAAAGCTTGTCCCAAAGACAGCTTTCCTCTACCCAAGATCGACCAGTTGGCGGATGCCACATCTGGACATGGAAGGATGAGCTTCCTGGACGCTTATAGGGGGTATCACCAGATAGACATGTACCCCCCGGATGAAGAGAAGACAGCGTTCATCACCCCAAAAAGCCTGTATTGCTACAGAGTAATGCCTTTTGGGTTAAAAAACGCAGGAGCAACTTACCAAAGGCTGGTAACCAAGATGTTTAAACACTTGATTGGCCGAACAGTAGAAGTCTACATCGATGACATGGTCGTGAAGACCAAGGAACCGAAGGGTCATCTCGCCGACCTAGCAGAAGTCTTTGACACACTCAAAACATATCGGCTCCGACTCAACGCATCGAAGTGTGCGTTTGGAGTCGGATCTGGTAAGTTCTTGGGGTACCTAGTGACTAGAAGGGGCATTGAGGCCAGCCCAGATCAGATCAAGGCCATCCTGGAGTTACAGAGTCCGACATCGGCGAAACAGGTTCAGATGCTTACTGGAAGGGCTGCAGCCCTAAACAGGTTTATAAGCCGAAGCTTAGACAAATGTAAACCTTTTTTCAATCTGGTGAAGAAGGCCACGGACTTTTTATGGACTGAGGAATGTGAAGCTGCTTTGACCAACCTAAAGAAGTATCTAACTACAGCTCCAGTCCTCTCAATACCTGGACCTGGGGAAGAGCTGTTTTTGTACTTAGCAGTTTCAGAACACGCAGTAAGCGCGGTGTTAGTCCGAGAAGAAAAAGGGGAGCAAAAGGCTGTTTACTATGTAAGCAAAACCTTGGCCAACGCAGAAACAAGGTATCTACCCCTAGAGAAATTAATGCTAGCCTTAGTGCTGGCTTCAAAGAAGTTGAACCATTACTTCCAGGCGCACAAGATTGTAGTGCTGACAGAGCACCCTCTGAAACCCTTATTACAGCAAGGAGACTTAATTGGAAGGATAGCAAGATGGGCAGTGGCCTTGGGCCAGTACGACCTGGAGTTCAGGCCGAGAACAGCAATTAAGGGCCAAGTTTTGGCCGACTTCGTGGCCGAGTTCACCCCGGAATCCAACGAACATCGGGCTCCGTTGAGCCAAGATGAACGTCATCCCAGCAAGCAAGGAGAAGCCCAGCCAAAGGCAAAAGAACAAAGGAAGGAAAAACTCAGACCCTGCAGCATCTACATCGGCGACTCCTTCAGACTGTTTGTCGATGGAAATTCAAACCGACAAGGAGTGAGGGCAGGAGTACTACTGATATCTCCAGATGGAGAAATAATAGAACAGTCCATCTGTTTGGGGTTCAAGGCCTCAAACAATGAAACAGAATACGAAGCATTAATTGCAGGGCTAAAACTGGCAGCAGCAGCAGAAGCAGATGAGGTAATAGTTTTTTGTGATTCACAGCTTATTGTTAACCAGTCAACAGGAGAATTTGTAGCCAGAGATGAGAGGATGTCGGCATATGCAAAAGAGGTCATCAATTGGCAGCCTTATTTCAAAACTGCCGACTACTCCAAGTAAGCCGAGATGATAACAGCCACGCCGACGCGTTGGCCAACCTGGCAAGTTCAATACAGACTGGAAAAACAAGGACAATAATGATTGACTATATGTCGGGCCCAAGCATAGAACCACGGAACACAGAACAGGAAGCAATGTGTGTGGACATGGGACCAAGCTGGATGGATGCAATAGTTGCATTCCTGAAAGAAGGAAAGCTGCCAGAAGACCGCAAGGAGGCACACAAAGTCAGATTGAAGTCGGCAAGATTCAGTTTGACAGCAGACGGACATCTCTATAGAAGGTCCTTCACTGGACCCCTTTTAAGGTGCGTACACCCTTTGCAAGTTGAAGATTTTTTATATGAAATTCATGAAGGAATTTGTGGAAGCCACGCTGGGGGCAGATCACTAGCTCACAGGGCCATTACCCAGTGGTATTGGTGGCCCTACATGCAAAAAGATGCAGAAGCATACGTGAAGAAGTGCGAACAATGCCAAAGGTTTGCACCTTTGATACATCAGCCAGCTGCTGACCTGAATCCAGTATCCAGCCCTTGGCCGTTTGCCCTGTGGGGCATGGATCTTGTTGGCCAACTTCCCCAGGTAACTGGGCAGAGAAAATACTTGCTGGTAGCAACAGATTACTTCACGAAGTGGATAGAGGCAGAACCTCTTGTCAAAATCCGAGATGTGGATGTCAAGAACTTTATATGGAGAAACATTATCACCAGATTTGGGATTCCAAGAGCAATAGTTGCCGACAACGGAACACAGTTTGACAGCAAACTCATCAAGAACTTTTGTGCGAAATTCAAGATCAAGAATTACTTTTCAACACCAATTTTTCCCCAAAGTAATGGACAAGCTGAAGCATCCAACAAAGTAATTTTGGATGGAATAAAGAAGAGGCTGCAGGCAGCAAAAGGAAAGTAGGTAGACGAATTGCCCAACGTGCTTTGGGCATATCGGACTACGCCGAGAAGATCAACAGGAGAATCCCCCTTTGCCATGGCTTATGGCACAGAAGCAGTCATTTCGCTGGAAGTCGGCATCCTAGGGATCCGAACCCAGGGAGTTGAGAATGGGACTAATGACATACTCTTAGCCCGAGATCTGGATCTTTTGGAAGAACGAAAAGAGAAAGCTGCAATTCAGCTCGCAACATACCAGCAATAGCTTGCCAGAGCCTACAACAAGAAGGTCAATCCAAGGGATTTTCAAGTCGGCGACCTAGTCCTGAGAAAAGTCGTCGGCAACAAGAAGGATCCCAGAGAGGGCAATCTTGGCCCAAACTGGGAAGGACCCTACAGAATCACCTCGGTATTAGGCAATGGAGCCTATCGACTTGAAGATAATGAGGGCAAAGCATTGCCTAGACCATGGAACGCTTGTAATCTGAAATTTTTCTATCATTAGATGTTCCTTGTTATTTTTTCAACGTTATCAATAAAATCATAGCAGAATTCCTCTACACTGATAAAAGATGCGTAATATTATTTCTGAATAATGAGAACCCAAGTGGAACTCAGGTTCACATTAGGGGCAAAGAGAAGAAGAAAATACTTAACACTTGTTGAAATTTGTAGCAATTTACAAGTTGAAGTTAAGCCGAGATTATTCCTTATCTTCACTTGTTAAAATTTGTAGCGATTTACAAGTTGAAGTTAAGCCGAGATGATTCCTTATCTTCACTTGTTGAAATTTGTAGCAATTTACAAGTTGAAGTTAAGCCGAGATTATTCCTTATCTTCACTTGTTGAAATTTGTAGCAATTTACAAGTTGAAGTTAAGCCGAGATTATTCCTTATCTTCACTTGTTGAAATTTGTAGCAATTTACAAGTTGAAGTTAAGCTGATTCCTTATCTTCACTTGTTGAAATTTGTAGCAATTTACAAGTTGAAGTTAAGCCGAGATTATTCCTTATCTTCACTTGTTGAAATTTGTAGCAATTTACAAGTTGAAGTTAAACTGATTCTTTATCTTCACTTGTTGAAATTTGTAGCAATTTACAAGTTGAAGTTAAGCCGAGATGATTCTTTATCTTCACTTGTTGAAATTTGTAGCAATTTACAAGTTGAAGTTAAGCCGAGATGATTCCTTATCTTCACTTGTTGAAATTTGTAGCAATTTACAAGTTGAAGTTAAGCTGATTCCTTATCTTCACTTGTTGAAATTTGTAGCAATTTACAAGTTGAAGTTAAGCCGAGATTATTCCTTATCTTCACTTGTTGAAATTTGTAGCAATTTACAAGTTGAAGCTAAACCGAGATTACTGTTTCTCTTCGCTTGTTGAAATTTGTAGCAATTTACAAGTCGAAGTAAGACCGAGATTATTGTTTAAATACTTGTTGAAATTTGCAGCAATTTACAGGGTAAAATCAAGCCGATATGTAATGTTTAAATTTGTTTAAATTTGTAGCAATTTACAAATAGATCGTTGTTTAGCACTTGATATAACCTAAGAAAAGTTTATAAGTTGAAATTAAAAACAGTATATGCTTTACACTTGTTGAGATTTATGAAAAGTTTGCAGGTCAGTATCTTGCCGACGTAAAGCTTGCAGTTATTATACCCGAGGCATGTAACCCCGAGAAGATTATACAAAGAAGGATGAGTATGTAAAACATGCAAAATATTCTAAGTATAGAACCATGCAAAGACAATCAAACGAAGATAAGTTTGAAGCATTCAGGAAAAACAGTTACAGTTGTACACAAAAGAAGGCACTACGGCCTACCAAAAGTAATTGTTCAGGAGTTACAAAACAGTAAAGAACTCATACTGTTTTCAGAAGAAAATCAAACTTAAAGCTAAGATTCCTCAACGGTAGCAGTTGGTTGAGTCTGAGGATCGGATGATTGCTGGGTAGATGCCTCGACCTCCTTTTCTGCCGCAATCTCGGCATCGATCTGAGCAAAGGTTTCCTCAATACTTTTTTCGGCTACAGGAACGTCGGAGGAAGCCTGCTCCGGAGTAGTTTCCTTGACAACCTCATCACCGACTTCATCTTGAGTTAAGTCCATGATTTCCTCAGAGGAAGGAAGGGACTTGGCCCCAGCAGCATCCTTGGGTTTTCTTACTAAGGCCTCCTCCTCGTCCTCATCCCCATCTTCATCCTCGGATTCAGAAGCATCCTCAGGTTGACTTGGAGGTGGAGGTGGTGGGAATGGAAGAGGGATAGCATCGGCATTGCGGAAGGGTGAATCGGTAGGGAGGTCAAGTTTTTTTATCAGGGACATCCAACCAAGGGAGAAGCCCCTGTTGCATGCCTTCCTGACTTGTAATTTATATTCCTCAGTAACATCGGCCACACCTTGGGCATAAGTGTAGACACCCCATTTTTGACCGTCCTCAAGACTTGGACGTCACCGTTTGAACACCCGGTGATCATCCATGTTTGTGTTCGTTTGGAGTTCCCGGAGGTCTCGGCTGCGCGCCTTGCTTCAGGATCTCCGAACTCGACTATTTAGTGTCTGGTTTTGCACCAAACACTTGTGTTTTGCCTTGGAGGGGCAGGGAATGCCTTGTGAGGCATCCCCACACATCACCGGCCATGGCTAGAGGCCATCGGCTGGTGTTTTGTTGCCATCGGCAATATGTTTTGCCGGTTAGCACTCTTTGTTGCCGGTCAGCCATTTATTTTGTCAAAACGACAATTTTGAATGGCCGATCACTGTTCATCTACTTTTAGTAGATATTTTGTGCCAGCTGTGATAGCTGGCACCCACTCTGTTCCCCTCCATACACGTGTATGGAGGGATTTCCCTCTTAGATGGCTTGTCTTGTAAGCCTTACAAGAGGGAGTTGCCTATAAGAAGAGGCTTCCTCTCTTGGCATTAGGGTTAGAGAAAAATCAGAGAGAGCTCTGGTATTAGGGTTTGAGTAGTGTATCTATTCCATTTCTATATCTCCATCTCTTGTATTCTTTGTGTGTGTTTAGTCTTACTTTAGCACATAAACACCTACCATTACACCTTCCCTTGGCCACTGAGGTTCCAGAGGGTTGTTCTTGAGGTTCTTAGGTGGTTTTGAGCTTGAAGAATCAGCTGGTCCACCATCTTTGAAGAAGGGCTACAAGGGTAAGAAACTCACTCCTTTTTTCCCATTTTTGCATCCTATTTTTTCCTATCTTAAAACTGTTTTTGAGCTTAGTGTATAACATAAAAAAGTTCTATTTTTGGGCCCTCTAGATAGTTTGTTAAGGGTGTTTTGTGGTTTGGAGGTGTTTGACCCCTCTTAAGCCTTGAGAGGCCCCATTTTGTGCCGTTTTGAGTGAGTTCCGAGACTTTGGTGTTTGGGCCTCCTCACCACTGAAATCTTGAGGGATTTCAGTGGTAAGGATGGTGCCTTGAAGTCCCAAGAAGGAGAGGGCCACCCCCTCTCCTTGTTGTCCTTGAAAAGGGCACTTTTTGGCCTCTTGAGGGAGCATCATGTTTGAGTGTTTGTTGATCATGCCATAGCTGCTTTTTATGCTTATTATGCCATGATATAACATTGTTGTGTGTTGGTCTTGGTACACCATGCTTGCTTAGCATACCTACCTTGTAATGCCATGATTTGCCTCAATACATGCGTAGCATTTAGGCTATCATGCTTTTGTGTTTTGGCCACGCTTTGTGAAGCTTATTTGCATGATTTAGTGTGCTAAGGGACTGTTTTAAGTCGTTGGAGTCATCCATGCCCTGCTTTGTATAGCCACCATGTGATCCCTCTTGTATGCCTTAAGCTTTGACTCTTCTAGCATGCCTCACTTGCATGATTTGTTTGTTTGGGCACCTCTTCTAGCATGTTTTCAGTGTCTAACATGTTGATTATATATCCATGTTTGTCTCTTTTAAGTGTGCTTAAAAGTTGCTTTGATATGCCTAGGTGTTGGATCATGTGTGCTCGCATGTTTGTATGCATTTTGGCCTTCTTTTCCATGGCATTTGGCCACTGTTTTGGGCCTAACTTAGGGCTGTCCAATTGGTGTAAGTCCATCCCTTGCATGCTGTTCAAGTGTTGCTACATTATCCCATGTTTGCATGCTTTGGTTGCATGTACCGCATGTTTGAAATCACTTGCATGTGCCATATATTCCCTTGGTCAAATTGCTAGCATGTTGCATGATTAGATTGCATCTTGTATGCTCTAGTAGTTTGCATAGTTGTGGTATGCTTGCTTGCTTTGTTGCTTGGGTTGTAAACCTAATGTGCATTGCATGTTTGCATGCTCCCTTTTATGCCATGTTGCATACTAGCTAACATGCCTAGGATTGCATTACATAAGCATGCATGTCTTGTCCCTTGATCTAGTGATAGGGATTGGGCCTTTATTTGTTGGTTTGCGTCTCATTTGACATCAAAATGTGCACACTTGGTCCCTTGGGCCATCACGCATGGAAATGCGCGATTGATGGTCCGAGAACCAAGGAGCATGTCCCTTTGAGTCACTAACATGATAAGGGACATGGTTGGTGCATATATGGTTTGGATTGCATTGCCATGCAAAGCTCTGTCCTCTGCTGCTGTCAAACAGGTTCTGTAGGAACTTATTGCCGATCGACTGCACAGAGTGCCGACCGGCAATCAATTTGTGGCCGATGGATTCATTCTGTGCCGATGGACACTAAATCACAGCCGGTTATGATTCCCTCCAGCCGGCGACACTCCCCAACATCCAGTGAGCGCATCCTGAGATTTTGACAGTCTTCAGAGGAGTATAGCAGGGAAAACAGAGACAGATTGCGCATGGCCGTGCACTTCCGAGCAAGACCGAGCATGCATTGCATTGGACCCGCTTCCCGAGGCCTTTTACTGCTTTCCTTAGCTTAGTTAATTTGTTAATTAATTACGTGGTCTGTAATAATTAATTAGCCTGCGAGTTAGTTAATTTGTATTATTCTTTTGGTCCCTCCGAGCGAGGACGAATTTGTAATAAGTGTGGATGCGTGTGTGCATGTCTTCCAACCCCCACTTCTTTCTCCCTTTTAATTACCTGCTTTTGATGGTTAGTATTAGGACATATTTAATTGAGCATACCTTATGCTATGCATGCGTGCATCATTCATTTGTATTGCATGCACCGGGCTCGGCGCATCATGCAAACTGCATTTCAAATCTAACTTGAATACGTGTTAGTTGTTGCATTTCACATGCCATCCATAGACTAGCCGAGCCTATTCTAGCTGCATCCCGCATGTGTTGCATTAGCCATCTTAACATGAACTAGGACCATGCATGTTTGCTAACTAGTTTATTGTTTTGGCACGGAGTACGATGTAAGTATTTTCATGCTTTAGCATACCGCACGCGTGTGAGTGTTAACATGACAGCATGCTTACCATATGGCTAATTGCTTATGTGAGATAAATTGTTTGATTGCCTCTGGGTGAAGGTTGGATTGTCTGGGTTGGAAAAACTCGTTGAAATCCGTATTTTAGCCTACTTGCGAGTAGCAACTCCCAAAGAGTTTTTTTTTTTTATTTTTAAGACAAGCGGATATGCAATGCTTATTTCCAAATTAGGCAATCTAGTCTATACTTGTTTGCTGTGCGCATAACATAGTAATTCTAGGCTAATAACCGGAATAAGAACGCGTAATGTTTTCAAAACAAGATATCACGGTTAGTAGAGGCCGATCTTCGGATCGGGCGAGAGGGGGTGCTCATAGCTGACCTTCCCCAATCGTACCGAAGTTCCCGAGCCGAGGCAACTTTGGTGATGACGGACACGTGGCCTTTGGCACCGAGTCAGGGTTTCCTAAATTCCCCATTTTAAAAAAAACATTTAGGTGGCGACTCTGTATCTGACAAAGCAGTCCATGTTTGGCACTTCTTTTCAAAAATCTGTTTTTCTCAAAACGATTTGCCGGATTTGGACTCTTTGGTTCAGATTTAGAACCGCAAACAAAATCGAGTCTGAACTGTAGCATGTAGCGGGGTCCCCTCGTGGGCGTGTTACAGTTTCTGGCGACTCCGCTGGGGAAGTTGGAGAGCTTGACTCGAACTCGTGATATCTTGTTTTGATTTCATTTATGTGTCTCTTTGCATTGCATGTGCATTGGTGCGCCTAGGACACCGTGTTGGCCATCTGCTATTCCTGAGCGGTCTGCCGGAGGCATGACTTTGTCAAAGCATGCCATAAGGCTGACCGGTTGCGGGCTCTGCCAGTATGGGAACACAAACCCCGGTTTTACCGGGGCACCCTTTCGACCATTCGACCTAGTGCATATTCGGAATCCATAGTGACCATTCAAAACTAGGACAGGTTGCTTACCCGATGTTAGGTTGTTTGAAACCGCTGTGTGCGTAGTGAAACCCTAGCTCCTGACAAAATAGGACAGGGAAACCCTACCCCAACATAGGGGTGTTTTTGGCTCTCTTTTACTTGTTATGTGCTTTTAGAGTATATCTCTGCAGGAACGCACATATCAGTTTGCAAAGTTTGAGTATCAGGCCCGAGGGCACCAATGTCAGTATTTGATAGAATCAGTTATATCTGAGGGTATCCGATTCAGTGTTTTTGGACAGTGATTTCTGGGGAACAGTGATCAGTAGTCGAGTACAGTTGTTTGGCTGCACCTGTGTTTGATCCGTTTGGGCTGAAATGCTGTTTGTTTTTCCTTTCAGTTCAGAGAGTTCCAGAATAGTCAGTGTTCCCCCTTGTTGAGGCAGGACTTATGATGATGCAGAATTCGGAAGAGATCGTGGTTATGACAGCTGCATTAGATCAAGGGATCATTCTACAAAGTGAGACCAATGTCGATGTGCCGCATCCACCCAGATCGCCGGTTGCGCACCCGATCTGGACCCCCCAGCTATATCAGGCTCGCGAGCCCGCCACATTCGAGCTAATGGGGATGATAGGTGATCTCCAAAGATCCGTGGCGGATCTCGCTTACGGGATGTCAGCTTCGCCACCAGCCGCACCATATGCGGGGAGTTTTGTACCCCAGGAGCCCCCGCTGTTGGGACGGATTGTGATTGAACTTAGCCAACCGGAGATGGCCTCCAGCTATGGCAACGACGTACCAACCCAAATCCTAGATCAGGCTGAGGCCAGAGACAAAGGCAAAATGAAGGCAGATGCCGATCCTATCAAACAACTGTTGTGGGCAGTCGAGGCTTTGAAAGCCGCGGGGTTGAGCAAGCAACAGGTATCTGCAGTTGTGACAAAAGCTGTGGAGGATGCTTTCCCCACTCCACCTGAGGGTAGTTCAAGTCAGTCAGAAAACCGGGATAGGCCCCGTCATGCCAGAACGGTTCCTCCTATTCCCAACCCTGCACCCGGGAAGGATCAGAAATCCAAGGCCGCGCCGGCCGACCCTTTCGCTAGTGCGCCTAGTAAGAGTGCTCAACCTTCGAAGTACCTGCCCCGAGGGCGCAGGGTCTTCCATGCTCTCTACATGCCATTGTCCAAGGCACTTCAGATTCTTGCCGAGAGGGGACACCTTAAGCCCTTGGAGCCTCGGCCTCTCCCGAAGAATCTCCTTGCTACGCATGATGCTGCTCAGTACTGTGCGTACCACCAGCAGACAGGCCATGCTACCAACAATTGTTTCCGCCTCCGTCATGAGGTGCAAGATTTGATTGACAACGAGGTTATCCTCCCGCCCACCTCAGCCAAGTCCGTTACCACCCAGCTATTGGATTTTGAGGATACGGATATGTGAGTATGTGATCAGGGTTGGACCACTTGTGAGCGGCGCCCAGTGTTTTTGATGTGGCGTCTGGCACGCAATTTTGAGCATCTGTGAATGCCAATTTTGTAAAATCTGGCTCGAGTGTCGAGTCAGTCTTTGTTTTATTTTGAGTCTATCTCATTGTCTTGAGTCAGTCCTTTTTGCTCACGGGTCTGTCTTGTTGTAGCGAGTCAGTCCCCTTTGTATAGAATGTCAGATGATTTCGGGGTTGTTGCCTCGAACACTGTTTTGTAATTATCCTTTTGTTTTTTTCTTTTTTCTGTCTCGGTTAAGGAGCCAGTCACAATCAGGGAATCTGAATGAAACAGTTATGGCTATCGTGTTCTTGTGCTTATTTGCTATTTGAGCTAGTTGTGCCATAGGATTTGAACGAAACGACAGTACATTCTACCTACTCCCTTGTGCCTTGAACATCGTTGTAATGACCTAAGCTTTTCAAAAAAAACCCTTTTCGAACACTGCGGTGATAAAAACGAAGAGGAAGCAATTCCTCGGGTTTTGATAAACTTTGATCGTTTCTGAGAGAAAGATAGGCATGCTAAGCCTTTTTATGAATGAAATCATGCCTGTCAGCGCGAGTACTGAGAAGGATCCTGGTTTGATCCAGACTGGTTCCACACTATCTTCAGCGCGAGCGATTTGTCGCTTTCTTAAAAACTCTCAAAAACAAAATGTTTTGCGCGGTCCTGTGAGGACTTGTGTGGAATTGCTCTTGAGATTGTGCAGCCTAGGATCGCTCTCAGCCTCGAGATTCAACCTATCTGTTGCGAACCTGGAATCCGTTCAAAACGCTCAACAGCCAATTGCCATGTAAGGCCTGTGCAGCCCAATTTGAAGCTGTCCTCGAGCAAGAGGCACCAAAATCAGACCAAGAAGGTCAGGTCTCGCTGGAAAAAGCTCGTGAAGCAACCGTGATGGATTCTTCTGCAAATCAACACAGTAGTCACTCTCCTGGATTCAGATGACTTCGGGATATCAAAACCATTTGGCATGGACTTGTTACACTTTTTCCCTTTGAGAGGCTCGCTGGGCCGAAAACCCGAAAGGGCGACCTAGGCAAAAGTTAGAGCAAGGCAAAATAAAAAAAAAAAAAGAAAAAAAGAGAAAAAATGCAAAAAGAAAGAAAGAAAAAAAATAAAAAATGCAAAAAAATTGAAGAAAAAGAAAAAGAAGGAAGAAAAGAAATGAAAAAATGAAGAGAAGAAGAAAAAAAAAAAAAAAAAAAAAAAAAAAAAAAAAAAAAAAGCTCGCAAGGTCAAACACCCGCATCGGGCACCTTGGTAAAAGTTAGAGCCTGAAAAAGTGAAGGTTAAAATACCCGAGTGTACCTTAACCCGAACTACGTAAGGCTTGATTCCCATGTTTGGGATACGTAGACAACTTCATCTTGAAGTCCAGCCCCCGACGCTTTCATAGCGCCTCAGTCCATGTAATGGTTTTGATCATCCTTGCCTTCTCTGCATCCGACAGTTCGGTTGTGACAACCCCGAACTACGTAGGCTTGATTCCCATGCCTGGGATACGTAGGCAACTTCATCCCGAAGTCCAGCCACCATCGCCTTCACAGTGACTGTGTCCATATATTGGTTCAGACCATCGTCTTCGGAGTTTAGTCATCACTGACAAAGACCGTTCATAAAAATGCTGCGGCATCATCCAAACAAGGGGCAACTTTCCGTTGCCATGCCCCCCCTTCAAGCCAGGGGCAATTTTCCATTGCCTCCAATCCGAGGTTGCGCATCTCGAGGGTAGGTTCCGTGCTCGTTGAGCATTGACCGTTTGCAAAAATAGTTTTTGAAAATTTTTACTGAGGTTGACTGTTTCCTCGAAAACTATTTCGTTTCCCAAAAACCGGACCATTTTCTTGGACCCAAAGAGGAAAATTTTCAGTGCTCATGGCCTGACTTGCATGATTTTAAACCAGAAAATCGAACAAGTATGTTAATCCAACTCTCATTTTGGTCAAAACTGTTTTAGGAAGAAAACAAAAAAAATGGTCAAAGTGACGAACTAGGGGTGCAATCGAGTCAGGTGTTCTGTCTTTTCCCCGCCGTCAACATACTTGCCAGAAAGGCACCCTATTCGCCGGAAGAAGCTTTCCCTATCCGGAACCTCGACTGGACGTCGCCGGAAGATACAGCCGCGAGCTAATATTGTTGGGCGTGAACCCATGATTTCTTCTTCATCTATCAACCACCCTGGGAAGGGATTAAAAAAATGAGAGATTGAAGAATAGAGAGGTGTAAGTTGAGAGAAAAGCGAGAAAAAGGTTTTGAGAGAAAAATGAGCCTGAGGGCCGAGTGTCGTGAGAGTCACAAATTAGAAAGGGTGGGAACGAAACCCGGAGAAACTGGCTCCTCGTGATCTGAGGTCTTTCATTCTTGTGAACGCGTCAGTGAGTCGTGTCTTTTGCTTTCTCCCATTGCAACTCTTGTCTTGAGTCTTTTCCGAGTGCGTCTCGCTGCGTTTAGGTCGTGTGCCTTTTTGTTTTCTTCAATTGAGTCTTTCTCGCGGTGTTCAGCTTCAGATTCGATGCCCAGGTTGAAAACCCTTCCTTATTTCAAAAATTGTTTATGCTCAGACTGCTGTGCCATTCTCCACATCCATGCAAAGCAAAAGAAAAAAAAAGGGGGAAATTTGGAGCATCTGAGTGTGCTTCAATTTCGGCTGGTTTCAGCCTTTGTGGTCCGTCTTATCGGATTGGGCTGTTTGTTCAGTGCTTGCTGTGTGCGGAGAGAACCAAGTGCCATGTTGCGGGCTGTATACAGATCAATCCCCAGTGGAGTATGGGCTGTGTGTTCAGAATGAAACAGTGATTTGCTTGGGTTGTTTTGTTATTAGCTGGTCAGTTATCTGATTATTACAGTGCAAGTGTTCAATTTTCAGACGGCAGATCAATATCATTTACATTTGAGGTGTAATATGATGCAATGCAGTGCAAAGTATGAAATGTACAGATACAACACTTTTTTTTTAGACAAAAACGAGTTTGTTTCATTTCATATAATCTTTTTTCAAGTACATAGTTTTGAAGAAAACAAAAACCTGCCTGCGGCAGTACAAGGTACTCTAGCTACCAACAAAAGACAAAAAGTACAAAAACAAAACAGCAAAAATCTGGATCAACATCAATGGTCTCAGGCCTGAAGGTCTGTTCTCGCCCTCTTCCTGGACAAAGGCCCAGGAGCATCGTCATCAGCATCACCATCTGAATCTGAGCCCGAGCCGTCTCCGGTCTCCTCCTCAGACGACTTAGCCTCTGACTCCGCCTCCACCTCAGCCTCGGACTCGGACTCATCATCCTCATCATCAGGAATGGGTGCCCGAGAGCTACTCCCGACATGAGCACGCCCAGCCCTGGTACGAGGATGTATAGTGTCTCCTCGCCCTCCCCGAGCAGGAATAGAGGGCCCAGCTGGAGCACCACCCACCGGAGGGATCTGGAAAGGAGGCTGAAAAGCATAAAAGGCAAATACATCAAAATACTGTGAGCAGTAAATCAGTACAGAAAAATAGTGTATAAGTACAGTCTGTGAGTGCCGTGAGCAGTGAATCAGTACAGAATACAGTGTATGAGTACAGTCTATGAATGCCGTGAGCAGTGAATCAGTGTAGAATACAGTGTATAAGTACAGTCTGTGAGTGCCGTGAGCAGTGAATCAGTACAGAATATAGTGTATGAGTACAGTCTGCAAGTGCCGTGAGCAGTGAATCAGTACGGGATACAGTGAATGAGTACAGTGCATGCATGCTGTGAGGAGTGAATCAGCGCAGGATGCGGTGTATGAGTACAGTGTATTAAGTGTTGTATCGTGCATCAGATTATGCGAATCAGCTTATGTATGGTTTAAGACGGTGGTTAGAAGAACATACCGGAATGCTGTAAAGGGCCAGGAGGTCGAAGGTCCGCTGTAGCATCCCCATCATGGAGGCATTCATCTCCAATGACTGCCGGGTGTACTCGGAGGAAGCCTGCAAAAATATCAGATACATCAATATTCTGCGGAATATCAAATAAACTAAAATGAAACGACTATACAAGAATGCAGTAATACATACCGGAGGCAAGTCGGGGGGCACCAACCAACTCGTGATCAGCCGGGGGAGGAGTAAAGGGGATCTGGTAGGTCGCCCCACCCTGCCCTCTGAAAGTCAGTGAAGTGGGCAGAGCAGGCCAGCCGGTCCCTCGCCCTCTCTGAACTCCGCCTCTACCACGGACTCGAGCTCTCCTCGACGCTCCCGCTCCAGCTGCCGGCGCCGCTGGCCTCGCCCCCTCAGCTCGTCGACCACTGCTCAAGGGTCGCATAATGTAGGTCTGGACGTACTCGGCGTAGTCGCCCTCGCCTCTATGACGCTCCGCGCCCCAGCCAACGGTATACTCTCTCAGGTGCGCGAGGGAAAACCTCTCTATATGCCTCATGTGTGCAGGAGGCGGACCCAGAACTATCTGCTCCGGTAAACCCAGGGTCTGATGTAAGAAGCGCTCCCCCAGGTACCAAGCCCGACAGACCGGGCCCTCCAACAGAATCCAGAGGCGGGCAGTCTCCTCTGCGCCCTCATAGTGATCCCTCACCACGGCTAGCAATGGAGCCCAAGGCTGCCAGGTGATCTGCGGGTACAAATGCAGTTTGTTATCTATCTGTTATCAAAAATACAGTGCTATGCGAAGCTTAAACAAACTCTACAGTTGACCATACCTCCGCGGCGGTGATGGTGTCGAAGTAGCGGCGGAAGAAGATGAAAGACTCCCGGGGTCTCCGCACGCACCGCACATCAAAGCGATGAGAAAAGGGGACGTCGAGCGGGATCTCCACATCGGGTACTGGGGCAAGCCTGGGAAAGTAGGCGTAAACCCACAACTGCAGAACAGATATCAGTATGACTAGCAGATAAAACAGAATACAGAATGAAGCAGAAATGGCAGAGCCGTGTGTTGTGCAGTGTATTGTGCAGAGTGTACAGTGTGTGTGCAGTGTATAATCAGTGTAAAGCAGAGTATATGTGTGTGCCACGTGTACAGTATATAGGTCAGTAAGAGATAGACCGTGCAGTGTACAGAATACAGAAAATGTAAAGCAGAAAACAGAAATGTAAAAAGGGGAAGAAGATGTACCTCCCAAGCTCGCCAGTATCCGCCAAGGAGCTGTCTGCTGAGGCGGGAAGAAGAACTCATGTAACCATACAAAGTGGCCAAGCCCGCGCCACCCCAGTCGTAGTGGCGGATCCGCCTGACATCCACCAGTGCGCTCAACAAGAAAAGAGGCACGGTGTTCGCCCGGTCGGCGAAAAGGGTCGTCCCGAGTAAAAACATGATGAAGCCCCGCGCATACTGATCCACCTCCTCTGGGGTCATCTGCGCCTCCTCCGCCAAGGCTGGCTCAGTCCTGAAGTGGCTCTCGAACCACGAGTATCTGACAAACCCTGCCCGAGCAAGGGGGTGGCCGAGTGCCGAGCAAGTACAGCTGGGCGGCGTCCCACTCATCCATATCCGTATCAAAGGGGATCGGATCACCCCTACCCCCGATGCCGGTAAGCATCGAGAAGTCATAAGGGGTCATCGTCATGTCCCCTGCGACGGAGAAGTGGAAGGAGTTGGTGGTATCCCACCACCTCTCCACTAAAGCGGTAAGCAAGGGCCTGCAGGTGGTAAGCTGGGAAAGCCCCCTGCAAAAGATGTCGAAACCCGCCTCGTCGACGATCTGGAGAACCGCGTCTGGCAACTCCACGTACCAGTCTCGGGCGACGACGTTCCCATACTCGCGGATGGTATGGGAGTCCCCCTGTAATCAAAAACAACAATTGCGAAGCAATATTCAAGATGCAGTTTTAAGAAACATACGGATACGTAGCATGTGTGCATGTTTTTCAGATTCAAACGGACATTAGGTGTCAGTGAGTTAGCAAAGAACTACAGCATATGATGTGTCAGTGTGTTTGAGTGGTTCAGGGTAAATACAGCGTGTGTGCATATTTTTCAGAATTCAAACAGATACCGGGTGCCGATGTGCTTACAGTGAAGTACAGAGTGTGTTGTGTCAATGTGTTTGAGCAATTCAGGGCTAGTGCAGTGTGTGTGCGCGCGTCATATTCAAACAGTTATCAGTTGCAAGTGTGTTCACAGTCAACTACAGTATATCAGTGCATCAGTACATTCGAACTAAGCAATTAAAGAATAGAGTCAACTATGGCAGTTTAAGTGTTCTACATTGCGGAAAATAAAACCGGGGGAAGAATGTACCTCCGAGGCGCCGTGTGACAAATGAGACTCTAGCTCACGTAACAGTAGCTCGCGTGCGGCGCCCCTCTCGAAGCTCCGGAACTGGCGTAACCTATCGGGGAGCATCACATGAACCGCTGGCCTGTAGGTCTCCGGATCGAATGGCCGGATGCGAAGCGGCAAGGGCTCGGCCTCGGGATCCACCTCGAGCTCTGGAGGGGGCCCGCCCTGTGGAAGGTCGTCCGCCATCTCGAAGAAAATGTGAAAATGATCGGAAGAGGGAAAACTGGGAGAGAATGTGAAGAGTCAACAAAAAGTCAACCTCGAGCGGGCCGGAAATGGCCGGAAAAGTCGAGGTGCGGACAAGGCACAGATGTCGAGGAAAACTCGAGGGAAACAAGCCCCGAGTGGCAGAAATCAAGAAAGAGACACCGAAACGAAGTTTCGTTCGGTTCAAAACACCCGAAACGCGAAGGTATTCGCGAATCAAACAACGAAATCAAGGCTAGAACGCAAGAAAACGAGGAGATCGAAGGACGAAAATAGCCGAGAGAGAGGGGGGGATTTTCGACCAAGAACAAGTGAAGAAAATAGGGTTAGAAACCCTATTTTAAAAGACCCGTAGCAAAATGTCAAAATTGCCCCGATATAGGAACACTTTGCCAATCGGCCACACTCTTTGCCGGTCGGCAATATATTGTGCCGATGTAACTGTATCATGGCCGATGGACGGCCGGTGATGCATTCTGATGGCCGGTGGACATCCGGTGGTCTCCTACAGTGGCTTTTGAGCCTCCTACACCTTTTCTTGGGTTATATGAGTGATGCAGAGCCTTCATTGCTTAAAACAGTGCAAAATAGTGCATTTCCGACGCTTAACCGACTTCCGTTTTGGCCTTGGATCGTGTCTTCTGCACATGGCACTCAAATTCGTGCAGGTGTATCCTTATCGTATCCTTTTGGCTTTTACAAGACTCAAAAGTTGCCCCATGTGCATCGCATTTCAATCGCACTGTTTTGTGCATTGCATTTCAATCGCATTGTCTTGTTTGCGCCGGTTTGGCGAGACCTTAAACACGCACGGTCTAGGAGACCTAAAATCCTTGGGAGGTGCAAGACCTTCACTCGCGTTGTCTAAACGCACCGCGTTGTTTTGCACATCTCATTGCATTTGGCATGTATTCCATCGCGCGATCTTGCGCATCGCACTGTCTTGTGCACCGCATCTCAAATTCATGCATTGCCCCAAAATGGGTTCGGCGGGACCGAAAACACGCCACGGTCCGGTGGGACCAAAAACACATGCGGTCTGGTGAGACCATAAACTCGCTCGGTCGCATTGTCATGCGTCTCAATAGCCGCGCGTTGTCG
The DNA here is from genome assembly GCA_036172215.1 of Camellia granthamiana. Classification (NCBI taxonomy): domain Eukaryota; kingdom Viridiplantae; phylum Streptophyta; class Magnoliopsida; order Ericales; family Theaceae; genus Camellia; species Camellia granthamiana. Next base: position 396,171 of record JAXFYN010000095.1, on the reverse strand, counting down.
TGCATCTCGAGATCATACATCTTCATGCATTCTCAGTTCATTTGCATTGTCATGCATCTAAAGTCGCGCGTCGCCGCGCATCGAATTTTCATGCATTGTCATGCATTTCGAGGACTTGCGTTGTCACGCATTTCAACATCATGCATCATTTGCATTTCAAACAAAAAAATGCATTGTCATGCATACACTTTGCATCCCGGTCTAGGAGACCTTAAATCCTCTAAAGGTGCAATTCTTTTGGTGTTTGTCGTGCCCGAACGACTTTCGGTGGTCTGGTAAAGCCACCTACCTGTGTTTGCGATGAGTTCCTAGAAGACCAACTGGGACGGTGGAAACTAGAGTTCGAACGGCTTATGCCTAGAACGCAAAGGTTCGGGAGTTCCGAGACTAAAGTCTGGTTTAAATACCCAGGGGTGTATCCTCGGCTTGAAATCTGTATGGAAGCCCCATAGGTTGAGGCAGCATGTCTACGCCTCAGTTCTGGATACTGAACCAACCTAGTATATCGCCCTGTTGGTAAGATAGGGAAAGCTGCAATCATAGCCGTTGCATCATAGTGCATTGTCATGCATCCATTGTAAATAGTGCATTGTCATGCATACATGGTAAAATATTGCATTGTCATGCATTGTAGAAAATAAACATGCATTGTCATGCATTTCCATTGTAGCTTGCATGCATCCATTGCATTTCCCCCAGTAGATCGCATCATACTGCATTGTCATGCATTTTTGTAAATATCCATTCCATTGCATATTGGTAGATATTGCATTGTAGTTTGCATGCATTCATTGCATCACCCTCCATCTATGGCTTGCGCCCTTCCAGGTTGAGCTTGGTCTGGTATGTGCCCTTACTTTTCACGTTAAAACACAGTTCTGCATGTGTACGCGCCTATTCCACGCTGGTATGTTGGTTTGAGGGTTGCGGCACCTTTTCTGTGTTAGACATGGTTTGTTTGTGTACATGCCTTTCCTAGGCAAGATTTGGTTTGGCCCGCGTGCCATATCCATTGTATCCATTTCCATTGCATTTTAGATTGCATGCATCCATTGCATCACCTTCCATCTATGGCTTGCGCCTTTCCATGTTGAGCTTGGTCTAGTATGTGCCTATACTTTTCACATCAAAACATAGTTCAGTGGACCGTTCTATGTTAGCCGCGGCTTGTATGTGTACATGCCTTTCCTAGGCAAGATTTGGTTTGGTTGCATGCCATATCCATTGTAGATATTACATTGTAGTGTAATTTTGCATCCGGCATTAGGATCATCACTCTTTCTCCAGCGGATCGTTTCCCCACTTATGTCATTCCACCCAATACTCGTTCTTGTGTCCGTCTACATTACTCATAGTTCAGTTGATCGTTTTATGGTAGACGGACTTGTCACCTCCATCAATCTATTTGACATTTGTGTGGTTTCAAACCGCTCATGATTGGATCATGATTCAATTGCTTTGCATGTAGTTCGCATTGTTTCAATTGCATTGCATTTTCATTTGCATTATTTATACATTGTTTTGTATATATTGCATATCATTTTGCATTCATTTTTGCATTGTCATGCATGTTGCTGATAACATCGTACCTGTTAAGTTGTTTTCTTTGCAGGCACGATATTGTATGTACGGTTCATTTGCAGCTGGTGGAACCAGACGAACCAGACAGGTATTGTATCTTCCGCGTGAGACGTCTCGAGAATTGCATAATTCTCTTACATCCTTTCTGCATTGTAGTGTAGTTTGGTGTATGCTAGCTTAAAACTGTTGCATGTGTGCTTCGTTACAGCTTTTCTTTGCATGATCATAAGTTATGTTCGGCTTCATGCATTGTCTTGCATTTTGCCCCTGCCTTCGGGCGCATACCTTGTTTGTCTTGCATGTTTGTCTAAGTCTTCGGCCTTGTCAAAAATGGGTCGTCTCTGGGCTTTGACATTCACTCCCGTCATTGCTATGACTTTCGAGTTCTGTCAAAGAGGGGCAACTGTAGACACCCCATTTTTGACCGTCCTCAAGACTTGGACGTCACCGTTTGAACACCCAGTGATCATCCATGTTTGTGTTCGTTTGGAGTTCCCGGAGGTCTCGGCTGCGCGCCTTGCCTCAGGATCTCCGAACTCGACTGTTTAGTGTCTGGTTTTGCACTAAACACTTGTGTTTTGCCTTGGAGGGGCAGGGAATGCCTTGTGAGGCATCCCCACACATCACCGGCCATGGCTAGAGGCCATCGGCTGGTGTTTTGTTGCCATCGGCAATATGTTTTGCCGGTCGGCACTCTTTGTTGCCGGTCAGCCATTTATTTTGTCAAAATGACAATTTTGAATGGCCGATCACTGTTCATCTACTTTTAGTAGATATTTTGTGCCAGCTGTGATAGCTGGCACCCACTCTGTTCCCCTCCATACACGTGTATGGAGGGATTTCCCTCTTGGATGGCTTGTCTTGTAAGCCTTACAAGAGGGAGTTGCCTATAAGAAGAGGCTTCCTCTCTTGGCATTAGGGTTAGAGAAAAATCAGAGAGAGCTCTGGTATTAGGGTTTGAGTAGTGTATCTATTCCATTTCTATATCTCCCTCTCTTGTATTCTTTGTGTGTGTTTAGTCTTACTTTAGCACATAAACACCTACCATTACACCTTCCCTTGGCCACTGAGGTTCCAGAGGGTTGTTCTTGAGGTTCTTAGGTGGTTTTGAGCTTGAAGAATCAGCTGGTCCACCATCTTTGAAGAAGGGCTACAAGGGTAAGAAACTCACTCCTTTTTTCCCATTTTTGCATCCTATTTTTTCCTATCTTAAAACTGTTTTTGAGCTTAGTGTATAACATAAAAAAGTTCTATTTTTGGGCCCTCTAGATAGTTTGTTAAGGGTGTTTTGTGGTTTGGAGGTGTTTGACCCCTCTTAAGCCTTGAGAGGCCCCATTTTGTGCCGTTTTAAGTGAGTTCCGAGACTTTGGTGTTTGGGCCTCCTCACCACTGAAATCTTGAGGGATTTCAGTGGTAAGGATGGTGCCTTGAAGTCCCAAGAAGGAGAGGGCCACCCCCTCTCCTTGTTGTCCTTAAAAAGGGCACTTTTTGGCCTCTTGAGGGAGCATCATGTTTGAGTGTTTGTTGATCATGCCATAGCTGCTTTTTATGCTTATTATGCCATGATATAACATTGTTGTGTGTTGGTCTTGGTACACCATGCTTGCTTAGCAATACCTACCTTGTAATGCCATGATTTGCCTCAATACATGCGTAGCATTTAGGCTATCATGCTTTTGTGTTTTGGCCACGCTTTGTGAAGCTTATTTGCATGATTTAGTGTGCTAAGGGACTGTTTTAAGTCGTTTGGAGTCATCCATGCCCTGCTTTGTATAGCCACCATGTGATCCCTCTTGTATGCCTTAAGCTTTGACTCTTCTAGCATGCCTCACTTGCATGATTTGTTTGTTTGGGCACCTCTTCTAACATGTTTTCAGTGTCTAACATGTTGATTATATATCCATGTTTGTCTCTTTTAAGTGTGCTTAAAAGTTGCTTTGATATGCCTAGGTGTTGGATCATGTGTGCTCGCATGTTTGTATGCATTTTGGCCTTCTTTTCCATGGCATTTGGCCACTGTTTTGGGCCTAACTTAGGGCTGTCCAATTGGTGTAAGTCCATCCCTTGCATGCTGTTCAAGTGTTGCTACATTATCCCATGTTTGCATGCTTTGGTTGCATGTACCGCATGTTTGAAATCACTTGCATGTGCCATGTATTCCCTTGGTCAAATTGCTAGCATGTTGCATGATTAGATTGCATCTTGTATGCTCTAGTAGTTTGCATAGTTGTGGCATGCTTGCTTGCTTTGTTGCTTGGGTTGTAAACCTAATGTGCATTGCATGTTTGCATGCTCCCTTTTATGCCATGTTGCATACTAGCTAACATGCCTAGGATTGCATTACATAAGCATGCATGTCTTGTCCCTTGATCTAGTGATAGGGATTGGGCCTTTATTTGTTGGTTTGCGTCTCATTTGACATCAAAATGTGCACACTTGGTCCCTTGGGCCATCACGCATGGAAATACGCGATTGATGGTCCGAGAACCAAGGAGCATGTCCCTTTGAGTCACTAACATGATAAGGGACATGGTTGGTGCATATATGGTTTGGATTGCATTGCCATGCAAAGCTCTGTCCTCTGCTGCTGTCAAACAGGTTCTGCAGGAACTTATTGCCGATCGACTGCACAGAGTGCCGACCGGCAATCAATTTGTGGCCGATGGATTCATTCTGTGCCGATGGACACTAAATCACAGCCGGTGATGATTCCCTCCAGCCGGCGACACTCCCCAACATCCAGTGAGCGCATCCTGAGATTTTGACAGTCTTCAGAGGAGTATAGCAGGGAAAACATAGATAGATTGCGCATGGCCGTGCACTTCCGAGCAAGACCGAGCATGCATTGCATTGGACCCGCTTCCCGAGGCCTTTTACTGCTTTCCTTAGCTTAGTTAATTTGTTAATTAATTACGTGGTCTGTAATAATTAATTAGCCTGCGAGTTAGTTAATTTGTATTATTCTTTTGGTCCCTCCGAGCGAGGACGAATTTGTAATAAGTGTGGGTGCGTGTGTGCATGTCTTCCAACCCCCACTTCTTTCTCCCTTTTACTTACCTGCTTTTGATGGTTAGTATTAGGACATATTTAATTGAGCATACCTTATGCTATGCATGCGTGCATCATTCATTTGTATTGCATGCACCGGGCTCGGCGCATCATGCAAACTGCATTTCAAATCTAACTTGAATATGTGTTAGTTGTTGCATTTCACATGCCATCCATAGACTAGCCGAGCCTATTCTAGCTGCATCCCGCATGTGTTGCATTAGCCATCTTAACATGAACTAGGACCATGCATGTTTGCTAACTAGTTTATTGTTTTGGCACGGAGTACGATGTAAGTATTTTCATGCTTTAGCATACCGCACGCGTGTGAGTGTTAACATGACAGCATGCTTACCATATGGCTAATTGCTTATGTGAGATAAATTGTTTGATTGCCTCTGGGTGAAGGTTGGATTGTCTGGGTTGGAAAAACTCGTTGAAATCCGTATTTTAGCCTACTTGCGAGTAGCAACTCCCAAAGAGTTTTTTTTTTTTAAGACAAGCGGATATGCAATGCTTATTTCCAAATTAGGCAATCTAGTCTATACTTGTTTGCTGTGCGCATAACATAGTAATTCTAGGCTAATAACCGGAATAAGAACGCGTAATGTTTTCAAAACAAGATATCACGGTTAGTAGAGGCTGATCTTCGGATCGGGCGAGAGGGGGTGCTCATAGCTGACCTTCCCCAATCGTACCGAAGTTCCCGAGCCGAGGCAATTTTGGTGATGACGGACACGTGGCCTTTGGCACCGAGTCAGGGTTTTCTAAATTCCCCCTTTTAAAAAAAATATTTAGGTGGCGACTCTGTATCTGACAAAGCAGTCCATGTTTGGCACTTCTTTTCAAAAATCTGTTTTTCTCAAAACGATTTGCCGGATTTGGACTCTTTGGTTCAGATTTAGAACCGCAAACAAAATCGAGTCCGAACTGTAGCGTGTAGCGGGGTCCCCTCGTGGGCGTGTTACAATAAGCCTTTTCATCGGCCACCTTGATTTTGGCATCTTTAGTGGCCAAGGCCTCCTGAAGCTCCTTTTCAGCTTGAGCCATTTTTTTCTCAACCTCTTGTTTCTGCGCTTCAGCAACCTTCTTTATAGCTTCAGCAACATCAGCCTTCTCTTCGGCCTCAGTTTGGGCTTTGGTGGCAGCCTCAGCCTGGTCTTCCAGCTTTTTCATTTTTGAAAGAAGAGTTTTGTTCTCCTTTTTAAGGGCAGTTAATTCCCTCTTCGCGTCAGACAACTTCTCCCTATTCTCAAAAGATTGTATGGAGAAGGAATGAGCATGCTGAATAGCCTGAAAAGAGTGTAAAGCAAAAAGTTATTACAAAGTGTTACAAGTATGAAAAGATGAGGAAAGACAGGTAACCAAGTGAAGACACTTACTTGAACACAGCATTGAAGCATCAGAGCGTAATTTTCGTACTCACTCATCTCGGCGTTCTTTTCCAGATCACCTGGGAGAAGAAGAGCTGTACTAAGTGCAACGCCGACATTGATGTCATCGGCGCTGTCACTATCTCCAGGGTAATCTCAGGCGTCCAGGGGACATTTGGTACTTTGGACTTCGAAGTCGCCACAGAAGAAGACCTCGGCTTCTTTGATTGTGTGGACTCTAGTGGTTGTGTTTCAGCAGACCTTTTTGAGGGAACGGAAGCAGTCCTCCCGCTCCCAGCCAATTGTGAAATTGGCAGAGTATCCTCAGTCTCAACTACGATGGCTTTGGCCTTTGGCTGAGCCTTTTTGGTTCTTTTCGGCTTTGGTGGGGGCATGCTCTGTGTTGGCTGAGCGTCAACATCAGTGGGGAGGTCGGCCAGAAGATCCTGGGCAACAGGTTTTGCACGACCTATTTCGGATGTAAGGACAAGTCTTCGCCGACGTTTTCGTTCTTGTACTGGGATCAGGTATAGGGCCGAAGTCGATGGCTGATTGGTTGGGTCAGACGTGGATCCTTGATCTGTTCGAGATGTAGAAGCGGTTTGAGTTGTGGCAGTAGGAGGAGAAAGACTTTTCTTCTTTCTTTTGGGGACGTCGAGCAAGATCGATTTGTATGTTGGAATAAAGTTGAGAAGAAGAGGCGCTTTTCTTTTGTGAACTGGCAAGTCCAGAAGTTTTTTCAGGTCCTTGCTAGGAACGTAAGATTGGCGAAAGTTTTTCGGTGGCTTGCGAACATCTGCAAGAAGAAAACAGACATTAGAAACAGACAAAATATTGAAGACTTGGAAAGAAACAACTAAGTATTGACATTGGGCTCTTACCCTTGCCCTCTTTAACTGATCGAGGAAGAGGGTAGAGATGGGCATCCTCGTCTGGGGCAAATTCCCAATTTCCAGAAGCAATGACATAGTCATCTCCAGCCCCCTTGTTGGAGTCTGGAAGGTCAGCTACGATTTTGAATTCAGTAGACCTCGGCTTGAGGTAATAGACGTAACCTTTTTCTTTCAAGTTAAGTGCACACATAGTATAACAGTATTAGATATCGGCGAGGGTGATCCTAACATTCTCCTGCCTAGCTAAGGCTATAATACCATTAATCACTCAATAGGAGTTGATGGTAAGTTGCATAGGGTTCAACTTGTAGTAATGAAGAACTTCGCGAAAAAGGGGATTAAGAGGAAGCCGGAGTCCACATTCAGTAAACGCTACGATGGGAAAGGGCATTAAATCATCCGTTGGCATGATAGAGTCGTCATCCCCAGCTAGTCTCAGATGGACATCGGCAGGAATGGAGAACTCTTACCTAAAGTACTCAAGTTTGGTTGGAGTATCTACCCTATGTCTCCACATACCCATGATATCGGCGTAGAGGTATTCGACTTCAGAAAGAGGATGTTCTTAAAGGGTTTTTAGGACCTCGGCAAAAAACCTAGGAAAATACTGGTAAGGGTTGTTTCAGTTTTTCCTAAGGATTGGTGAAATCTACAGACAAATCCCAAACCTAAAATCTACGAACATACTGATTGGGGGAACAAATCTGGAAGGAAGCACAGAAAACAAGAAACAAAGAATGAAGTTTCAGAGTCAAGAACAGAGGTAGGGTTCTCAAAAGCAAAAAGAATACAAGAGATATAGGGTCAAGAACAGTGGCAGAAAAATGGTGAAACAGTGCAAGTGTTCAAAACAAGGGCAAAAGTAGAATCAAAGCATTCAGATAAATGGTTCGCAAGATAAATGTTTGAAAAAGACAGTAACAGCAAGAAAATAGAAGAGCATCAATGAACTGAAAAACAAAAAGAATAGTGGCTTACTAGGAGGATTAAAGCCGGAATGAGGGTCGCCGACAAGACGGAATGGCGAAAGCCTCACTGGAATGGAAGAAAGAGATCAGTTGCATAGCCTGGAGCTTGAACAATGGCGGATTCGAGAAGAAGAGTTTAGAGAGAGAAAAAACAAGTAGAAAATAATGCAAAAGTGAAGAAACGGAGGAAAGAGGCGAGAGTTTTGTCAAAAACTTGAAACGGCGGCAAAACAGGGCATTTAATGCGCCTGGAGCAACGCACACGTCAGACGGCGCAGATAGATGAAAGACGGCTTGCAAGCGCGTCACAGGCACGAGCCAATGAAGACGAAACGCGTAAGTGGAACGGTTGAGAAGTGATGCATGACAACTCATACGCGTGGGAGAGTTCATTTGAATTCTTGTTCTTGAAAGAAGACATGTCGGCCTAAAGTGAATGATCTCGGCTGAGGAGTTCATAACCGATGTACAGAAAGAAAGTACCGATATAGGTTCCATCACCTCAGGATGTTGAGGTAATAGAACCTAAGGGGCAGTTGTGGGGATATATTTTCTGGGTACCAACACGTGGCATGGTGACGCCGACGTGTCAGTCGAGGTGCCACGTGTCGTGGTAGTTATGCTGAGGTGATCTCGGAGTTGCCGAGGTTATCTCCGAAGATATCGGAATCCAGGATAAGCGGATAAGGGACAAGAGTCCAAGGATGAAGAAAGACTTCAAGATGGATAAAGATAACACTCTTAAGGAGTTTATCTTTATCACTTAAGGAATCCAAAGTAAGTACTGAATTGGAGTCCATAGAAGTCAGGCTTCTAGTGGGACTAGGATTGAGTAAACTATAAAAGAGAGGCACCCTCGTGGGTCTAAGGTATGCAATTTATACTTTGAGCATTAAGTTTAGCACTATTGATTATCTTTGAGAAATATACTAACTTGATCGTCGGAGTACCCCCGGGTGGAAGAACCACCGCCGGAGCCTTCTCTTTCTGTGCAGGACAGCAGGGTGCCATCTATTCTGCCTGTGTTCTACAGCTGAATTACTAAGGAGGGCAGTGTGGTCGGAAAATCACTCACACAGTGTCATTGTTAGCAACCAAATTAGTATTTACCAGTAATGTTAGGAATATAGAATGAGTTACAAAGTGATTCACATAAAATACAATGAAAAGATAGGAATTAAATCCAGTTATAGAGATTCACATTCAGAAGAAATCTCAACTAACCATTACCCATTTTGTGACTAATTTTATATTTTAATAATATGTTCTTAACATTCGTAAATAACTTTTGTTGGGGTGGCATACATAATGTTTTTTTTTTTTTTGGGGGGGGGGTCTAGTCTCCAATCCATTTTGTGGATTGGATAGTATGTTGGGCCCCGTGGGGTTCATCATGGGTCCTCTTTCAATAATACAAATCGTTTAATGTATAGAACTCGTCTAGTGTTTTATTTTTGTAAAAAATCAGGTTGATCGGATATCGATAGCTACTTGATCGGATCAGATTTTTGTCAACAATTTATTTTGAAAATTATATTTACTGTTGACAGAAATTTGATCCAATCAAGTAGTTATCGATATCCGATCAATGTGATTTTTTATAGGGATACAGTACTTGACAAGCTCTACACATTGAACGGTTTAAATTATCAAAACAGGACTTATGGTGGGCTTCACGAGCCCAATAGCACACTATCGGACTGGAGAGGAGCTTGGCCTTTTTTTAAAAAATCACATCGATAGATCTCTAACAAAAACCAGTAGCAGTACATGAAGAGAAACAATAGCAAAAGAGCGAAAACAACGACAAACATAGAAAGCAAAACAGCAAAAGAGTTCAACCATCTAATACCCTTTTTGCAAGGGTATAAGCCGTATTTGGCGAACAACAGCATATCACTTAACAAAAAGATCCCTCCCCATGCTGACATGCAAATCTTGAATCAATTCCAAATAGTCCGTTGCAATTTTGACTCTGCATACATAATGTTGTAAATGAGAGTTGAATCAAGCCAAGTCATGGTGTTTTAAGCTTGTTTTTGAAAATTTATTAAACTTTTAATTCAAGATATATTCAACTGTGTTTGGTTGGGGATTTGGGGCGAGATTTGGAAAGAGAAAGGGAAAACGTGTGTGAAACTAGGTGAAATGTAGGTATATTTTATTTATATTTCACCTGCATTTTCTATTTCTCTTTCCAAATCCCTCAACCAAACATAGCATAATGGATTTATTTTTGAGTGAATCTCATATGAGTTTTAATCAAATCAATCACTAATCAAATAATTTGGCAATCCCGCTACATACCCCCAGTGACATGGCGATGAGGTGGCAGCTGATGTGTAAACACAGCTGAAAAAAAAATATGGAAAATTATAACCAATTGAGTTCTCTTTCTTCTTATCTCTGCACACTCTTCATCATCTTTCTCTCTCACACGACCCTCTCTGCAACAACTTTCTCTCTCTATAGCTCACCTCCCATGGCAACTCTAGCCCCAACCCTCAACTTCTGGGGAGTCCTCTACGAATCCAAACGAATGAAACACAGTGATGATGGAGAACAGAGTCAGCTTACTCAAGAGCAACAATGGCGAAGTCATTCCTCGAAAGGCTCAGGTGACACTCATCGGCTCTTTGATCTTCCTATTCAACCTCCTAATCGGAACAATCATCGGAGCTCTGCGATCAAGATCGAGAGAGAGCACTGCGATCAAAATCGAGAGCACTGCCATCAACCAATTTCCTTATTCTCCTCCATCTCCGGCGTGTAAACACAGCTGGACAAAAAAAAAAAAAAAATCTGGAAAAAGAATTTTTAATCATTGAAAGAGTTTTTGTGGACAAGATCAAGAGAGAGCACTGCGATCAACCAATTTCCTTCCTCTCCTCCATCTCCGACGTCTCTCTCTCCTCCATCTCCGGCGACTTCCTCCATCTCTGGTTTCTCTCCTCCATCTCCGGCGACTTCCATGGTGGTGGCTGTGGGTCTCGGACCTTCATCGGAGTCAAGGGAGAGAGAGGGAAAGAGAGAGAGAGAGCCGCGTGTCCTTCGTCGGAGTCAAGAATGGAGGGAGAGAGAGATGAGAGACCTCTAATGAAATTAGATTTTGAATAACCTCTGAATGATGAGAGAGAAAGTGAAGGTGCGCGTGCTGAAGGTGGACGTGAAAATCACGTGATTGTCCACGTCAGCTGGGGGTGGGTGGGGGTCGGCCTATCTGGGGGTTCGAAGCATTTTTGATAATTTGGGTAGTTTGACTTTTATAGTCTACATAAATTTATTGAGTTGAATTCGAGCCGATCTCAAATAATTAAAGAGTTTTAAAATATGCTCAAACTTAATTTTGACAAAGGATATTGATCTAGACTTCACTTTTCTTGAACCAAGCATGAGTGGTACTCTTATAACTTGAATTATTTTACAACCTTATATATGTCACTAGGATTAACACGTGCTATGCAAGGATCAATATTACAATTTATGTTTTATTAATAAATATGTAGAACTATAATGTTAATTTTAAATATTTATATAATATGAAAGATTACTTGGTGGACTATAGTCCACAAGATAGACGGATAAGAACTAATAAGGTTTGATTATTATATAAATAGATATAATATGTATAAAATTAAAATGGAATATAATTTATGAGATTTGCTTGATGGGTCAGAACTCTAATTCAAATTGGGTTTTATTATCTATGTATTTATTAGTATTATTTATATTATAATAGAGTACATCAACTCCCTAACATTTATGTTATTTAACATGTATTGCATCTGCTCAGCATATTTTTCACTCCTAAGGATAATGAAAATGATTGCTTACTATGGCCTCATAATTCCACTAACCCCGCATGACCTATCCCAAGCCAATGTGTACTAACCTTGTCCCACACCCTAACCCCACCATGGTTCCACCAAATAATTACATATTGTTGTATGGTTCTGTTTTCTTCTTGAAATTTCAAAATGAGTCAAATCTTCTTGGAACTTCTTGTTCAAAAGTCAACAACTCAAGTAGATAATTGTAAATTTGCATATTTGTTAGTATTTAATATTGTTTGGGGTGTTTTAAATAAGTGTACTTTTTATCTTTTTGGACTAAAAAATTGTGGAAGAAAAATATGGATGTTTAGGTTAACTTTTTGACTTTTTATAGAAAAATGTGTAATAAAAAATTGTAAAAATTGATTTGTAGGAAAAAATTAGGATTGGGAGTTGTGCAGCCGTAATTGTTAACTTCTGGTGAATAGTGTTAACTTTTTAACTTTTTGAGTAACTTTTTGACTTTTTGACTTTTTTGTAATATGTCAAACTTGGCCTAAATTTACAAACACGTTTTCTATATTTTAAAATTTTTTTAAAAAAAAAAAGGAAGAGAATTTGATATTTTTTTTTGTGTATGTGTGCGCGCGCGCTGAGATTACAGAATTAATTTTAATCCCCAATTCCAATACTAAACAATGCACCCTACTAGTCTGAAGTTCTTATTAGCACCAAAGATTCACAAGGAAAAGTTTTAAAATGAAAGAATATTGTATATGTTTATAAAAAAAATTAAAACTAAAGAAAAATTTACTTGGTATATGTTTTTGTTTAAGAAAATGTAAATAATTTTCAAATACACTAAATTCTAAAAAAAACAAAAGTGTTCCCATTTATTTTTAAAATAAATTTTCATGATCTCTCATTCATATTGTCCACCCCGTCACATTTAGCCACTGCAATAGACAACCCCCTCTAACAATCACCATCTCTTACAACTAATAGCCATCATTTGATTACCATTAGTAATTGTTAGTAACAAATTTCGACTATTGAGAATCATATTCATTCACCACCTCGTCCTATTTTCAAAATAAAATTTTCAAAAACATGTTTTTAGGAAACATGCTTTCTTAAAAATACAAACATATTCAAAATAATAAATTTTACACGCAAACAAACTTTTTTTTATTGGATCAATATTACATTATCACACTTGACCTACCAATTTAAATTGTCCCCCCCTCAATACCTTGTAGTGTACCAACATGACATATGGACCTACACAAAAATCATGACTTTCAATTATTTTTCATGTAATGTGTGCTCTCTAAAATATATACTTCATGCAACTTACACCTCGTGGTATTTTTACATTCTTTCAAATTTTATTTTAGTCTTTTATTTTCTAATTGTAACATTTAAATCTTTAATCTTTTGAACCAAAAAAAAAAAAACTTCAATCTCTTGTGTTTTGATGTGATAAGTGAAAGTTAGAGACTAAAAAGTATATAATTTTGGCATATAATTAAAATTTAAGTAAAATTTAAATGGTGAAAAATGTAATTCATATAATTTTTTGTCTTTAATGCGTCTAAACTGTGCAATTTTTGTCTAAATTATAAAGAATAAGTGATGAATATATCATATTAAAATATAAAGAAGATTATAAAAAAATAAAAATAAAAATCTTAAGGTTTGATCTTTATAAGAAAATAATTTTTTAATTTTGTCAATTTAAAGTTTAAACTTTTAATTTGTTTTCAATTTAAACTATTTGCATATTTTTATTAAGTAAAAACAATAGAAAAATAGTATTTTACTCATTAAAGTCAATAAAAAAGTTAATGTAGACATTTTATGTATACTTACATTATGTTTAATAATTAAAATATTATTTTTTTATCGATTTTATTTAATCAAAATAGGCAAAATAAAGGTCAAACTTAATTTCTTTTTTCTTGTAATTTTTCCTAAAAAATAACTTTTTTTTGCAAAGATAGTGTTGTTAGAGAAAAATGGTTTTTCACCATTAATTTTCGGTAATTTTTGAGCTTTCATTAAAGTAGGTCCCACACCTCGGTTTGGGTGGGTCCGAGTGGCAACACGTTCCTTACCATGTGGTGAACAAGAATATATACTCGGGTGGTCGAAACCATTTACGAGTGAATGAGAAATTGATACCGAAGTGAGCCTCATAAACATGAAAAATGTTTTGTGTGGTTCCTTTGAGTTGGTATCCAAAACCTTGTCCCACATAGGAAACTTAGAAGAGTTTCATTGAGTTTATAAGCTCTAAGTTGGAGACCTTGGGTTGGGCCCCAAGGGGTACCCAAGTTTTGTAGGAGGAAGAGTTATGGACAAACCCAAACCCAAAACCATCACCACACGCGCGCCGCCGCCCATCTGGCCAGGTCGGGGCAGGCGCGGGTGTGGGTATGGGGTTAACCCGTCCTTTATTTTTTGCACCAAAAATTATTTGAATTTTTCCAAATAATTCCAGCGGGAAAAAATTCAAAATCTGAAATTTTAATTTTAAATTTTTCGGTTGCAATGTTTCTCCTTCTCCAACAGTCGCGTCTCCGACTTGGCAACTGTTCTTGATAACAGTTTTCTATTCCGGAATAGGCACTTCTTAGCCTATATATATCAACCCTCCATTCCATAGATAGATATAGAGTTGTAACCCGTAACTGTCTTCTCGATTCTCTGCTTTTGTTCTTCTTAATTTTTTTTTTTTCCATCTCGTGTGAGTTCGAAAATACATTCTGGTTCGCTGTACAAACAAGTTTGCAGTGCTGCATCTGTTTGGGGTGATTGTTGAATCCTGGAGGCAGGACGTCCGTTATTCTCAAGCACCTAGGAGAGGACGAATTTCTGTCTTAAAGACACAGTGTCCAAACACTGGCCTCAATCACAAAAATTTGTTCAAAGTTTAATACTGCAGAAACAGGTAAGTTCTGTAGAATAGATTTCCATCAATTTTTAAGACACAAATTCCCTTCTTTGGTCACTGTTTTACCTTTGTAATCCAGTATAGTTATTCTTCGATTAAAAAAAAAACTAATTTACAGAATATTGCAGTGGTCTGTGCGTTTATGTTCTAGACAGAATAATAAAATAGTCTGTATGTTTGTATTCCAGTTTGTTTATAAGTTCGTCTGATGCATGATAATATATTGATAAGTTGGTGTTTTTCTTTATTTCATAAATGCATGAACTTCCATTTTATCACATGCACTGCCTGTTGTATTAAATGTTCATTCTTTATTTTATTAGAGCACTAGTAGTTTAATCACATGCCATGTATGTTTGAATAAATTTATTTGGATACAAGATTATTTATTTATTCTTTTCCAAAACTTAGTGTATTTTTGTTCACTGGTTTGGTGTTTATTATGTATTTTTAGAAGTCTAGTTTTAATAAACTTGTAGTACTCTTACACAAGAATGATTCTGTGATTGATTACTTTATTATGGTCATGTTCTGTTAACAAAAGATACATTGTAGAGTATTTAGACTAAAAAAAAATAAACTGTATTCTTCTGATTTTTAATTTAATACTCAGTAAATACTTCTGTTTTTTTAATATACAGTGTATACTTCTGTTTGTTGATTTACTGGTTTATCTTACAATGTATGACTTCATAATTTATTGTTTTAATTAGTCATATTTCTGTTGGTCTTTTTATTAAGAATAAGTTGGTAAGATAATTAGATTGGTCAATTTTATTGATTCTTTTGACAGATTACTTGGTTAATTTGGTTTATACTTTGTAATCTGTTTTTAAGTCCAATAAAGTTATAATCTTGTTCTCCTCATATTTATTTTGTTATTTGTTTTCCTATAGTGTATTTATTCCAAAATTTTTGTTAGTTTATTTATTCCATTGGAAAATAATTTCTGTTTATTTAAATTTATTTTATTAAACAGAAAAATGGCAACTGAGGGTACTGTTATTACTCCTAATCCCATTGTGCCTCCACCGGTGGTTTCTATTCCGGTTGTTACTCCTGCTCTGACTTATGGCCCGGGTCATGGACATGTTCCAGTGAACCATGGGGAAAAACCTGAAAAATTCAGTGGTACCGATTTTAAAAGGTGGCAACAAAAGATGTTATTTTATTTAACCACCCTGAATTTGGCAAGGTTTTTACAAGAAGATGCGCCAACTCTGAAAGAAGATGAGAGTGATGCGCAAGTTGTCGCTGCAGTAGATGCATGGAAACATGCAGACTTTCTCTGCAGGAACTATATCCTCAATGGATTGGACAACACACTTTACAATGTGTATAGTCCAATCAAGACAGCAAAACGTTGTGGGATTCCTTGGATCGCAAATATAAGACGGAAGATGCAGGAACAAAGAAATTTGTTGTTGGCCGCTTCCTGGATTTTAAGATGGTGGATTCCAAAACGGTGATCAGTCAAGTCCAAGATCTACAACTTATCTTGCATGAAATTCATGCAGAAGGTATGTTTCTGAGTGAGTCTTTTCAGGTAGCAGCTATGATTGAAAAATTACCGCTGTCTTGGAAGGATTTCAAGAATTATTTAAAGCACAAACGCAAAGAGATGTCATTGGAGGACTTGATTGTTCGGTTGAGGATTGAAGAAGACAACCGTGGGTCTGAAAAGAAAAATGGGCGTAATCTGATGGAGGCTAAGGCTAATGTGGTGGAACAGAAGCCTAAGCACAACAGTAAGAAGAGGAAGTATCCTGGTGAGAGTTCAAAACGTAGCTCTGGTTCAAAGACAAGTGAAATTCAAAACTTCACAGGCAAATGCTATGTGTGTAACAAGCAAGGACATCGTGCCAAAGATTGTTACAAGCGTCGGACTCAACGAACCTTGAAAAAGAAACCTGCTCAAGCCAACATAACAGAGGAGGAAAATCTTTGTGCAATGATTTCGGGATTACATATGTCCGGGATGGTGTCTGAAGTGAATTTGGTAAACAACCCCAAAACATGGTGGGTGGACACAGGTGCTACACGTCACATTTGCTCTGAGAAAAAGATGTTCTCCACATATCAAATGGTAGAAAATGAGGAACAACTTTATATGGGCAATTCTTCTACCTCCAAGGTTGAAGGCAAAGGACAAGTAGTACTCAAGATGACATCAGGCAAAGAGCTTACTTTGAAAGAAGTGTTGCATGTACCAGAAATTCGGAAGAACCTGGTATCTGGATCATTGCTGAGCAAGAACGGGTTTCGCCTTGTGTTTGAATCTGACAAATTTGTACTCACTAAAAATGGGGTGTATGTGGGGAAAGGGTACTTGAGCGATGGGCTCTTTAAACTAAATGTAATGACAGTGGTTCCTATTTCTAATAAGAATAACACATCTTCTGCTTACTTTGTTGAGTCTGTATATATGTGGCATGGTAGATTAGGACATGTTAATTATGGTACCTTGCGTAGATTAATTAACTTAGAATATCTACCTAAATTTCTTATTGATGCAAATCATAAGTGTGAAGTATGTGTTGAATCAAAATTGACTAAGGCATCGTTTAAGTCAATTGAAAGAAATACTGAACCTCTGGATCTAATCCATAGTGATATATGTGATTTGAAATTTGTACAAACACGAGGAGGGAAAAAATATTTTATCTCCTTTATTGATGATAGCACTCGGTACTGCTATGTATACTTGTTGCGAAGCAAAGATGAAGCCTTAGAAAAATTCATAGAATTTAAGGTTGAGGTTGAGAATCAACTTGGCAAGAAAATAAAGGCTATAAGGAGTGACAGAGGTGGTGAATATGAAGCACCATTTGGTGACTTATGTTCACAATTAGGAATAATACATCAAACCACTGCACCTTATACACCTCAGCAAAATGGAGTTGCTGAGCGGAAAAATCGCACTTTAAAAGAAATGATGAATGCCATGTTAATAAGTTCAGGGTTACCTCAGAACTTGTGGGGGGAAGCTATTATTTCCGCTAATTATATTCTCAATAAAATTCCTCATAAAAAGTCTCATAAAACACCCTATGAACTGTGGAGAGGTCGAAAGCCTTCCTACAAATACTTGAAAGTGTGGGGGTGTTTGGCTAAAGTGGCAATACCAGAACCGAAAAGGGTTAAAATTGGACCCAAGACTGTTGATTGTATTTTCATAGGATATGCAAACAACAGCAGTGCCTATCGGTTTTTAGTACATAAAAGTGAGAACACAGAGATTCATGTCAATACAATTATTGAGTCTAGGAATGCATCATTTTTTGAAAATGTGTTTCCTTGTAAATTGACACAAGAGCCTAAAAGGACATATGATGCTGCCTTTGACAATGATCAAAGGCAAGTTGAGGAAAACCCAGAGGAAAAAGTCGAGGAGGAACCCAGACGTAGTAAAAGAGCTAGGACAAAAAAATCTTTCGGTCCTGATTTCTTAACATACTTACTGGAAGAGGAGCCTCGAACTTTCAAAGAAGCAATGTCTACTCCTGAAACTCCTTCCTAGAAAGAAGCAATCAATAGTGAAATTGAATCAATCCTGCAAAATCATACATGGGAATTGGTGGATCTTCCACCAGGCTATAAGCCTCTTGGTTACAAGTGGATTTTTAAAAGGAAGATGAAGCCGGATGGTTCAATTGATAAATACAAGGCGAGACTTGTAGTTAAAGGTTACAGGCAAACTGAATGAGTAGATTATTTTGATACTTACTCACCTGTAACAAGAATAACGTCTATTTGAATGTTAATAGCTATTGCAGCTTTGTATAATCTTGAGATCCATCAAATGGATGTTAAGACTGCATTCTTGAATGGCGATTTGAATGAGGAAATTTACATGGAACAACCAGAAGGGTTCGTGGTTCCAGGGCAAGGGAAAAAAGTGTGCAAACTTGTGAAGTCTCTTTACGGTCTAAAACAAGCACCCAAACAATGGCATGAAAAATTTGACAATGTAATGATGTCAAATGGATTTAAAATTAATGAATGTGATAAATGTGTTTATGTGAGAAACACAGAAAAGGGATATGTCATTGTTTGCCTATATGTAGATGATATGCTCATCCTTGGTAGTAATAATGAAATGATCAAAGCTACCAAGAAAATGTTGAACTCTAAGTTTGACATGAAAGATATGGGAATAGCAGATGTTATACTTGGAATAAAAATTACAAAGACATCTGAAGGATATACCTTGTCTCAAGGACATTATGTTGATAAAATACTTGAGAAATTTAACAAGCATGACGATCGTCTCGCTAAGACTCCTATAGATGCTAATCTTCATTTGATGAAGAATATGGGTGAAGGTATATCACAAGTAGAATACTCTCGGATCATCGGAAGCTTAATGTACCTCATGAACTACACTCGTCCAGATTTAGCATATGCAGTTAGTAGATTAAGCAAGTATACTAGCAATCCAGGAACAGACCACTGGACAGCAATAGTTAGGGTACTTAGATATTTAAAGTATACTCGAAACTATGGGCTGAACTATATGAGATATCCAGTAGTTTTAGAAGGTTATAGTGACGCTAATTGGATCTCAGACACTAAAGACTCTAAGTCTACCAGTGGTTATGTCTTTACCTTGGGAGGTGCAGCAGTCTCATGGAAGTCATCCAAACAGACATGCATTGCAAGGTCCACAATGGAGTCCGAATTTATTGCTTTAGATAAAGCAGGTGAAGAAGGAGAGTGGCTTCGTCAATTTCTAGAGGATATCCCAATGTGGCCAAAACCTGTGCCAGCCATTTGCATTCATTGCGATAGTCAAGCAGCAATGGCAAGAGCACAAAATAATATGTATAACGGTAAGTCTCGTCATATTCGATGTAGACATAATACTGTTAGGCAACTGCTCTCAAATGGAGTGATCTCCATTGAGTACATAAGGTCAAGAGATAATATCGCGGATCCGTTAACCAAAGGTTTGACCAGAGAGCAAGTTTTAAGATCATCGAGGGGAATGGGATTAAAGCCTTTTAACTAAAGAGTCGCCTTAATGGCAACCCAACCTAGTTGACTGGAGATCCCAAAATCTAGGTTCAAAGGGACAACCGAATTATGTGTGACTCGTTAATATCACTAAGGGAAAATTCTCCTACCCTTTCTTATGATGACATAGTGATGTCTGCAACGCTAATCAGGTTAAGCTTTGCTTTTAATGATATTCATATCTTGGAAATCCAAGTGGGGTATAGCAGAATACTCTTAATGAGAATCACCTATATGAGTGTGAACTGGGCCGGTTCTATGGGAATTGGAAAAAGGCTAATTCTCTAGAGCACTCAGGAAAACCAGGTATTGTCCAGGGCCAAAATGGGCACAACCGATAGAACCAGAGTGTGTAAGGAAATAAAACTGTGTGACAGACTGTTGTCTCGGTTTACACCAATGGCAGAATAGTTCAAGACATCATGTTCACTAATCAGCCAGTAAATCCGACCGTCTTTCACAAGGGAAGGTTCAAAGCCAAAAGCTACCTATCTTTTGCAGGATATTTTCAGTTTTGTACTCTCAGTGTCTGCATGTAGTTGCATATTCGTTTTCAATTTCATTCATGTGGGGGATTGTTAGAGAAAAATGGTTTTTCACCATTAATTTCCGGTAATTTTTGAGCTTTCATTAAAGTAGGTCCCACACCTCGGTTTGGGTGGGTCCGAGTGGCAACACGTTCCTTGCCATGTGGTGAACAAGAATATATACTCGGGTGGTCGAAACCATTTACGAGTGAATGAGAAATTGATACCGAAGTGAGCCTCATAAACATGAAAAATGTTTTGTGTGGTTCCTTTGAGTTGGTATCCAAAACCTTGTCCCACATAGGAAACTTAGAAGAGTTTCATTGAGTTTATAAGCTCTAAGTTGGAGACCTTGGGTTGGGCCCCAAGGGGTACCCAAGTTTTGTAGGAGGAAGAGTTATGGACAAACCCAAAACCATCACCACACGCGCGCCGCCGCCCGTCCGGCCGGATCGGGGCGGGCGCGGGTGTGGGTATGGGGTTAACCCGTCCTTTATTTTTTGCACCAAAAATTATTTGAATTTTTCCAAATAATTCCAGCGGGAAAAAATTCAAAATCTGAAATTTTAATTTTAAATATTTCGGTTGCAATGTTTCTCCTTCTCCAACAGTCGCGTCTCCGACTTGGCAACTGTTCTTGATAATAGTTTTCTATTCCGGAATAGGCACTTCTTAGCCTATATATATCAACCCTCCATTCCATAGATAGATATAGAGTTGTAACCCGTAACTGTCTTCTCGATTCTCTGCTTTTGTTCTTCTTAATTTTTTTTTTCCATCTCGTGTGAGTTTGAAAATACATTCTGGTTCGCTGTACAAACAAGTTTGCAGTGCTGCATCTGTTTGGGGTGATTGTTGAATCCTGGAGGCAGGACGTCCGTTATTCTCAAGCACCTAGGAGAGGACAAATTTCTGTCTTAAAGACACAGTGTCCAAACACTGGCCTCAATCACAAAAATTTGTTCAAAGTTTAATACTGCAGAAACAGGTAAGTTCTGTATTTAATATCTGTTTTTTGTATTCTGTAAAATAAATATTTTCGGAGAATAGATTTCCATCAAGTGTTACCGTGTTAGTACTTAGATTACAATATAAGTCAAAATTTGTCTGTAGATTTAAATATGAAATTTCACCCTGATACCTAAGACCATCTCCAACGTTGTTTCAAATGTTTTATCAAATTCAAATTTGATGAAAAATAGAAGAAATGTCAGCTCCAATGTGGTCATCAAAATGATATCAGATAGAAGGAGAATCAAATATTTTTTCAAATGAAGGGAGTGTTTATCGTTCTTCAAATTTGTAGATGATCGTTGGGCTAGACATCCTCCCTGGACAATTAAGCATTTGATGAAAACTTTGAATTCAACGTTGAAATGTATTATATCAAATCAAAATTTTCATTAAATTTTTATGACCACTTGGATTAGCGCTTGGTAGGGGTGTAAATTTGGCCCGCGAGCTCCCGTCAAAATTCGGACCGGCCCATAGGCTATTAAATTAGGTGAAGGCCCATGGGGTATTCAGGCCTAAGCTTAAACTTGGGCAGGGCTTGAACATTTTTTTTTTTTCTATTTTTTTTTTACCAAGATTTTATTTTTTTCATCAAAAATAACACTGGGCCTCAGGCCAAGTAGGTCGGGCCCATGGATCGGGCCATGTTTCAAAATGATGGCCCAAGCCCAGGCCCAACGTTCTGGACTGGGCTCGGATCTGGGCTTACCCTATGCCGCGGGCGGATTTCGGGCCACCCATGAGTCGCGGGTCATTTTTACACTAGCATTGGGTTTTCCCTAAAATACAAATTAAAGTATGAACAACATTCAATTATTATAATTGAAAAAATAAGAAATTAAAATAAAATAAGAATAAATGCTTGAGAATGAAAAAAATAAATAAATTTATTACCATAATAAAAAAATATGAAAAGCGGCGATGATATAGATATACCAGCAATACAAAAAAAGGTGATGCTAGGGAGCTCGAAAGCCTCCCCCCTGCATCCCCCTAATTTTTTTTTTGTTTTTGTTTTTGTTTTCAGAAGCAGAGAAGGAGAAGAGAAGAGAAGGGAGGAGGAGGAGGAGGAGGAGGAAGGAGGAGGACTGGAGGGGGCCATAACTGGAGGGGGCAGGAGGCGAGCTGCTGCTGCTGCGACGAGCTGCCGGAGGCGAGCTGCTGCTGCGAGGAGCTGCGGCCGGACTGCGAGGAGCTGCGGCGGGGCTGCGACTCCTCCTCTTCCCCTCTCTTCTCTCTCTCTCCCTCTCCCTCTTCCTCTGCGTTTCAGACCTGAAATGAAAGAAGAAAAAGAAAAAAAAAGGAAAAAAAAAAAAGTGAAATGCCCAAAACGACGTCGTTTTGGGCATTAGGGGGATTCGGGGAGATAGTTTCGACCTACGAAACATTATCCTACAAAAAAACTAACTAAAAAAAGTAATGCCAAACGAAAGTAACGTTTCCAATTTCTTCCACCACCACTGACACCCTCAAAAAGTAGAGCGAGAGTGAGAGGTGTTTTGGAAAATTAGTTAAAAGTTAATTTTTTAACTTTTTAAAACTATTTTATCTTTTTATAAATAAAAAATATGAAATAATATGATATAAGATAAATTAAAACCTAAAAGCTAATTTTTAACTGGGTTGCCAAAACAACCCTGACCCACAAAACACAAGTGTCCTCATTCTGTGTTTAAGAATAAGATTCATAATTTTATATTAATGTTTTGTTTAAGAATAAATTATTTTAATAATTTTTTTATTTTTTAATTAAAATATAAGATAAAAAATTTAGTATGTTTAAGATAATTTTTTATAAAAATATATGTAAAATTTTTAAATATTTTTTGATAATTTATATAATTTTTAATTTTTTAATAACTTTTTAATTTTTAAATTAAAAAATAATACTTCCGAACGAAACTTAAATCATTAAAAAATAAAAAAAATAAAAAACATAATATATGATTAGGGAAGCAACATAAAAACGCAACAGTCGAATACAGTTTTTTATTCCCCTCTCTCCTCTAACCGATAAATAAGCGCGCAAAGCCACACCGCTTCTGAATAAAAACAGAGTCCTCTCTCACTGTCTTCTCTACTCTCTGTGTCTATCAGTTCGCTGTTATATGTATTGAGCTACATACATACATACATACATACATATATATATATATATATATAAATAGAGAGAGAGAGAGAGAGAACGAGAAGGCCATGGATGCGTGCGCTATTCATCTGGCGATGGCGGCTTTAGTCGGAGCTTCGTTCGTGGCGGTATCGGCCTATTACATGCACCGCAAAACCCTAAGTCAGTTGCTGGAGTTCGCGAAGGCGGTGGAGAGAGAAAGAGAGGACGGCGAGGAGGAGCTTGGCCGTGACGACTCGCCGGAGCATTTCAAGAAGTACGTCGAGAAGCGGCGAAGCCACGGCGGCCGGAGAAAGGGGAATGGCTATTACCGCCGTGTATCGGCGTCGATGCCGGACGTTGTGGCGATTTCCGGTTATGTTGTCGATGGAGTTGAGGTCGGGTTGCCGAGGCTGCAGACGCTTCCTGAAGGTATGTGTGTAACAGATTTCTGAATGGAGTGATGAAACTGTTCTGAATTTATATTCTTAGTAGCCTATGAGGAAAATGTGCAGTGAAACATGTTTCATTCAGATAATTGAATTGAAATTACTAATGATATTGCTCTGATTGAGCATTTCTATAATTCAATATTATGCTGAATTGAATTCTTATAAATGTTCCATTTTATGTGTTGTGGAAATAAAATAAATTGAAAATGTGTAGTATGTAAGTGGGCTGACAAGTGTCTGGTTTATGTGATCGTTGGATCATGAATGTTCTGTATATGTGAAGTTAGGATCACGCTTAGTTGGATATAATTGAATTGAGTGCATGTTCATTTTTGGTGTTTGGAAAGAATAGTTATAACCATTGTTCTCTTTGATCTCTATTGATACAACATTGCCAGCTGTGATGTTGAAACTTTGTTTAAAATCAGGGATAATGCTGTTGAAAAGTAGCAGACATGAGTACAATACAGTTAGGTTGTCCCTTCTAAACCTTATCAGACAAGGGTGCTTGATAGGATTGATGAGGAGTTGGGATGCAGAAGCAATGAAACTTATAAACAAAAATGGGGCTGTGATTTTTGATTTTCTAATATGGGAAATTGGGTATTCATAAAAATGAAAACTTTGACAAATACTTTTATTGGTAATAGAAAGGGCCACAACTTGCTTGCAATGGGAACCCTTTGTTTGATTGGTCTTTTTATGTAGCAACTCTAGAGTAGTTTGCTTGCAAAGAAAATCTGGTATTCAACGTGCTATGTCTCTGTGGATTTTGCATTTTCCTTTTCTTTTCTGGCAGTCAGATTGCTTTTTCACCTTAACAATGGCAATCTTCTGTTTTAGGAAAACGTGCTGGCCATGTGGGTTCAACCAAAAGAACTGGGCATCTACTTAGACCAACTTCTCCCAAGGCTCCGGTTGCCAGTGCTAGTGCTTTTGAAAGTGTGGAAGAATCAGATGATGAAGATAATATGACTGACAATGCTAAACTAAATACATATATTCATACTAACGGAAATGCTGTAAGTAGTTTGAGTAAACTCTCTCTCCTCCCAGGCCATTGATGCTTCAATTGACATGGTGTTGTTGCATCAATTGCACAATATTATTCCTTTCTGAAGTCCTGATTGCTCCTACCATTTTTCATTTTTTACTGCATTTGTTATTGTGTGATCTCCAAAGACTTCAATTTTGTCCTGAATTGTAGTTGAACACCTTACAATGAGCAGGGTCCAGGGTGTAATAGCATGTTCCAGGATGTACCAAACAACAATAATGCCAATGGAGAGCAAATTGCTATTGCCGCATCAAGTATGATCCGTACACATAGTGTATCTGGTGATCTGCATGGTGTTCAGCCTGACCCCGTGGCAGCTGATATTCTTAGGAAGGAGCCAGAGCACGAAATTTTTGTTCGACTTAACCTTAGCCCTAATGGTATATGCTTCTGTTTTCTCCCATTGGTGTATGTCATTCTTCTGTGCACTCATTCTCTTAATACTCCTAACTTTTGAGGGTTTTGTGTTTGATGTGTTCCAAATATTTATTAATTTTTTTTTACAGAATATTTAATGAAGAAATGGTAGGCGGGAGGAGAAAATCTTCGAACTTGTTGTGTTGTTGAACTAGGTTATATTATATCTTGAGGAATTGCTAATCACACCCTTTCTGCATTAGTCTGGAACCAGTCACTTCCTCATATATTTTTCTGAAAATTGGTGCATTTTGCTATTTCGTTAAGGAGAACAAAAAGTAATAAATCTGTTGAAGTGGGCAGTTTTCTTTGCTTCTAGAATAAAAAAGTGAGCTTGAAATCTATAAGCTTATAAATGCATGAATATGTTTGAATGCTTTCATTTGATCCTTATTGGGATATTTCTAATTTTATTTTCTCTTTTCCCTAAGAGAAGGGTCTAGAGAGGTAAAAAAAACTATAAATGGACCAAAATAGCTTGTAATGCTGCTTTTTGGTGACAAGGTTCAAGATTTTGAGTGCAATTCTTTAATTCTGAAGGACAAGGAAAAACTTTTTGGTTTCTAAAAGAAGCAAAAGATGTTGAGCTTAATATCTAAGAAGGTTTTCTATATCGTTAGTATGTTACACACAAGAAGCTCCGACATAGACAAGACATGACATGGAAATGTTGACAGGATAATTTTCAAAACATGTAGGACACAACACATTGGGGGCACACATAATAAATAGTGTACATCATTATTATCAAATTGAGAATTGCATCGTGAATCACATGCCCCTAATTTTAAGAACCATGAATCTAATTGAATCAAGAATTGTGAGATTTAAAATTATAAAAAAATGATGTTTAACAATCTTGTATAAAATAAATTGGGCTTGGTACATGTTGTACAATGGTTCTTATATAAGGACATGATTACATCATCTAATTAGGAAGACATTATTGTTTTCGTAGCAAGATATGTGGGTTCATGTCCCATAAACCATAAAATTATATAAAAACTAATATTTTTGAAAAGAGAATATATAAAAGCAAGGATGGAGGCCATCTAGGAGAGATGGGAGCCATCCTAGAGCAAGCATGTAACCTCAACAATAGGTTAACTACAAGAAGAGTTCCAACTAAAACACACACACATACACACACACACCAAAAAAAAAAAAAAAATGAAAAAGTAAAAAAGAAGAAGAAATCAACTAGGTCTAAGCATTTATAAAAATAGAGGTTAAGAGTTTCAATTCTCGTTGAATCCACATATTTGATTGGGTATGGGGAATACCTTTCAACAAGCAGAGGCGATATTGAGCATTCCTCATGATCTCCTCCATGACTGTTTTGGCATCCTAGTAAAGGTTCTTGTAAAGTGTATAGTTCCTCTTCTTCCACACAGTGTACACTGTCGCTGCAAGTAGACATCAGCATAACACCTTTCCCAACATTTTGCCTATATACAATTTATAGTTTCCCAGCTGATCATCCCATCCCAACGTGAACAAGGCCATTGCACACTGCACTTACAGCAAAGTTGGTCCCAAATGCTCCAAATAAAAGGGCAATCAAAGAAAAGTGCTCATGGTTCTCCACATTAGACCTGCAGAAGACACAACTTATAGAGTCTATTTCGTGGTTAATTCTAAATAGTAGCCATGACTGTCAAGAGTCCACAACACCATATCATCTCTACCAGCTGGGGGAGCCACAACAAATTGCGTCTCACGTTTTAGCTCAATCAGTTCCATAGAATTTGTGCACAACCATTGCTAACAACCCTTGCAGATGATGGCGAACACTTTTGCCTCCCTGCCAAGCCCAATCAAACCGCAACAAAAGTTCTATTACCGTTACCCATGCAGTGCTTTATGTAAGGCCTCACACATTCTCGCAGCCTCCTTAATTTCCTCTAAGCCCAGTAGCAATCACTAGGTATCTTAACATTCTGAATGGAATAACTTTTTAATAAGTTAAAGGACTGCCATTTCACCCTAAGAAGAGCTCTTCTTGTCGCAGATTAAGAACCACAGATGTTTTTATTCCAGTCGCAAAGGTCTTTGAAACCCAATCCTCCCTTCTTAAGGGGACAACACATAGCAACCCATGCCACTTTAGCACCAATGGTATCATGGTCAACACCTTTCTAGAGGAAATCCCTCAGAATATTCTTGATACTAGCAAGTACCTTCTTTAGGGCCACCCCTTCGAAAAATAGTTATTGATGACAATGATTTTAAGAACAAAACTTTAGGGCATTGTATTGGATGGAGTTTGATCTCAGGGCCAATGTTTTTATTATTTTGATTTTTTCTCCCTCTAATTATTATTAGAGGCACCGCCATCACTTGAGGAAGCGGATGTCTATAGGAATCTGCAAGCTTGCCTTGAACTGCGACGAAGTTATGTATTTAGGGAAGTCATTGCTCCATGGGAGAAAGAAGTTATATCAGATCCGAGCACGCCGAAGCCTAATCCAAATCCATTTGATTACACCTCTCAGGGAAAATCCAATGTGAGTTTATACTTTTAATTCTTTGTTGTTATTGTTTTCTTGAATTCTGGACCACAATTTACAGAGGCTTGTTTCCACTGTTAGTTTTCTGGCCAATGACATATTGAGTTGTCGTGCAGCATTATTTTGAGATGGAAGATGGAGTAGTTCACGTTTATGCAAATAGAGATTGTAAGCTGCCAAAAATTTTGATTACTTGATCCTTATTGTTCAATTTGATTAGTTCAGCTCTGTTTGACTTAGATTCTTTGTCTGTTCTCCAATTCTTTTCGCCTCTTTCACAGCAAAAGAGAAGCTTTTTCCAGTTGCTGATGCAACAACCTTTTTCACCGACCTGCATCACATTCTTAAAGTAATAGCAGCTGGGAACATCCGAACATTATGTCATCATCGGCTGGGTCTTTTGGAACAAGTAGATCTATTCATTCTTTCTTTCCTTTTATTTCTTTAATTAAATGTATGCTAAGTTTATTATGTTGAGAAGTACTGGTATGATGTATAATAAATGCTTATCTGGACATCCATTCAGAAATTCAATCTTCATTTGATGCTTAATGCGGATAGGGAGTTCCTAGCTCAGAAAAGTGCACCGCATCGTGACTTTTATAATGTCAGGAAAGTTGACACACATGTTCATCACTCAGCCTGCATGAACCAGAAACATCTTTTGAGGTTTATAAAGTCAAAGTTGAGGAAGGAGCCAGATGAGGTAATGGCTTGGAGCTGTCTGCTTATGCTTCCCAATGCACTTTTTCCCTGCTTGTTCTGATTATAAGTTTTGAGCAGTGAACTTTGGACTAGTTATGTTTTCTAAGTTGGGTTTCTAGACACATAGGAATTGTTGAACTTGGCACTTATCAAATGTAAACAAATCTTTGCTTGCTTAACTAATGATAAAAATTTCTTTAGTGAAGATGATGTGATTAGCAATTTCACTTTTAAAACTGAAGCTTTCTTCTATTTATCAAAAAAAAAAAAAAAAAAAATCTGAAGCTTTCTTCTGCTTGTCTTCAGGTTGTTATATTTCGAGATGGGACATATTTGACATTGAAAGAGGTTTTCGAGAGTTTGGATTTAACTGGGTAATGAAGTACTCCTATAGAAATTTTCAACCGAAGATATGAATATCATCCTCCACTCTGTCATTATTATCTCCATTTTTTTTTTTTGTTTTTCTGTTTGACTGGTCGTGAGATGCTTGTAATAATTTTTATTCATATGTATCTAAACAGGTATGACCTGAATGTCGACCTTTTAGATGTTCATGCTGACAAGAGTACCTTTCATCGTTTTGACAAATTCAACTTAAAGTATAATCCCTGTGGTCAAAGTAGGCTAAGGGAGATTTTCCTTAAGCAAGATAACCTTATCCAGGGTATGTACTGTTTGTTTCCTCAGTCATAGGGTGAGATGCTGAAGTTAAAGCTTTAGAAATGATTTATTTCATCCTATATATGTTTTATTCCCTGGACTTCCAGTAACTGCCTTGCATCTTGGTTATCTTCATTTTGAAATCCAATATATAAGCTTGAGTAGTTTGAAACAGTTCTGTGTTAATAATAAGTTGTGGTTGAAGAACTACTGACAAATATGATAGCAATTGTGCTGTGTGGCAATTGATTATACTACGTCACAATGAATTCTATGGCACTATGCAGCAGAGACACTGCTATGGAAGAGCCGTGTTGATGGCCAACACTTTGTCAGAATGGTCACTTTTCATGTCAATGTTAATAATATATTTCTTTTGGTTGGTCTTAGAACTTTGTTCTTCTCATATGCTATTATTAATTTTTTATATATAGTTTAATTATGTACAACAGGTCGTTTCCTGGCTGAGCTGACAAAGCAAGTTTTTTCAGATCTTGATGCAAGTAAATATCAGGTGTATTCTTGTTGTTTTTTTTAATAGATATATTCACTACCAGATTGTCTTACATTTTATGAAAATTTGCTTTCTGCTTTTGTCTCTGTTGTTTGCTCAGGTAGTGGGGATGAACGCTGAATATACATAACTTGATTCACATCATTGCAACAATTCACCTTTCCTGTTATTTTATTTTATTTTAATTTTTAAAATTGTTTTCTTTCCCTTTTCATGTTTCTTTGAGTTTTTTAATTTTTTTCATTCTTTGAAGGATTTGTGCATGAGGGTTATGAATTTCCCTTCATATTAAATGCAGATGCTCATTTACGACAACTTGAAGTAGAGAATTTAACGAGTTATTAGAATATTTGGCACATAATTTTGTTTCAAAATTATGGTTTCCTTTATTCCTAGACATTGGTTAGGCATTACTTTGTATTGTGCCATTTTCATAGTCTCTTGTCAATGATGTTTTTGCATGCTCTAAACTTGATCTGGACATCAATACCAAAATGAGAGTGAAATGTAAATTGTGTTAGGTCTATATGTCTTAAAAAATCTAGTATTTTAATTCTTTGTGGTATAGGTCGATATGTCTTCTTCAACAGCACCAATCCAATCAAGAGCTTGCTTTGGCTGAAAATTTTCGTTGGAGATTTATGTAAATTTAATGTGGGCTGTTGGGTGGTGGTACAATGGTTAATGCTTGGGTTGCCAAGCGTGAAAACTTGGGTTTGAGTTTTAAAGCTTCCACTTTGTGCAAGTAATGTCAAGGTTAGGTCCATATGCAGTTCACCTCTCCTAGCATCACTTCTTAATGGAGATTAGCATTGAGGGATGATCTTTTTATATTTTCATTAATTTTTATGTTCTTTCAACTATCTTTAAATAGTGTACTTTCGGAAGTATGGATGTTTTCTTGATGCCCAACTTTTGAAATTTTATCCCATGCCCGGTTTAAGTTATAATATACTCACCTTCTCGTGACTTTATTTTCTGGGTCTTTTTTGTTTGTTCATCATTTTGTTAGTTATTTCTGATGGTTCTTCCATGTTAAATTGTTGAAGTTGCTGTTGTTACAGATGGCTGAATACAGGATATCGATATATGGTAGAAAGATGAGTGAGTGGGATCAAATGGCAAGTTGGATAGTGAATAATGAATTGTACAGTAATAATGTTGTTTGGCTTATTCAGGTACTCGATAGAAATTCTGTTACTTAAAATTCATCTTTTCTAATATGTATTTATGGTTTTCTATTTTATTTTTGTGAGTGGGGGGAGGGGGTAGAAGAAAGGTTGCTTTTCATGGTGCTTTATGTTTTTTCTCTCTCCAAAGCTACTAGGTTTCTTGTGTGTATCTCAAAAGAAAACCTAACCCAAGTGATTATAGGATTTTCAAGAATCATAAACCAATTTGGACTAAAATTCATGTGCTCATTGAGGGGGTTTTGAGTGCAGCTCGTAGTACTATTGTAGGCCAGTGGAATGAAGCATATGTAAAAATTAATGAAAGGACCAAGGGTTCGTTCTGAAACACTGATTTTAAAGGAAGATCCTTTAACTTGAAGATTGGCATCACTTCTTCTGAATGTTCTTCTAAAGCTTTCTAGATTTTTCTTAATGGGTTTAAGATTTCGGAGTCATTGTTGCTTATGTCTGGATAGGTGAATTTTCTGTTTTATTTTAATTTGTTATTTTTAGTTTAGTTTACTCAACAGAAAGGTTCTTTTAGTGCTATCTTAAAATCATGGTTTTTCTCTTCTAGCTCTGCTTTTCCAAAGGCTGGAAATGCCTATATTTCATAACGTTAATGGTTCTAAGATAGAAATGCTTTCACAAATTAAAAGCATTCAAATTTCCTCTTTTTCCAGCTTCCGCGATTGTACAATGTGTACAAGGAAATGGGAATTGTGACATCATTTCAGAACATTCTTGATAATATCTTTCTTCCTCTGTTTGAGGTTACTGTTGATCCAGATTTGCACCCTCAGTTGCATGTTTTCTTGAAACAGGTATGCCTTCTCTCCTTTATATAGATTTTTCATTATATCAGGAAATCTTTACTTTGTGCATGTCCAGAAGAATCTTCAAATTGGAAAGATTACGATTGTGTGTTGAACTGAAAAATCATTGTTGGTCTGTTTACTTTTACTTGTGCTCTGGAACAAAGTTTTAGGAGTAAGTTTTTTATTTTTTTCCCCCCACTAATCAGAGTTCTTTTGTATCACTTCTTTCTTTGATGCCTGTTTATGTTTCCTTATTTAAATAGAGTAAAAATCTTTTTTTTAGGCTCTGTTTGTTTTGACGTAAAATATTTGAAAAACGTTTTCCCTACATGTAGCTGTTTGGTTGTACAAAAGTAAGTAAAATACTTTTGTAGGGAAAATAAATTTCATTAAAAGCCCAAAACTGATTTACATTTTGGAAGTCTGTAAGTGCTTACTTTGTTATGGAACATATTATTCAAATGTCAACCAACAATGGGAATTGAAAAGAAAAATATATTTTTATGCAAAATAGAAAAATATTTTACATCGTAAAATCTTTTAATCCAAATAAAAACAGCCTTAATGTCTTTTTGTTTTGATAGAGAAAATAGTTTTTATATAGAAATTGTGAAGTACCACTTTTATTTTGGCCATTACTGAGTAGAATTAATTTCCAGCAATGTTAAGTAAGAATGACGGCTAGGTTTTGGTCAATACCCCCAGTCTCAACTTTTTAGATGTACAAAGTAGTGTGATATATAGGAATGGATCCATATGTGACATATACGCCTGTCATGGTTATAGTTGAATGGGTGAACTTGTAACATTATTGTAATCCAAAAAAGGGAGTTCTAGTTCATAATGTATTCATGTTATTACGAAGATACTACTGCATAAGCAAGTACTACTTTACTATTGTTACGAAAGTGAAAGATATGTATCACAATCTGGTCCTAGTCCCATGTTCTAAGATCTCGGTGTTGGACAAATCTGAAGACAGAAACTAGACCTAACATGTATATTCGAGTACATGCAATGTTTATGAAACTGCAATCATATGCTGTTGTGTTCATTTTAAGTTGCATTCTGGCTTTCTTTCTGAAGGACTTAACATTACTGACTATGATATTTGTCCCTGTCATCTGTTTGAGATTTCAGGTTGTTGGGTTGGATTTGGTGGATGATGAAAGCAAGCCTGAAAGACGCCCCACAAAACATATGCCCACACCGGCTCAGTGGACTAATATATTCAATCCTGCATTCTCATACTATGTGTACTACTGTTACGCAAATCTTTACACTTTAAATAAGGTGAATTGCTTACCTTTGAAAAAAACCGTATAGAACTATTCTACAAAATGCTAGCAAGACATCAAATTTGGATTCTGCATGCTTTCTTCTCTCAAAGAAAAATAGTAGTCATTATCTTGCCTCATTGCCTCATCCATATCAATACTATTGTTTTGATAGCCATCACCATCCTCAAAAATGAAGATTTTATGTGTTTTGTGTCTGTTTGGTCCTCCATGTTCTAATTTTGTCAGTTTAGTTCCTAAAATTTCTAATTTGAGTCTAAATGGTTCAATTAACAGAAATTATGAAAATTTATTTTTAAATTAAGACACATCTTGGAGCGTTATTTCCAAGACTGTCCAAGAAGTTCAGCATCCAACATGGGCACGGCTTCTCCCCACTCCTTAAGTTTCTTCCACATGTCTTGACAAGTACTGGGTCTAGTAGTAGCTGTAGATCTGCTTAGGTTGCCTTTCTTTTTATTCTGATCCTGGTGTCATATGCCAATTATGTTTGTTGTTTTTTTTAAACAATAGATACTTGTTTCTTGACATGACACAGATAGATAATCCTCTGCCCTTCATTTGGTTCTTGGTTCTTGCAGAAATGTTTAAAATGCTTGAGAAATGGAGCTTCATTCATCGTTTTTTTTTTGTTTGGGATATTTGCAAATTTTCCTGTTCCATTTCCGGTGTCACTAACAAATTTGTTCAGTTCTAGGTGCTTTTTCCCTTATATTTCATTGCATCAAATTCTGAAAGGTTTAATATTACATCTCAGCTTCGTGAGTCAAAGGGCATGACAACTATTAAATTCCGTCCACATTCAGGGGAGGTATTGTTGGAATTTCCATCCAACTTGGTTATGATTATCAGATTATATTATATGAAATGCTCATTTATATTATTATGTTCAGGCTGGCGATATCGACCACCTTGCTGCAACATTTCTTACGGCTCATAATATTGCTCACGGAATCAATTTGAGGAAATCTCCTGTACTTCAATATTTGTATTACTTGGCTCAGGTATAACAAAGAGCTGACTTTTTTTTGTTAGATTCTGGCATGTTGAGTGTATGACATTTCTAGTTATCTATGTTTATTTGTTGGTCAACAGATTGGTCTGGCTATGTCTCCTCTGAGCAACAACTCCTTATTTTTGGACTACCATCGAAACCCTTTACCTATGTTTTTCTTAAGGGGCCTCAATGTTTCCCTTTCTACTGATGATCCGCTACAAATCCACTTGACAAAAGAGCCCTTGGTGGAAGAATACAGTATTGCTGCATCTGTAAGTGGCCTCTCACCGTCTCTTTGCACTACTGATACACGAGGTAATGCTCAAGTAGATTAACTCCTCTCTTACAGGTTTGGAAGTTGAGTTCATGTGACCTATGTGAAATAGCCCGTAACTCAGTCTACCAATCAGGTTTCTCACATGCTCTGAAGGTACATAATCTTATCCAAAAAAAGTATAAGAAATTACTGACAGAAAACTCTGTCCAATCTCTACTTTCACCTGGTGGTGGATCTGCTTCAATCCTCTCTTTTGGGTGGTACCAGCAACAAATTGTGTGGTGTCTGGTGTGATTAGTTATACAAATGACAAAAAAGAACAAGAAAAAAAAAGAGGATCCATACTTTTAGGGCTGTTGCATGATTCAAGGAAAGTTTGTATTAGCATGTGGACAAGAAATGGTTATAAATATTTAGTTTAAGCTGAATTATTAAGGAAATAGCCTGTTTGAACTAGATCGGGTGACTTTGAAAATCAGTCACCTAGTTTTGTCCTGTCAATTGAACCCGCTAATGGATTATCTCAAAAAAACTCGCGTAGTCATTTGCTTTTGACTTTCTTTACATCCTAATAAGGAACATGATGGGCAGAAGAAGAGACTGTCCAGAAGTTGATTATTTGCGATTGTACTATCCATTCTAGGCATAATATTCTTCATTCTTAAATTGTTTGGTAGGTTCTCTGTCAACTAGACAGTTTGGTGGATTCACTAGACTATGTAGCTACTTAGAAGCAACCGTAAGCTATATGTGGCTAGATAGAGACTGAATTTTGCAGAATTTTTTGGTCTACTAACTCAGTTCTTATTTAAGTCGACCCCAAATATTTTGGACAATGTCGATGTCATTGATTGTAATGTGGCTTTTCTTTAGAAATTCAGAATTTTCTCCTTTTGAGGAATTTATGTACTTTTTTTATTATTATGATTTATGTCGATACTTTCCACCTTCCAAATGTTGTATCTGAGCAACTAAATTTTGTGTTCTTAGTCCCACTGGATTGGGAAGGAATATTACGAGAGAGGACCTAATGGAAATGATATTCACAAGACAAATGTGCCACATATACGGCTGGAATTCCGTGGTATGGTATGTGCCAGTTTTATGGAACCTTCATGTCTGGTTTATTAAATGCTATTGTGTACTCCTTTTTGTTAAGTTCTTTTTTACTTAAAAGGTTCAGTTTGAAACTTCATGGCATTAGTAGTCCGATAATTGTTGATAACAGGATACATTAGAGAATGGATTTCATGCCTCTTTACCTATCTTGTTAACTTCTATGATAAAACATGTTGAAAATCAGAATCAAGTTGAATACATGAGTTGTTCATATCCTTTTCTAATTTTGTTTTCTGCTGGAACAAACCTAGCCTGAGAGATTAACAAGTAACCAGTGGAACTTTACTATTGCAGATATGGAGAGAGGAAATGCAAAAAGTTTATCTGGGGAATGCCAATTTTCCTAAATACATAGACCCATAATGCGCTTAGCTTGTACATTTGCAGATTCACCATTTCTTACATTTCCAGAGGTAGTTATCAGAGTCTTATTTTGTTACTCTCTTATTGGTTGGTTGGTTTGGGGATTTGGGGTTGCTGCCGCTCCCCCCAAAATGGTGCTATTTTGTGCTTTAAAATGTGAAATTGTGCCGTTTGGGGATGCAGCAAGCAGTGACTTATGTTGGGGATTTCTCCTAAAATTTTGTTTCCAATAGAAAGATGCTTGATTGTACACCGTGAGTTGTAACCAAGAATCAGTCCTACGGTGCAGGGCAGAGCAAAAAGCAGAGGCCATACCGAGGAGATCAGTGGGTGATGTAAATGAAAATGCAGTCTTGATGTCTTCAGCATTTCAGGAAGAGCTTGGGGCCACAATAAAAGACTAGAGAGCCAGCTAGTTTCAACCTGGTACATATAAGCATTAAACTACGCAAAGTTATTCTAGTTTTTAAATGTTATCAATAACAAAATAATACATCATTAGTGGATTTTGTATTATAACGCTTATCATCGCCAAGTAAAATGTCTTTGCTTAAATTGTTCGATGTTTATAGTTTTCTGAATCGAAGCTTTCTAAACGTTTTTGTTTTTTTAAAATTACTCATATTGTTAACTGCTTTTCAAGATAACTACTAATAATTATCAAATTCAATCTATCTTTTTCTTCCACCAAATCATCAAAAAATGTTTTTAATTCATTTCAAAATTACATAAAATCATGTCAAAAAATAGAGTGTTTTTTACTACCGACTTTTTTTAACAAAATAGATTTTAAAATTTTTGATATATTTTGTTAAAAGCTCATTCAAGATTTAAACTCATTATATAAATAAAATCAAAATTAAATACGTTTTAAAACTTATTAAGTTTTCAAACTAAACTTAAATTACTGCTCACTTGACCCAGCTCAGCCTAGCTACAAGCGGTTATTGCTCATAGATTAATCGCAGACTTTCAACTCCATGTGTACAAATTGCAAAAGTTTATAAGCAAGCGGATAGAAACAGGATGATCCATCAAAATTCAGTTAAATCTAAGCAAGATCGATAAAAAAAATTTCATTAAAAAACCGTGGAGTGTAGATAAATCAATTTTTGCAACCATAGAATTGAAAATTATTCAGTGTGTTTGGTTTGAATTTTTTGGATTAAATTTTTTGAAAATTAATTTTTTTGATTTTCGTATTTTTTTTTTTATTTTTAGTGAATATTTTTAAATTTTAAAAATTTTTTTAAAATTTTTTTAGATGTACTTTATTTAAATGTATCTAAAAAATAAAAAATTTGTGAAAAAATATTTAAAAAAATTAATAGACACATAAAAATTTAAAAAAAATATACTGAATTCTCGTTTTTTTTTTTTTTTTTTTTTGTATTTTTGGTATTTAGTGAATTTTTAAAAGGTTTTTTTTCACAAATTTTTTACTTTTAGGTATGTTTATGTTAGGTATGTCTAAAAAGTAAAAAAAATTGCTTAAAATATTAAAATAATTCAGTAAAAATAAAAAAATACGAAAAACAAAAAAGTATAATTTTCTGAAAAGTGTTTTTGGAAAAGTATAACCAAGGGCACTTCTAATGTTGCTGGACATGGTTTCTATTTCAGTTCAGAATTGATGTGTATAAATCCAATCTACAATGTGCCTGTTTGGTGCAGTTTAAAAGCTGCTTATTTCAGCTTTCAGCTTAATTTAAGCTATTTTGATGTGTTTGGTTTAGCTTATAGCTTATAGTTTTTTGGAAGTCAGAAATCAGCTTATTCTTTGAGTGGGGCAGGAGATGCTTAATTTATAAGTCAGAAATCAGTTTATATTCATAATTATAAGCTATAAGCTGTTTAGACATAAGGTATAAGCACTTTCCCACAGCTCTACCAAATAGGGCCAATACAATCACATACAAACCAACTTACTCAAACCAGGGTTCCACATTCTTTTTCTACAGGATACATGCTACAAGACTAACCAAAATGTCCTGACTTAAAAAAAGACTACTAATCCATTAACATGAAATTATGTCCACATCTCCCCAAATTACAATACCGCCCGCGCATCAGAAGTCGGAGCAGGATGAAACCAAAAGAGAGCTCAAAACTCTTATACAATCTATCTGTATAACATGGGTTCTAACTACAGCCAAGAATCACTGATTTTTAAAATTCTGCAGCAAAAGCAAGAAACATATTTAGACAGAGATCGTGATCAATGACACGCTTAAAAACTCAGTAACCAATATTAGCACTCTCACCTCAAAATTTTTCGACAAATCTTTCATCTGATCAGCAAATTCTTGCTTCTTCTGGGCAGCTGAAACAATTATCCAATGACAACATTAGCGTCGTCTTCAACGCTGTAGCGTACAACAAAGAACTATTATTGAATGGAAATGAAAAAGTAAATAATTATATACCCATATTAGAAATATTCTCAATCCTCTTTGATGTCCTCACTGCGAATCTCTGGAATGCAGGGCTGCGAAAACAAGAGAACAAGATGAAATTAGCAAACCCCCCTAGTTTATTTGTTTATCCGTTGATTATTAAATCCTGCCTCTCTACATGTGCACATTCTCTTCTATGTAGATTCAATAGAAATATATGGAATTTGGAACTAAAAGTTAATATATGAAAAAAGACATGAAAAGGGAATTGCATAGACCATGTGTGGCATTTAACCATGTAGTTCATCATGACCACAACAAATCACACTTGCCAAAATACACTCAGCAGTGTGGATGGCTAAACCACAATTTAGCTTGCCGAAAAGACAACAAATACGGCTAACCTAGAATGGCAAAGTTGGCATCAAAGAGGTCCGGTAGCCGACCAAGGCAACAGATAATCAGCCTAATACCAACTGCCATATTGATGTGGAAGACGACTCCTGAAAACTGAACCAACCCACCCAAAGAAAGCCACCTGACACGTTGTGCAAGAGCAGCATGCCAAAGTAACGTTGGTGAAGTCCTCGTAGGAACGTGAGAGCTGACCCATCCAAGAGAGCATTGAGGATAGCCCTCACGTGCTCAAACATGGTCCAGGAGAGAGAAAAGGTGTTTATAGCAAACCATCCCACCTCTATAACTAGGGAAAGAACAATAATTGAAACGTAAGCGAAAATATATCCTCTAATACACTACTAAGTTCTTGTTCTCAAACAAGGAAGGAGCTAACTTAGCCATCGGAGTGCTCCCCTGGCTAAACTTCCGGACAGTTACTCTGGTGATTTGATTCTTGAGCATGAAATACAATCAAGACCTTAGTCTCACTTTGGGAAAGAAGGAGCTAGAAATCATCCCACCACAAGAATTTTTAGGTTAATTGCAAATCATGAACAACTTCTTACATTAATATGGCTATGGTCGTTTCCACAATAAGTACAGATCTATCCAGTCATCATATCAAATACTTTACACCCATTTGGATTGGGTGATTTGGCAAAAAAAAAAAAAAAAAAAAAGAAGGAAAGCATTTCTCTTGGTTCATATCACTTATTTAGATTAGTAAGGATGAGAGAAATGACCATTTCTCTTATAATCCTCATTTTGAATCTCTCCAAAAGTGGAGATATTGGGAGAGAAAAAAAACCAATAAATTACTACTTTTTGATAATACCAAAACTATCCCTTTAGATCAGTGTTATTAGAGGCGTGACTAAGCGCCCGCCTAAGCGCAAATCGAGGTGAGGCAACCCTTTAGCGCTTCATATCCACTGAGGCGAGGCGAAATGGTGAAGCGAAGTCGAAGCGCATGAAACGAGGCTTAGGCATCAAAACGAGAGGCTATGCGAAGCATCGCTTCACCATTTTTTGTCTGCTTTCAGTTTGAAAGATCTGGACCCTTGATTTGAATGACTTTTGCGCTATTTGTGGACATGCGTTGCACTTTATAATTGCTTTGTACTAAATAAGAAGTCGAAACCCTAGTCGACATCATTCCAGTCGAAAGAGGAGGTGAGTACCTACTTCTTCTTCTTCCTTTCTTCTCTTCGTCTTCTCCTGTTGCTTCTTCTTCCTTTCGTCTTCTTTTCTTCTTCTTCGAACTCTTTCTTTTTTTCCCTCTTCTTCTTTTTCGGCAGACCTTCCCCCCCCTTTTTTTTCTTCCCTGGTTCTTGTTTTGTTTCTCTTCTAATTTATTTTGTTGAAAAGTTTTTCAATTAATTTTACTAAATTGATTAATTATTTTGCTGTGTTATTTTACAATTATTTTGTTGTGCTAATTGTATAATTATTTTGCTGAAAAAATTTCAATTAATTTTGCTGAAACACTATTTTTCCGTGATTACCTTTGCTAAAAATATGTTGTTCTTTATTTCTTCATGCTGAAACTGTTTTTTTCTTTGCACTTTAATTGTTTCTTCGTTTCTTAACATTGAATTGCTTGGTTGGTTGGAATTAGATGTCAAAGTTGAGTGAAAGTAAAAAAGATCCGGCATGGCAATATGCACGGATGGTAAATCCCCAAAACCTTTCAAAGTTCATTTGCAACTTTTGTGACAAAGAAATGAATGGTGGTGTTTACCGAGTCAAACAACATCTTGCTGGTGGTTATAAAAATGTTGTTGAAGATGATGCGGAGAGATACGATGAAGCCAATGATAATGAAGAAGAAATTCATTTGCTTGATGTTAGAGATGATTTTTAGAACCTTTGGGTTGGTGGATTATATTTTTCTTTGTTGGATATTTTTTGTTGTTTATGGATATTTAGTATTTGGAATGATAACTGCATGAGTTCTTGAAAATATTTATATTTTTGTCTATACTATTTATTTTAAAAAATATCCTTTGTGGTCGCCTCGATTCAATGAAACCCTTGCCTCGCCTCGTCACCTCGTACTTAGGCATTAGGAGACCTTGTCGTCTCAGTTCGCTTTTCGCCTTAAAAAACACTGCTTTAGACATAGAAGCAATTTTAAAAAAAAATTAACACCTATATTAAAATGTTATTTTGGTAATATATTATGAAACAATTTCTTTGCTTTTATTTTATGTAGTTTAATCGGACAAAATAGGAGAGAAATCATTCTCTTTTCTCTTGGTTTCTTTCCTATTTATCCAAACAAGAGGGAGAGAAACCAATTTATGTAATCATTTCTTTTCTTTTGGAAAATTTGGCTATAAATCCCTTTTACTTTTCTTTCATTATTAGAAGGGCTAAGAAAAAAATTATACTTTCTAAACCCCCTCGTAATTATAAAGTCTTGCATAAAGGACAAAATTTATTATTTAAATATTTTATCAGACTATTATACCCTCACATATACACAATCCAGATACAAAATTTATCTTCTCTCTCGTCTCTCACTTCTAGCCCTAGCTTCCTCCATGGCCGGAGCTGTGTCATTCCTAAGCTCCGACGATCTCTCTCCGCATCTTCTCAACTCTCCTCCTTCAACTCTCCTTCAACTATTCATCTTCTATCTTATCTCTCTCTTCTAACCCTAGCTTCCTCCATGGCCGGAGCTGTGGAGAACTTGCAAATCACGCTGATACATATATATATATATATATATCTATATATATATGTGTTTTGAAATTTGAATTCGAATATATATGTGTTTTGAGATTTGAATTCGAATATATATATCTACATATTCCGATCTGTAATCTATATATATATATATATCTATATATATGTGTGTTTTGAGTCTTTAAGATCGGAGATTTGAATTATTGCATAGATCGGTCTCGGCGATCATTTGATTCGAACTCAAAAGCTCAAAGATTCAAAGTAAAATCTGAAAAATCTGTGTGTATAAAAAATCTCAAGATTTTTGAAAGCTAAAAGTTTCAAAAATCTGAAAAATCTGTAAAATCTGAAAAATCTGAAGAACCGAGGTATGAAAAATTGAAATTTCTCTAAAATTTTCAGATTATAGGCCTGATTCAAGGATTATAGACATGATTCAATATTTTTCAGAGTAAACATCGATTGATTCAATGATTATAGGCCTGATTCAAAGCTCAAAGCTCAAAGTTCCATCGATTTTTCAGAGTAAACATCAAATTTTATTTGATAGAATCAGAGTAAAATTTTACTCTGGTTCTATTGCTCTGTTTTTTTCATTTGACAGAACCAGAGTAAAATTTTACTTTTATACAGAGTAAAATTTTACTTTTAGCTTCAGAGTCTCACAGTTTACTTATTTTTCAGAGTAAAATTTTACTTTTATACAGAGTAAAATTTTACTTTTAGTTTCAGAGTATAAAATTTTACTTTCATTCAGAGTAAAATTTTACTTTTATACAGAGTAAAATTTTACTTTCATACAGAGTAAAATTTTACTTTAGTTTCAGAGTGTAAAATTTTACTTTCATTAAAATTTTACTTTCATACAGAGTAAAATTTTCCTTTAGTTTCTGAGTGTAAAATTTTACTTTCATACAGAGTAAAATTTTACTCTGAAATACATAGTGAAAATGTCTTAATAGGAGAGCTGATCGATATGAGGGTAATATAGTAAAAGAAACAAGTTTTAAAATATCATGGGGTTTTGAAAGTACTTATATAATTCTTATCCTTTTGAAAGAGAAATTAGATAGTGAGGGGGCTATGACCAAATTCCCTTTTTCTTTTCTCTCCTCTCCTAAGTTCACACATGTGCATGCAACTTTCTCCTCATAACCCAACAAGTG
This sequence comes from Camellia granthamiana, assembly GCA_036172215.1. Taxonomy (NCBI): domain Eukaryota; kingdom Viridiplantae; phylum Streptophyta; class Magnoliopsida; order Ericales; family Theaceae; genus Camellia; species Camellia granthamiana. The sequence goes on along the minus strand of JAXFYN010000095.1, from coordinate 353,901 downwards.
CAACAACAATTGTACCATACAAACTACTTGATAGACAATTAAAACAGGGGGAGGGGAAAAAATTCTTTCTTTTTGTTCAAAAAAACCAAAACAACCACATCCCACAAAAGATTTGGATAATCCTCAGTGACATAAAATTCTACTAAAACAAAAATCACTTGATAACAATTAATAACTAACAACAACACTGTCTTATATATATATATATATATACTTGAAGGGATTACCTATTTGCAAGACCATCCACAACGACCTCATTGACGAGGTATGATATGACTCTGTGCATGAAATTCCCTCCAGCCATGATCGGACCTTAGGTAGTGTATATATCTTCTCACAGGGTAATCAAAACCAAAAAACACAAATTCAAGAAAAATTAGGAAAAATTAGCAGTAAAGGCAACTAGATTTCATGATTCGATTGCAAAGATTACAAGAAATTTCAAGTCAGAGTTTCAAAATTTTAAAGGGTTTTCGAGAATGAAATTCCAAGAAGTGATGTGAGAGATTCAATTTCAAGTGTCATTTGAAAAACGATGCCGAAGCGAAAAACCCTAGCTTCTGCTTCTGTTTCTCGAACCTCCTCCAAAAGGGGTGGGCGCGGGTCGGTTGCGGCCACGGAACCTCCAATCCGCCATCCGTCTGCCAGATTGGCGGATTGAAGAAAATCAATCTGCATCCGTCCGCCAGATTGGCGGATTGAAGAAAATCAATCTGCATCCGTCCGCCAATCTGGCGGACGTGGAATGAGCGGATTGGCGGTTTGACGGGTGGATGCGAATCGGTTTGGCGGTTTAAAATTTTATAAATTTTTAACATAATTCAACTTGTGCACTTCCTCAAAAAAAAAAGAAAAAAAGAAAAAGAAAAAGAAAATATTACAGTCAATGACTTAAAAAAGTATTACAATCACTATATGCCCTATCCAAAGAAATAAAGTTTGAAACTTTAGAATATCACGATCACTGCATGCCTCATTCACATATTACAATCACAACATGATTCATCCACATAAAGTATTACAATCTGTGATTCTTAAAATATAATAACAATTCAAACCACTAAAACCATGAACAGAGCAGTAGTAGAGATTGTATGCTTTTGTATTGTTACATCTACATATGTTTTTGAAAACAAAAAACCAACCAGTATATATTATATATTATATTTTCTATTTATTATTTTTAGAGCTAGATTTAAAAACCAAAAAATATAGATAAATAATACGTTTACTTTTTTCAATTCAAAAAATATATTCAAGTTGAAAACTTTTTTTTCAACAAAATATTTAAACTCTTGTTCAATTGAAAACACAAACATAATATTTAAACAAATTGAAAATACAAAATCTTATAAATTACTAGGGGTGCTCGTGATTTGGCGGTTTGGCGGTTCGGTTGCGGTCAAAGAAATCTCAAATCTGCTATCCGTCCACCAAATTGGCGGATTGGAGAAAATCAATCCGCAACCGTCTGCTCGTCATTACGCATCCGTCCAAACTGCGGCAGATCGGTTCAGTTCGGTCGGTTTTGGCGGATCGATATATCCGCTGCTCACCCCTCCAAAATTGGGGAAAAAACTTTTAACGGCCGAGATTTGTCAGGTTTATCACCCAGTTTATTCGGGTTTGGCTGGTCCTCTCAACTTGCAATACTGTTTGGACTTGACAGATCATTATTAAATAATTTTAATAATTTGAATTGTTTATTTTTTAAAATTTATTGATTAGGATATTTATGTAAAAATTGAGGGTTCATTTGGTATAAAGGTTTGGATTGGGTTAGGACTATTTTAACCACAAAAAGATAAAATAAATTTTTTAGTCTTACAAAAATGTTTAAGACCCCCTTTCCTCCCACCCCCTTTGACCCCCTTTGCTTTTGATTGGTCCATTTTTATTTATTTATTTATTTATATTTTCTTCTCTCCCAATCCCCAACCCCCACGTGTGTGTGGGGGTGGTGGGGGTAGGAGTTTTGAGAGGGTCTTAATCAGTCCTCTAAGGTAAAATGTCACATTAAAATCATAATCATTTTATTTTTTTTTATCACAAAAGTCAAAAAAGCCAAAAAATTCATCCCAAACAAGGCCTTTTAGTCCTAGGCTAAAATAGTTAAAAAGCCAACCCACATCTTAGACCAAGGCTAAGATGATTGAATATTGATAACTATATGTTTGAATCATATTTATTTTTAAAAAAATAGACAATAAATATAATTTTAAGAATAATTATTTATTTTTTTTGTAATATAAATTTGATTCAAACATGTAGTTATCAATATCCGATTATCTTATTTTTTATATGAATGTTCTATTTAGTAAGTCTTAAAAGTGAACAATTGGGATAATCAAAGTCAATTCCAAAATTGACTTATCAAAGTCAAACGCTCTCTCAAATTAAAATAACTAATATGAGAGGAATTGAATAATTTAAAAAAAAAAAAATGCTACCGACCATTAAAAATTATCAATAATTTTTTTTCTAGAAAATGATGTGTGATTTAAATTTAATTATTGTAATTTCAACTATACACTACTTTTCTAATTGTTTTTGTAGGTAATTTTTTGGGAAAATTTAAAGAGAAATTTTTATAGATAAACTTTCCAATTGATGACATATAAACTTTTAGGGTAGCGAAAATAGGCGTTGTTGTCACTAAAAATAAATGAACACTTATTAAAAAATAATTTTTAAAAAATCAAATTAAACAGACACTTTAATTTATTTTTATTTTTTTATACAACTTATGATAACATGATAACTAAGTTTGAAGTTTCTTACCAAAAAAAATTAAAAATATAAAAAAATTTAAATTTATTATAAATGTAATTACTTATAATTACAATTTTTATTTTCTTACAACATTTTCATTCTAATCAAATTTATATAAAAATGTATATATATATATATATTTTTTCAACTTTACTTTTCCATCATTTATGACTTTCTAATCAAATAGAAAGGAAAACAAGACCTCCTTCAGAAAAAATTTTAATGTTAACATTTTAGCTTAGGACTATGTGATGTGAGTAACAAAGTCAAAAAATTCAAAACTTACTAACAAAGACATTCCAAACTAGTAATAGGAGTAATTTTATTTGAGAGAAACTAAACTCTTAATGTAAAATGATTTTGATTATGATTTACTGTGGTAAATTTAGTTATGAGCAAAGTGATTATGGCTAAGATTTGTGTTAATTAAATTCAATGATTAATGATTCAAATGTATTCTTTTTATACAACATTTGAAAATGAGAAATAATTTTGAAATATCATGAGATATTATTTATGTGGTATTCTTAGCTAATAAAAAATTATAATACATATCACTTCTTATCTCTTAACTAGCTAAAAAAATAGATTAAGATTATTTCATCTATAAATTTTTTGGCAAATTTCATTTTATCCTCTTGTGATTTGGGTCATATATGGTTTACCTTCTTAACATTTGAAAATGATCACATAACCTCTATGTAGTTTGTGGATTGAAGTGCACCGTTAAACATTCTATTCAACTTAAAAGCAAGTGTAAGACACGTGACAAACATAAGAGGGTTATATGCTTATTTTCAAATTTCAAATGAGTAAATCACAAATAGAATAAAGCATAGGGGTTAAAATGTACTTTGCTTTTCAAACAAATGACAAAAATATTCATAGTTCACATACTTAAGTTACTTATATACAGGGGTGTGGAAGGTAGAATTCTTCTCCATAGGAAAAGCGAAATGATGTATCCCTTCCTTTACTTTGTCAAGAGAAATCAAAACGTTAATGATCACTCCCAACTAAGATTGGTCAAGAGGACCCTTCGACGGCCAAATCAAAATACTTTTTTCGCCATGAGAATTTGTATTTAAAAGAGGATTTTTGGATTACCTCTGGTCTATTATCCTTATTTTACCTACTTCGCCCTTTATAGTTTTCTTGACTTGAATCCTATTTGTTGGATCAATGTTTAATTCGAAGGTTCTACCCGTTCTTGTCTCTAATCGGGCAAGTGGTCAAATTGCCTTTGCCTTTAATCAGTGGATCATCCTCTTATGGACGGCTTAGATTATGTTAGGTGCTAGTGGCCAACTTGCCAAGCGTTGTGTTCTTCGAATCAGGTTAATCGGATGGACTTACCATCTAGTAGGCCTAACTTATAATCCTGTATTTGTTGTCTTGATGTTTCCACCATTAGATAAAGATGAATCCGACGTTTTTCTTATATTTTGCGAATCTCCTTCCAAAAGGATATCTTTACTTTTCATTAATCTTTACGATTTTAACCATGCACCATTGTACTACCAGCTGTCTTTAATGGGTTTCTTAGAAATTCATTTGGACCTTCTCTTTTCTTTGGGTTGCTTTGCCTAATTGTTTCGAACTTAGGCCAATATTTTATCCCTCCACAAGGGATATTTTAATCTTTTTCATTAAATCATTAACAAGTCTAATGGTGCATTCTAGTTCACAAATCACAAAGGGATTATACGATCATTTTCAAATACTACAGGATAATTGCACATAACCCAAACTATATGGGGTAAAATGAAGTTTGTCCTACCTTTTTTAAGTTATGGAAAATGTTTTAGCCCTCCAATTTTAAATCCCAAACTAAAGCCAAGTGATGTGTCATAAATCACATTACTTGAGAACTCCACTAAAATATAAAAATTATCCAATAAGTATTAGTCACGCCATTAAAAATTGGTTTTGAAATTCCAAAATTAAGAAAACATAGCATTACTATTTTTTTATTATGTCGTTGATTAAGATTATTACATAAACAATATTACACGTTCTCAAATTACTCTCATACACGAGTCCGAAAGAAATGGGCGTTTGTCCTTCTCTTTTTCTATTTTTGGCTAAACAATGAGCAAGAAGCCCTCCTTACTTTTTCTATTGGGTGATGGTAGGATATTAAATTTTTTATCAAATAAATAATTAAATATCTCACATTAATGTGAAATTTACAAAATACAAATTCCATACTTATATAAAATATTTAATTATTTATTTAATAAAAAATTTCAGACCTACCTATAACATTTTCTTTTCCTATTTTTGGCTAAACAATGAGCAAGACGTCCTCTTTCGAAGGGAATTGGGGATGCTGTCGCGCAGTAACAATTGTTGTACAGTAAAATGAGCTCATTTCGGAGATCATTTTGATAATCTGAACTGTTCACATTTTAAAATATATAAAATAGAATATGCCTGTAAAAAATTAAGTTAATCGGATATTATTTATCCATTCATCCACTTACATTTCTATTCATTTTAATACTTTAAATTATAATTATTATTTATTTTCATAGACACAAATATGAGTAGATGAATGGATAAACGATATTCAGTTAATTTAATTTTTTACAAATATGTTCTATTTGATATATTTTAAAATATAAATAATTTAAATTATCAAAATAAACCTCAAAATAGACTTGTTTCGCCGCACAGCAGCATCCCCTGACTCCTTTCGAAGTGGGTAGTTATCATGCGAACCACATTGGTTGTTCGTAGAATTACTCCTTTTCCACCCTATACACGTGGAACACACGGTAAGTTAAATATCAGAATTTTTAAAAATAATTTTTACAATTTTTAATTAGTATATATTTTTATTCTAATGACTTTTTAAAAATATTTTAATAAATTATTTTTTAATTTTTAGATTCACTTAATTGAAATATCCTTAAAAAGTATGAATTTTTAAAAAAATACTGAGGTCTCGTTTGTTAACTATACATTTTAGTAAAAAAGTCAAAAAATTACTATAAGTTATTACATCACTCTCTTTACTTTTCTGTATATTTTTTCGTAAAAAGTTATAAAATTACTAAAATAGTATATTATCGAACGAGGCTTGAGTTCAACAACATATAAAAATGAATTGAATTTTTATATATATTTTTTGTATTCGATAAATATTTGAAAGGTTTTTACATATATTTCATACTTTTCAAATGTAACTAAATTAAGTGAAACTAAAAATTAAAAATAATTGATTAAAATATTAAAAAAATTGCTATTAAAAATAAAATACATGAATTAAAAACTCAAAAAAAATATTTTTAAAAAGTCTCAACCAAACAGCCCCCTGTCTTTCTTATTTATTTATTTAGAGAAGTGTTAATTTTAAATCCACATATTCGGGGAGATGGGGTCTTTGTTGTACATCCAAATTGGCTCATTTTGAGATTCAAATCATTCATATTTTAAAATAAATTGAATAAAATATATTTATAAAAAGTCAAGTTGATCGGATATCGTTAATCATTTCATTAAATAATATTTATATCTATAAAAATAAATGACAATTATGACTTGAAGTATAAAAATAAATAAAAATTTGAATAGATGAAACGATTAATGCTATATGATTAATTTAATTTTTTAAAGATATATTTTATCTAATATATTTTAAAATATGAAGAAGACAAATAATTAAAATGAATGTCGAAATGGGGTTATTTGATTGTTCAACCGTACCTGTTGTGCTGATGTCCAGCAAAGACTCCAATTTGCATATTCGATAACAATGATGTGACATAATGTTGGGCCCTATATAAAAGTGGATATTTATCCTAACACACAATTGTAGATAGATCAAATTGTGAGAGTTTTTTTTTATAATCTCAAATATTTTTTATTTTTTTATTTTTGAAAAATATTTAAGATTTATAATTTTTTTTTTATAATTTCACTTATAATGATGTGACAGAATAAATATTAATATTTAATTTATCACACACTTAATAACGAATAGCATATAACCGGTTAAAATGAACCAGAAACAACAACGTTTAAATTGTCATTAAAACTAGATATTAAAATAATTATTGACGAATCAACAATTCAGCATCCCAATTTTGACCTGTTCCGAACCACCCACCATTACAAGGAGCTTGCAGAAAGTTCGTCCCATTTAAAATAGATTGGTTGGGTTCAGTTTGACCTCTTCCGGACTCAGTAAGTCATATGCCTTCCATGAAAGATATGATGAGATTCATCACAATAAACCTTCATTTATTATTTTTTTTTAAGGATAAATTACATATCCTTAACATTTTAAAAATTATATTTTTATCCTTGTAATTAATAGTCTCATTTCACAAACCCTTTATTTATATAAAGATAATAACTCTTAGAAGAAAAATAAAGAAAGTTATATTGAAAAAGAAAAAAAGTAAAGCAAAGGAAAGGGGAAAAAAAATAGAGAAAGTAAAGCAAAATAAGAAAAGAGAGAGTGTATGAGTTTAATATTTCATTCCGTTTAAATAATTACAATGACAGAGAGATTAATATAATTTCCCAAACATCGTGATATGTATTAAACCCATTAGGTGGTGTAAGTGTAATTTATCCTTTTTTTTATCACTAACAAATAGCCTTCGTTTGGCATATAGTTTTTTTGGACTTTTTGCCTAAAATAGTAACAAAAATATAAAATATACTAAAAAATTAATAAGATAAAATATCATATCTAATCAAAATTTGGTTGTGTTGGTTTGGTTAAATTTTGTTAATTTCATATAATTTTATACAATGAGTTGGTGCGAAATGTCTAATTTTTTTACACATCCCTACACATAACCACCCTTCAAAAAAAAAAAAAAACCAAAAACCAAAAAAAAAAAAAACTAACATAACCTTAAAAAAAAATCGAGACCTCAATTCAAGGCCTCTAACACTGCTAATTTTAAAAATGTTCTTATGAACTAATATATACATATGAAATTTTGTCTGATAGATTATATTAGATATATTTATAAAGTACATTTAGATTACGTATGTCAAAGAACTTAACAAAATAAAAATAAAAATATATACTAATAAAAAATAAAAATAAAAATAAAATTAATTATAATATTGTAAAAAAAATTGACTACGACCAAAAAAAAAAAATCCAAAAAAATTATAATTAAAAATTTATTTTAAAAACTACGTTCAAAACTTTTATTTTAATTTCTAAAATTTACTTTCAAAATAAAAATTATTTTCAAAACTGTTCATGGGTCCCTTCCCTCCCCTGAATTATTTTTCAGTAATGCTCCGGAGCTCTAAAAAAAGAGCACTAAAATAGCATTAATTTGTCTTGTACTCCACTTTTTTTTGTCTTCTACTTCACTGTTTTTTTTTTTAAATGAGTGACAGCTCATTAGAGCTGTCCTTTTTCAGCTCTAATTAGAGCTCCGGGGCATTTTCCATTATTTTCAAAACTGTTCGTGGGTCCCTTCCCTCACCTGAATTATTTTCAAAGGAAAAAGACAGGACGCCCACTGGGGAGACCCAGCGAATGAGGATCCTCTCTTTGGAGTTCTTATTTGACTTCTTACTTATTGGATTATTGAGCTTATTTTTAGGTTTAATTTTGATAATTCGAACTATTCATATTTTAAAATTTATTGAGTATATCATAACTGTAAAAAATTAAATTAATCGAATATCAGAAAGTATGTGTTTAGAAAACTATTTATTAAATTTTTTTAAAAAACTAATTTTTAGTTAGTTTTTCGAATACATACTTTCTAATATCCGATCAACTTGATTTTTTTACAGATATAATATATTCAACAAATTTTAAAATATGAACAGTTCGAATTATCGAAATTGGGCCTAAAAATAAGCCCAATGGTCTAGCAAATAAAAAATCAAATAGAAACCTCAAGGGGAAGATCCTGATTCGACCCAGCACCCATTGGCCAATTATTATTATTATTTTTTTTTTTCAAATTACCAACTACCACGTGTGTGGAGTGATGGGAGTGTGGGAAGAGTGGTTTTAAAACTGTTCGTGGGTCCCTTCCCTCGCCTCGTCAGCAATTGTACATTGTAAGTTGTGTGTGATTTGTGGGTCTCCCTGTCAAAACAAAATATTTGGCTGTTCGTAGTATTGTCCTTTATATACACGAGGAACGCGAGCAAGGATCCTCTAGGATGTTTTTTTTTTAAAAATTTCTTAGAGTGGTGTGTTGTATGATTGAGATTTAATAACAAGTCACATCAATTTTTTAGCATTAAATCTCACCCATACAATACATCACTTTAAGAAACTTTATAAAAAAAAAAAACTCTAGAGGATCCTTGGTGGCGGAACACAAGGCAGGCTAACGCCTGATTTGGAGGTCAAATATTTTAGTTAGAAAATTAAAAAAATTATTATAATTTATCATTTTGTTTTATTATTTTTTTTCATAAAAAATTAAAATGTTATTGTTTACAAATGAAAATATCCGTTTGGTTTAGAATTTTTAATTAGTATATTTAGTGATTTTTTAAAAATATTTTAATAAATTATTTTTAATTTTTAGATTCACTTACTTGAGATACACTTAAAAAGTATAATTTTTTAAAAAAAAATTTACTAAATACAACATATGAAAATGAACTAATTTTTTGTATTTTTTTGTATTTGATAAATTTTTAAAAGATTTTTACACATAGTTCATACTTTTTAAATGTATCTACATTAAATGAAACTAAAAACTAAAAATGAATTTTTTTTTAAGGTCCTTAATATTAAAATTTTATAAGATAAATGACATACAATATTTTCATAGTATTAAGGTCCCTCAACATTTTAACAGAAAAATTCAATTCAGATAAAGTTTGCCCGACTCAAAGAAATTTGGCCCAAACTCAGAGAAATTTCAATTTTCATAGAGAAATTTCTTTGATTTCGCAGAGAAATTTGAAATTGAAATTTTTTTGAGGCGGGGCGAAATTTTTCTAAGTCAAATTTTCTATATGAAAATATTAAGGGACCTTAGCTAATAAAAAAAAATATTTTGGACATGTCCTACTACACAAAATTGGAGATGAATGTTTCACTAATTTTCCCAAACTAAAAATAATTGATTAAAATATTTAGAAAATTATTTTAAAAATAATTAAAAACTCAAAAATATATTTTTGAAAAGTCCAAACCAAACAGTCCTCTGCCTGTCTTATTTATTTTTTTAAAGAAGTGTTAATTTTAAATCCATATATTCGAGGAGATGTGGTTCTTGCTGTGCACTCAAATTGTCTTATTTTGGAACCCATTTTAATGATCCGAACCATTTATATTTTATAGTACATTGAGTAGAATATAATTGTAAAGGATCAAGTTCATTGAATATCGTTAACCATTTCATCGAATAATATTTGTATCTATAAAAATAAATGACAATTATGATTTGAAGTACAAAAATGAATAAAAATTGAGTAGATGAAACGGTTAACGATATACGATTAATTTAAGTTTTTACAAGTATGTTATACTAAATATATTCTAAAATGTGAACGGTTCGGATTATCAAAATGAATTCCAAAATGAGTCCATTTGATTACACAACAATGCTTGCTGTCCTGGGTGCACAATAAAGACCCTGATTCGCATATTCGATGACAATGATGTGGCAGAATGTTGGGCCCCATATAAAAGTGGATATGTAAGGGTTGTTTGGTTTTTGATTTGGGCTTAAAAAATCACAAAAGGATAAAAAAAGGTCAAAAATTCACAAAAAGTCAAAATCACAAAAGGACAAAAAAAATCCACTATTCTGAAACTAAAAAGCCAAAAAAAGCCAATCAAGAATACCAAACGAATAAAAAAGTCACAGGTTAAAAAAGTCAAAAAAATCAAAAAGTCAACTAAAAAAGTCATTGCCAAACGAAGGCATATCATAACACACTAAAAGCATTTCCAAGGGGATAGTCAAAAAAGGCTTGTTAGGCATTTTAGCCAATATAATTCTCATTTTGGGCTCCAATAGGCTGGCTATTGGGCTAGCTATTTTATCATTTTACTTTTTTGCTGGCTACAATTGAAGAGCTCCAGAGGCTCTCCAAACAAATATGTATGCATATATCTTAAATTTTTGTATATTTATGTCTTGAATTTGGGATATTATATATTTTATATATTTATATGTGCATGTAGCAATTTTATATGTTCTTTCAATTCTGTTTGATGAATTACGGAATAACTTATTTTATATTTTGTATTTTTTTCTTCTCATTCTACAAGTTTTGTATGTTTGTATGGACAAATTTATTATTATTTCAAATTTACATTAGTAAAATATCAGCAATTAATATTTTTTGTTTTAAAAATTAATTAAGTTAGTTTGAATGATTAGTTAAATAAAGAGTGTGGTTGGAGAACACAAAAACTAAAATAATTAGGTGAAATAAAGAGTGTACTCTTTTCATACTTTAACTAGTAAAAAGAAGAGAATATAGTTGAAGTTGCTTTTAACAAATTGTGAAAACTTTTTGAAATCTCAAACATTTTTTATTTATTTATTTTTAAAAAATATTTAAGACTCATATAAAAATCACTCACAATTTAACTTATAATAATGTCACATCATAAATATTAACATTTAATTTAACACACACTCAATAAAAAATAACGTATAACTACTAAAAGGAACCAAAAACCACAAAGTTTAAGCTGTCATGTGGGGGTGTTTGGGAAGATGTGGTTTAGGCTAATATAGCTTCCAAAACAAAAATAGCCTAAAAGCCTCCAAATGTAAAGGTTTTCACAAAAAAAATAAAAAATAAAAAAATAAAAAAAATAAAATTAGGCCGGCAGTGGCTGTCACTGTGACAGTGGTAGGCTGTCACAGTGACAGGTAGTAGAATTACAATTTTGCCCCTATTGATTTACTTTGAAAAATGTGAAAATAGGGATAAAATTGTCATTTTAATTGCAAACATCATTTCAACACATTTTTTAATACACCAACTCCAATAAAAATCTATTCCATCTTTCCAAACACAAAAACTAAAATAGCCTATTAAAATAACTAAAAAATCAAAAAATTTCTAAAATAATCACTTCCCAAACGAGGCCATTACATATTAAAATCATTATTAATGAATCAACAATTCAGCATCGCAGTTTTGACCTATTGCGAACCACCCACCATTACAAAAAGTATGCAGAAATTTTGTCCCATTTGAAATAGATTGGTTGGGTTCAGTTTGGCCTTTTCCATGAAAGAGATGATGGGATTCATAACATTAAACCTTCATTTATAATATTTTTTTAAAAAAAATTATATTGACGCCCTCTGAAATTTAATTTAATTACATTTCATTTCTTAATATTTTAAAAATTACATTTCTACTTCTGTGATTAATAGTCTCATTTCACAAATTCCCCTCCTTATATCAAAGGCAACAACTCTTAGTAAAAAAAAAACAAAGGAAATTATATTAAAAGGAAAAAAAAAAGTAAAGTAAAGGAAAGGAAAGGAAAAAAAAAAAAAAAACAAACAAAGGAAGTAAAGCAAAGTAAGAAAAAAGAGAGTACATGAGTTCAATATTTTCATTCGGTCTAAATAATTACAATAATAGGGGGATTAGTGTAATTTCTCAAAAAGTCAGGAGGTGATATGTATTAAATCCAAACCTTAAGGGGTATAAATGTAATTTATCCTTTTTCACACTGACAAATAATCACAATTTGATAGCTCAAAACTCAAAAACCTATTTGATTTTGGGTTTTTAAACCTATATTCCATGCAACCATTTAAAATTTCTTTTCAAAATTTATAACTAAACAATTTTTAAATTTTCAAACTCATAACCAAACAGATTTTAAATTTTCAAATTCTTTTCAAAACTCATAACCAAACAAATTTTAAAATTGGCCTTATTTGGTTTATGTTTTAAGATATTATTTCAAAAATAAATTTTTGGAGAGAATTTAGAAAATTTGAAAATTTGTTTGATTGTATATTTTGAAAATAGTTTTGGAGTTTGGAATGATTTGATATTTTTTTTTTAAAGTTGAATAGATGAGTGAAAGAAAAAATGATTGAGAAAGAGAGAGGAGAAAGAAAAAATAATTGAATGATGTGTAATAAAAACAAAAGTGATTTTGAATTTTTTTTCTAAGTATTGGCCAAATAATTTGTTATATTTTAGATATACATGGGTGATCTAAAAAATATACGTAACCAGTAAACAAAATGTGAAGAAATAAAAAGCAAATGTAATAAATATGAAACGTGTTCAATATATGTAGATTGAGTAGATGTAAGTCAGAAAAATAATTTTAAAATTTTAAAAACGTTCTTATGAACTAATATGTATACATATGAAACTTTGTCTTATAAATTATATTAGATATATTTACAAAATACATTTAGATTATGTATGAAAAAGAAATAAACAAAATAAAAATAAAAATATATAACAACAAAAAATAAAAATAAAAATAAAATTGACTATAATATTGTAAAAAATTTTGACTACAAGGAGCGAAAAAAAAAAAAAATAACAACAACAACAAGACCCAAAAAAATTCTAATTAAAAATTCGTTTTAAAAACTCCTAACCAAACAAGTTTTCGATTTACAAATTTCTAAAAATTACTTTCAAAATAAAATAAAAAAGTTTCAAAACTTATAACCAAATAAGTTTTAAATTTTCAAACTCTTTTAAAAAATTTATTTTTCAAAATAAATTTAAAACTAAATGATTTTTTAGTCTAAAAATAAAATATATTGAAAATAAATTATAACTCTAAATAATTTAATGAAAATACTAAAAAATTAAATTTAGTGAATATATATATATATTTTTTGGGCGCAAATAGAATCCCCTTATACACTTTCAGAGTGGTTCCGTTTGAAAATTAAATATTGTAGTTAAAAAATTAAAAAATTATTATAATTTATCATTTTATTTTTTTATATTTTTTAATAAAAAATCAAAATGTTATTATTCACAAACGAAAATATGCTTTTGGCTTAGAATTTTTAAAAATATATTTTAGAATTTTTAATTATTATATATTTTAATTTTAGTGATTTTTTAAAAATATTTTAATAAATTATTTTAAATTTTTAGATTCACTTAATTGAGATACACTTAAAAAGTATAATTTTTTTTAAAAATTATTCACTAAATACAACAACATATGAAAATGAATTAATTTTGGGGTGATGCACCAATAAATCACAAATTAACAACTTATACACTGTTTAGTCCTAAAAGTTTTCTTATAGACTGAAAGGTCCCATTATAGGGAAATTGACCGTAGAGGACATATACATCAAACATCATCATCATCAAAACAACATCATCATCATCAAAATAACATCAAACATCACAACATTATTATTAAAATAACATCAAACATCATCATCAGAACAACATCAAACATCACAACATCATCATCAAAACAATATCAAACATCACAACATCATCATCAAACATCATCCAACGTCATCACATCATCAACATCACAACATTTATACTTTTAAGCAAACTGAAGACATATATTTGTAATTTAGCCAAATATATATATATGCAAAAAATTTGCAATTTATCTCTCTCTATCTTCGCTGCATCAACTGATTGTTTCGTACACTGTGCTCCAAATTCGATCGATGGAGGACAAGGAACGCTATACACAAACTGAAGCCCAAGGCGAATTTCAACCTCTGGCGTCTAGGGTTTCCACAATCTCAATCTGCACAGAAGCCACCAATCACACGGTAATGTTTGCAATGTTTGCTATGTTTAGTGGTTTCTTGAAGATGGTAATTTTTTTTTAAAATGAATCTAATGTTTGAAATACCCACAAACATAAAAAATATTGGATGATGTTTGATGTTGTTTTGATAATGATGTTTGATGTTATTTTGATAATGATGTATAAATGGGACTAAATGGTGCACAAGAAAACTTTTAGGACTAAATGGTTCAACTTTTCAGAAAATAGGATTTATGGGTAAATTTTCCTTATAGTTATACCCTTATTTCTATTATGTTTTCTTCATTTTTTCTTTTGTACTAGAAAGGTAAGATACACCATTTATGATAATCAAATTTGAGATTAATTTTTATATGAGAATTTTTTTATTTGGAATGACATGAAATGTAAGATTTTTCAAACATTTCAAAAGAAATACAAAAATGACTTGAAATATGAGATTCTTCAAACATTCCAAAAGGATGAGGATTTTTTTAAATATTTCAAAAGTAGTACAAAAACTCCTTAGTAAGGTTTGAACAAATATATAATTTCAATCTATAACACTCAACCGTAACACTCCAAAAAAACTCCTTAATGTAAAACACAAAAAAAAAATTTTAGTGTACTTTTTTCAAATGTAATATTCTAATGTAACACTCTAAAAAAAAATGTGGGATTCTTCAAACCATTTCAAAAAGGTGTGAGATTCTTCAAACCATTCCAAAAAGAGTACAAAAAATCCTTAGTAAGCTTTGGATAAATGTATAATTTCAAACTGTGAGTATTACATTTGGAAAAATTACATTAAGTAGCTTTTTAGTATTTTTATGTATGTTACATTGAAATGTTACGTTTGAGATTACATTGATTGGAGTGTTATGTTTGGAAAAAGTACATTAACATGCTTTTTTGTGTGTTATATTAGAGTGTTATGTTTGGAAAAAGTTTAGAGTGTTACGTTGTTATGTTTGGAAAAAGTATACTAAGATGTTTTTTAGAGTGTTACGTTGGAGTGTTATGTTATTAGAGTATTATATTGGAATATTACGTTCTTATTTGTAGTGTGGGATTTGTTTTAGAAGGATGAAAAATTCAAAACTTCTATAGTGCGTGTGTAATTTTACATTTGGAGAAACCCATTTTTATCTCTCAAAAATTAAACATAAACGTGTAAGTGACTACATTTTGTGTAATTTTTACTTTAATAGGATCTTTGGGTTTATAAGAAAAAAGAGAAAACCAAATAGTTCAACAAGATCATATTTTGAGATTTATTGTTACTTTACCCTTGATTTTTTTTCCAAAAACTTTTTAAGATATTTTTCACTGAATTTGTAACATAATTGAAATGAAATAAATGAATTGTTTGTAAAAGAGTTTTATGGTGAAATACCAATAAATTCGAAATAGTGATTTTATGAACCGTTCGGTCTTTTTTTAAAAAAAATTTATGGACCCAAATGTCTCATTCTAGTGTGAATTACATAAAGGGCCACGTATAAACGCGCATGTGTTATGTGTTGAGAGACAAGTGTAGATTTTCTCATAATGTTAAAATTACTAAACATAACACTTAAAAAAAACTCTTTAGTAATCGGTGGGAAACCCTCACCTTCATGCCATGGTTCAATGCATGAAGAAGATCCAAACCTCCAACCCGAGATTTTTTGATCTCATTGGAACAAACGGGAGGATCTATCATCTAAATATAGAAAAACTCTATTCTGCAACAACAAGCCGACAGTATATACAGAAAGACGGCGACTTCGTAGAATGGGGAGAATTTTCATCGAAGGGGAAAAGTCCCTAAAAGAATAGAGATGAACTCTGGCGGGGAATACTTGCAAAAGCAAAAACGGAGGAACAATTCTTTGCACTCTACAAAGAAAGATGTCCCACCGATTACGTCACAAAATACCCCCAATTAAAAACATTTTCGAGGGATCATTACAAACGAGAAAGGCCCCCATATACTAGCCTCTTTAATTCATTTCCTTTTTTAAATGAAGAAGTAAAAAAATAAGTAGAAAATAATATTTTGTTTGTAAGTCGAAATTTTGTATAATACGAGTTATGTCAAAATTGTTGTCTCTCCATTTAGAGGGAAGACGACTGGATTAGATTAGGAATATGCAAAAATAATATCAACAATTTATATACTGACGAAGAACTCTCCTCTACCTTTGATAACAGGATCCAGAACAACAGCCCATCTACCTGGTCTTTCTCTATCTCGAAAGACCCTCAAGAATAGGAAAAACCGCTTGGGCCAGAAATCTCGGACGACACAATTACTTCTCCAGCAAAATAAGCTTCAAGGACTACAATCAAGACGCTGTCTACAACGTTATAGACGACATCAAATACTCGACAGTCCCTACCGAATTAATGAAGAATTTAGTAGGTTGCTAGAGAGACTTCCATGTATTTGTTAAATTCCAACCAAATCTCACTATTAGAGGAGGAATTCCTTGTATTATATTAACTAATAGGGACAATAGTTGGTTAAATGCAATGTCCCAAAAAATGAGAGAATGGTTTGATGTAAATGTAACCACTATCATGATTAATGAACAATTTTATTAATTTTATTTATGAAACCACTCAAACTTTTATTTACTTACTATATTTCCCTTATCATCAACAATTACATCTTGAGTCACATCACTATTTTTTACACTGATTATTACATTTCGTAAAACATTAAAAAAATTTTGCGGGGTCCATAACAACTGATCCTCTCTGATCAACTTCTTCTTTTCTAACACCCACCTCTAAGATCGACGGACCAGAATCAACATCACTAGCACTAGCACCATCACCACCTCTGCGTACATCAATCTCAGACAAACTCAGACGACCTTTGCGTTTATGAATAACTGAACCACTTTCCCCAAAACCTTCTAACAGCAAATCTCTTCGCTTCTCCGGTAAACCGACAGGCATAGTCCGTGTTAGAATCGGAATGGCCTTGTTTAGAGCATAGTGCCAAACATCAACATTATCATCTGTATATTTTTTAGACAACATAACAATAGAGGGGGCCCTCATTTGTGAAGCATCTGGCATGTCACTCGTAGAATACTTCAAATTTCCCTTTATTTTACAATACATGATCTCCCTTTTAATATTTGAATTTTCAAGTCGATACTTTACTATCCATGGCACCTGTTTGTCGTTAATTGAACAATAACTATTCCCATAATAGACTAACTCGTATTGACAATTCATAGGGAAAATAAAATATGCCTGCAGACTATCATTACCATCTAACCTCAGATCATACACATTTACTCTGACCAACCCACTGGTATTGCGTGCGCAAAGGGGGGAATATTTTATCAACATTAATACTCTTTTGTTTGTATCTCAACCTCAACTGAGACAATAAAGGCAAAGCAAGTTCAATACAACTAAAATCACTTGCTGAAACACCTTCAACAACACCGCTTCTTATATCGTCCACCTCCATTCACCTGAACATTACAAATAAAAATACATAAATTACAATTCTAAACAGTTTTAAAGTACATTTGACTCATTAACGTAATTTTGCATTCTTTTCCACTAACAGTAGCAGCCACTAAATATATGGCACCATTCTGAATACTTCTAACATTTCCTAACAGCCTATCTTTGTAGTTCGTCCAAACATCAATTGGGAAGAACTGCTCCACAACTTCTATTTCATGACGAAAATAATCTTTGTCTTCGCCACCAACGAGCTTGAATCTCATTTTCTTCAGCATCCGAAACCGGTCAGACTGGTCAGGATCAACAATCCAGGTCTCAGGATTGCCCTCACCAACTCCAATAAATATCTTGTCAGGTGTGGGGACGGAATTTGATGGACTATCATCACTTATGACGAAAAACAATATGTGGTGGGCCACAGTTTCGTCTTTAGCATCTTGTCCCAATTGAACATTCCCAATTAATTTTATACCTTTAACCACGATCTTGTCTGATTGACGATCACATCTCTTATTACCCAACCCAATACCATTCAGCAATCTCGCTACACCTTTATTATCAAATTTAACGTCCCTTAATTGTTCATCATACAATTGTAACTTCTTTACTCCCCTCTTAGTCTTCTTAATATATCGGAGAATATTCTGTACATACCGTTTGCGAACGTACGCCGCCTTAAAAGGTGCACGACCACGGTAACCACACTTATATTCACTGGTCGCCGGTGTCTTTGACCTCCAATACGCAAGGGGAGTCCGATACTGGCTACTTACTATTCCTTCCATTTTTTATAAAACACTCTAAATCTTTTATCCTACAAATTCTGCAGATTCTCTTACCTCCGCTAACCCTTTTATTTAGACACCTTAGCTTTGATATTTTTTCCTTCTACTTCTCGTACACCGGAACAAACTTCGCTGGAGCTGACCGTCAGCTCTCTTCCCAAAGTCCTATTTGCTACATCAAAAAACGATCTACATACATTTGAGTGAACTCCTCGTAATTTTAGGGATTCTCTTCTAAGGATTACAACATTATTTATCAATACAATCAACAAAAAAGAAAGACAGAAAAAGAAGGGACGAAACAATGTATTAAAAAACAACTTCACCACAATAGCTATCCTACTGCAAAAGCATATTCTTCTCTGCCATCAAATATTTTCTGGTACCAAATAAATAGCCAAAGTGGCCCGCATATAAGGACGAAGATTTCTCATTCAAAATAATTCAAAAACATAATCATTTTTCTGCCTTTGCTTTATGTTAATCGTTCTACAATAATCTTTACTTTACAACCATGTAAACCACCAGAAACACGACACATGTATCACACTATCCGGCAAAGGAATCAAAAGTACTCACACCATTCACACCTCGGCTCGGGTGTGACTTCTTTTTAACTCCATCCACATACGTGTCCACAAGTACAACAATGGACAGCCCAGATTAGCGCGCGTGCGCTTGCGCGCCGAGGGGGGGCGCTGGTAATATTAATATAGCGCCCCCCTAGTCACACTGCTCACACCATTCACACCAGGTTTTTTAACAAATAGGGAGGCCTTGTACGATTGGTGTGAGTTCACTGTTTATCACTACAAAATGCCTCACCAAGCCTGTTTCCGTTTCTATGCCAAGAATGTTTTCCTCACCTACCCACAATGTCCTTGTCCAAAAGAACTTTTTCCAAACGTAACACTCCAATGTAACAAGCTAAAAAATTTCTTAGTGTACTTTTCTTAAACGTAATAACGTAACATTCTAAAAAAATTTCTTAGCGTACTATTTCCAAATATAACACTCCAATCAATATAACATATAAAAAATTGTGTACTTTTCCAAACGTAACAGTCTAACATGTAAAATACTAAAAAACTCATTAGTATACTTTTCTCAAATTTAACATTCCAAAAAAAACTCTTTAGTGTACTGTTCTCAAATGTAACATCCAAAAAAACTCCTTAGTATATTTTCTCAAATGTAACACTCTAATCAATGTAACACATAAAAACTCGTTAGTGTACCTTTCCTAAACGTAACAATTCAAATGTAACAAACTAAAAAGCTCTTTAATGTACTTTTCTCAAACATAATAACATAACTATAGACACCCCATTTTGACTGCCCTTAAGACTTGGGCGCTTCATTTTGAACACTCGATGATGAAATGTTATATTGTGCAATCTTTCAAATCTTCAGTAAAAGAATTCAATTTTGAGTTTCAAAACCCAAACCTTGTACCCTATTTGGACCAAAATCTATTTTTTTTAGCCTAACTACTCAAAAAGTAGCAAGACCAAATATTGACTGGTAAGCTACATTTTTTTGGCCGACCGTACATCCTCTTGGCCAGCTGACCATGTTCAGTGCAACAGTTATTTTGCAGCAGCAGGCTGCTCCCAGGCACGGGATTTGGCTAGCTGCTCTCTTTTGAAGATATTTCCGTTGGAAGGCGGTTGAAAATATATAAAAAGACCACCTCACCTCAGAGTTTAGAGTTAGAAAAAATTGCTAAAGGCTTAGAAACTTGTCTAACACTCTTCTCTATCCTCTTGAATATAGATACACTATAGATACACCATTGGAGCTTAGACTTGAAGCTTTTTGTTGAAGTTTTGAACATTATTTCAAATACTTGAGGGTGTTTAGCTTGAAGTTTGTTAACTAGGAGGATCTTCCTCTCTTTCAAGAGGTGAACTTTAAACTTTTTCATCACATTTTCTCTATATTTTTCTTGTCTTTACATACTGATTTTAGAGTTATTTTGGGCTTAAAATGTGATTAAACTTTATTAAAAGTGGGAGGACTAGCCACCCTTCCATTGGCTAGCTCATTAGTTATGCACCCTTCGTTTTCTTTCATTTTTTTCCCCTCACTTTCTTTCCATTTCATTTGATTAAATTTCAGCACTTTTAGCACTGTTTTAGATTAGTTTTGTGTGATATGAATTGAATATGGGCTTATAAAAGGGTTCTCATCCTCCTCGATATATGTGCTCTTACTTCTTATGCTTTGAATATTGTAGACACTCCATTTTTTACCGCCCTTAAGATTTGGGCGCTTCACGTTGAACACTTGATGATGAAATGTTACACTGTACAATCGTTCAATTTCTTAAGCAAAAGGCTTCAATTTTTGAACTTTAGAGCCTAAACCTTGCACCCTCTTTAGACTAAAACCTAATTTTTTCTAGCCTGACCCCCCAGAGGCTTGCTAGCCAACAATTGGCCGGCAGGCCATTTTTGGTTAGCCGGCCGGCCCTCTTCATGGCCAGTCGACCATGGTTCCTGGCAGGTAGATATTTTGCTGCCAGCTGTCCCACCATGTGCATGCACTGCACCAGCTAGCTCAATACAGATATTTCCAACAGAGGAAGCTGTTTTTTTTTATAAATAGAGGACTGTCCCCCTTGATTGTAGGTTAGAAAACTTTACCAAAAGCCAAAAACTTGCAAAACACTCTCTCTATATTTTGCAATATACATACACTATACATACACTTCTTAAATCAAAAATTTGAGACTCCTTGCTGAGATTATTGAGCCAAATTTTCAGTTCTTGAGGGTGATCACTTGGTGGTTTGTGAACCTAAGAGTAACTCTGAAAAATCTAGAAACCTCCTAGATGTTGATTTGTGATTATGTATCAATTTTAAGCAGAATATAAAAATCCCAATCAAACAATCAAGAGAAAGAGACACAAAGATTTTACGTGGAAAAACCACAATTGGACACCTTCCAATTGTGATCAAAAAACCACGGGCCACAGCCACCAGAACAATCCACTAAGAAGATATAAAGGAATTACACAGGTATCACTCTCAATTATCTAGCGAATCCACAACGCCTAATTGAACCAACATCTATGTGCCTCTTCCAACCCCATCTTCACCACGGAATTGTCTTTCTGATGAGCCACTCCGGATTCCACCACCGAAGCTTCAGACCGAATTCTTCAGAATCCACAACTGAAGAACAACTTTGATGAGCCACTCCAGAATTCACAACTGAAGCTTCAGGCTCGAATTCTTCAGAATCCACAACTGAAGAACAACTCTCTCTTTTGTGTAACAAACAAAACCTTTGATGTAGCCTTTTCAGATCATGAGTTGAATACTCAATAAGACATCAAAGAAAAATAAAATATCCCCAGATATAAACCTTTAAGAACCAAAAAGAAGATCTGGAGGAATAATTAATCCATTCCTTAGTTTTGGGAGAAAACCAAGTATTTATAGAGAACCAAAAGTAATCCAAGATTGGAAAAAACTTCTTGCAGAAAATCAACTTCTTGCAGAGTTCCAACTTCTTGTAGAAAATCAACTTCTTGTAGAAAATCAACTTCATTCAAAACTCCCAAGTAATCCTGTTGTTGGAATCTTGTAGAAAACCAACTTCAATCAAAACTCCCAAGAAATCCCACTACTTAAAGAACTCTTGTTACAACATTGGTTTTGATCCATGGAATTTGACAACAAAAGGTCCTAACAATCTCCCCCTTTGTCAAATCCTGGATAAAACCAATCTAAAACAAATTTCCTAACAAAAACACTAAAACAATTTTCTAATCAAAACAAGAACAATACCACCAACTAGGAACCAGCACTTATAACCAAAACTCTTTAAAAACTTATTTCTCAAGGTCATAATCTGCAAAATAACTATTAGTGCCACAATCTCCAAAACAAATATTAGTCCCACAAGAGTATATGAAATATAAGACCATCTTGAAACATGAGATAGAAAACATGAATAAAAACGACTTGGAGATTTTAAGACCATGTAGAATGAAAACCTGAACCCGACACATGGCATAAAAACATGAAATCCTAAGACACATTAAAAACAACTTTCTTCCCTTAAACAACAAAAGCAAGATCATAAACCACACAAGCAATGATAACGATTAATCGAACTCCCCCTTACTACAAGCAACCACAAAAACTGAAAACAGTGAACAAGAAGAAAACGACAAAAATAATATGGTGGAGCAAGCAAGGAATTTCTAATTTGTACCTTGAAACACACAAGATTATCCAAGAAACACAATTACTTGAAAACACAATGTGCACAGCCTCTAGAAAATTCCTCATAAAAGAAAGTGATGCATTATGTGAAAAGCATAGATCCCATGATAAAAGTGTGTGTGTGACTCTTGGAGTTCGACAAACACAAGATTCAAATCCTAGTAGTGATGTAAAGGCTGGACCTCCGACAAAAGAATCTAAGCACAACTAAGGAAAGTCAAACCACTAGAAATCAAGGGGTATTTGGTGAGTAAAGGCGGAGGCTCCCCCTCAATCAATGAATCCTTTTTTTTTTTTTCAATTTTTTTTTTTTTCTCTTGTCTTTCTTTTGAACATTTTTTTCTTTCTTTTCTTTCTTGTGCACATTTTTTTTTTCTTTTTTCTTTTCTTTTGCACACTCATCGGCGGCTGACACGCTCAAGAGTATGGAAACCGAACCAGAGAAGCATGGATATATTAAGGATGGCCTGGTTGGTGACTCTGAGGTAGCCTTTTCCTCATGGCTGGACTACAAAGAATAGAGGGGAAAGCCATGGAGATGCAAAAAGATGGAAGATGGTTAAGAGACTCAACATCACCCAAGATATGCTAGTATAGGTCAATTCCTCTAGAAAAGCAAGAGATATCATGCCAGAAGTCCATGGAAAAAAAATAATCACTAAAGTGGAAGACTCCAATATTTGCTAATCCAAGAGTGTGTACAGAATGAGACATACTAATCAAAGAACACACACTCCAAAATGAGTAATTACCATAGAAAGCACACACATATTAACATGTAATGGATATTCTCATCAATTCCAATATGCACCAAAGACATCTCAAAAATTCAAACTTGCAAAACCATACTAAGAAAATCTTTTTGGGTTTTTTTTTTATTTTTCTTAAACAAAGCAAGACAAAAAAAAAAACAAACATGCACACATTTTTTTATTAAAAAAAAAAACACACAAAGACCCAAAAAAACTAAAAAGAGTAAACACATCAACACAAGTCAAGTTTTCTCACCCAAATCTTTTTGGTCTTAACAAAATTAGGTCTAGCGGTCTCGGTAAATGTCGTGGTGTTGTGAACACCCTCATGAATCTTGGTATTCCGTCTAGACATGTAAGGTTGTCTCCTAACCCAAAAAGTATTCGAATTTTTACCCTTTTGAGACATTCTCCCATGCAACTTATAACAATAAGGGCGAATATGACCATGCATACCACAATAATGACAAATAAAAACAGGGTGTACCTTTTCTTTTACCTTACCAACTCTAGGGAGTTTGAGAAGTCTTTGCTCTTGTTGAATCTTTTGTCCTCCCTTTCCTTGAGTTCTTGTATCATGAGATGTGGAAGCACTCTGTTTTTGCTCTCTCTTATCTCCAAAGCCAATGCCACTCTTGTCTGAACAGAATTGTTGAGACCCAATGATATCCTCCAAAGTCTTTGATCCTTTGTTCCAAAGACCAATGGTAACCATGGCACACTTGAGCTCTTCCTCTTTCTTGATCATTAGTTCTTCCAAGGCAACTTGTGATATCTCGAGAGATTCAATCTTTTCTTCATACATGGCATGAGTTTCCTGTAGCTCATTCCTCTCTGTCTCACAAGTCAACAGTTTTGCACAAAGAACTTGTTGATCATCAGCTATCTTGATGGCATTGATCCTAGCCTTAGAAATCTCCTCCTTAAGTTTGACATTCTCACTTTCACATGCTTTGAGTTTCTTTGTGAGTTTGTCATTTAATTTGAATAACTTAAGAGACTCCTTATACAATTTTTCATAAGCTTGCTCAAGCTCTTCATGATCACTCTCCGAGGATTCATCATCACGAATTGTATCCATTATCACAAATCAAACAGGATCTCGTTCAAAAAGAAATTTTTTTTTATTTTTTAAAAAAATAGAGCGTTCTAAAAGAATTTTTTTTTAAAAAAATAGAACGACCCGCTCTGATACCAATTGAAAAATCTAGAAACCTCCTAGATGTTGATTTGTGATTATGTATCAATTTTAAGCAGAATATAAAAATCCCAATCAAACAATCAAGAGAAAGAGACACAAAGATTTTACGTGGAAAAACCACAATTGGACACCTTCCAATTGTGATCAAAAAACCACGGGCCACAGCCACCAGAACAATCCACTAAGAAGATATAAAGGAATTACACAGGTATTACTCTCAATTATCTAGCGAATCCACAACGCCTAATTGAACCAACATCTATGTGCCTCTTCCAACCCCATCTTCACCACGGAATTGTCTTTCTGATGAGCCACTCCGGATTCCACCACCGAAGCTTCAGACCGAATTCTTCAGAATCCACAACTGAAGAACAACTTTGATGAGCCACTCCAGAATTCACAACTGAAGCTTCAGGCTCGAATTCTTCAGAATCCACAACTGAAGAACAACTCTCTCTTTTGTGTAACAAACAAAACCTTTGATGTAGCCTTTTCAGATCATGAGTTGAATACTCAATAAGACATCAAAGAAAAATAAAATATCCCCAGATATAAACCTTTAAGAACCAAAAAGAAGATCTGGAGGAATAATTAATCCATTCCTTAGTTTTGGGAGAAAACCAAGTATTTATAGAGAACCAAAAGTAATCCAAGATTGGAAAAAACTTCTTGCAGAAAATCAACTTCTTGCAGAGTTCCAACTTCTTGTAGAAAATCAACTTCTTGTAGAAAATCAACTTCATTCAAAACTCCCAAGTAATCCTGTTGTTGGAATCTTGTAGAAAACCAACTTCAATCAAAACTCCCAAGAAATCCCACTACTTAAAGAACTCTTGTTACAACATTGGTTTTGATCCATGGAATTTGACAACAAAAGGTCCTAACAAACTCCACTTCAAAGGAATAACTTTGGCCTTGTTTACAGTACTCTTCTCTCATCTTTTTCTTGCTATTTTTCATACTATTTTGGACTGTTTTTATGGACTAAAACTTGTGATTTAAAAGCTACCAAAGGTGGAGGGATTAACCACCCCTCCTTGAACCTTATTCCATAGCTCATATCCTTGTGTTTCCCATTTGTTTCTCAACTTTTAGCCACTGATTTTTAGAATTTACAGAGGGTAAAACATGTGAATTTAAGGTCCAAAAATGGAAGGGTTAGCTACCATTCCTTTGGCTTGCTTACTAGCTTTATTCTCTTCCATTTATGTTTTACTTTTTTTAGCTTTTCAAACTCCTTTTTCAGCACTGTTTTTGTTGTTTTTGGGGCTATTTTAGTGTGTCTACTTAGTTTATTCTTTGAATATTATGCTTGTTTTGTTGTAAGTCTTCATGGATTTGGGGGGTTTAGGCCATAGACACCCATTCATTTGAGTTGATAGCTTTCCATTTCTTATTTTTCATGTAAAGAGTCTAACTTTAATAATCACCTTCGCATAATCACCTCTGCAACCTCTCTTCTTTCTTATTTTTCTTTGTTTAAGAGTTGTTTCAAACAAGTGTTGTTATTCAAAGCATGAGAAAGAGACCTTCCATCTTTAATGGTTTAATCTCTTTGGAGGTTCAATATCAGGACATTACTTCTCTCTTATGCTAAACATAACTTCTTGCTTGACACTTCTCTTCATTAGTGGACGTAATTATCACTTTTGGACAAAATGAATAAAGAATGACAGGTAATGTAAAAGAGGTTAAAACTGCAACAAAAAGTTAAGCAGAGTAATAAATTTGAGTTGGGTTCAATCGGACGTTATATTGAACCCATTGAGTCTTGAACATTACATACGCTTTGTACACTCCCTATATGCATATATTTATATTTATTATCTTTATTATTTTTTAGTGTATTTTCATAATTTATTAAATTTATTTTTCCTACCTCATATTCACAATCCTTAATTTCAATATCTCTTTCCATCCTTTCACATATATATTTACTTTTTAATTTGAATATTGATTTTTGATATATTTCGTCTTTTTGTATTATTGGTAATATCCAATCTTTTTCTATTTCTTTTTCTTGAGAATTTTCTATGACAAATTGTTCTCCTCTCAAATTTTCTATACTTGTTTCTTCTGTCATCATAAAATTTGACTCTTTCTCGGTGTCGCTATAGCCTTCGTCTTCTATTTCTATTTCTTCTTCAATTAATTCTATTATTCCTTCATTATTTAAAGCTAATTCTACAGCTTCTTCTTCTTCTAATTCCACATAATCCAAACTTCCTAAGGCTTCTGTTATTTTATTATTATTTTTATTTCTACATTGATTAGGAAAGTGACATATTTCTCCACATACTCAACATTTACAAGTCTTTTTTCTTTCTGGAAAATAATTATTTTTTCTAAAAAACCTTCTTCTTTTGTTGAAATTATAGGGGTTTTTTTTTTTATAATATTTTCTTTTATATTTTCCCCCTTTTTACTTATTAAACCTTTTTCTTTTATAAAATGTTTTCTTTTTCTTATTATATGTTTTTCTTCTTGAAGGCTCACATACCCATGAATTAAATATTTGCCAGCAATGTAAATATTGTTTTTTCATTTTTCTTCTTTGTTTCATTTTCATGCATTCTTGCTCTACCCATTCTCTTAGATATTTAATTCTATGACCCAAGGTGTCACTTGTGGCATCTCCTAATTCTTTTAACAATTTTTCATATTTTTCTTCTATATTAGCTGTGGGGATGTATTTTCTGAGTACCAACATGTGGCCGAGGTGATACTGAAGTATCAGCCAAGGTGCCACGTGTCGTGGTAGTTACGCCGAGGTAATCTCGGAGTTGCCGAGGTTATCTCCGAAGATATCGGAATCCGGGATAAACGGATAAGGGACAGGAGTCCTAGAATGAAGAAAGACAACAAGATGGATACAGATGATATTCTGAGGGAAGTCTATCCTTATCTCTTGAAAGAGTCCAAGGTAAATCCGGAATTGGAGTCCATAGAAGTGAGAGTTCTAGTGGGACTAGGGCAAAGAAAGACTATAAAAGAAGGGCACCCCCGGTGGGTCTAAGGTACGCAATTTGTAGTTTTGAGCAGTAATTTAAGCACTTGTATTATCTTTGAGAGATACTGACTTGATCGTCGGAGTGCCCCCGGGTGGAAGAACCACCGCCGGAGCCTTTTCTTTCTGTGCAGATTGCAGGGAGCCATCTATTCTGCCTGTGTTCTACAGCTGATTCACTAAGGAGGGCAGTGTGATCGGAAAAGTACTCACACAATTTGGCGCCGTCTGTGGGAACGAAAGAAGAGTAGATGGCCAGTAACACGCAGAAGGAAAAGATTGGGGACGACGCTCCCGCCGGGAGTGGCAGGCCTATCGACCTTGATGTCGAAGGAGACAACCACAACGAAGAAACTCGTGATCAGAATCACGCAGAGAAAAGCGTCGGCCGAGATGGCGACACAGCAAAGAAAGCGGATCGGGGAAAATACTATAATGAGGACGACCTCCAGACCTGGAAAGACAGATGCCTGAGGAGGGACAAAGAAGTAAAGGAGATGGCAAACAAGTTGGCAGACCTTCAATCGGTCGTCAACTTCATGATGCAAAATAACGTAATGCAGCCGCCCTACCCGCTACAGGACATACCAATGCCAGCAGCAAACGCCCAGAAGAAGGGGCAGAAAGAAATCCCCGAAGTCCCTCAGCACACGAGGAGTGGAAGACACTCTCACCGACCTTCCAGGGAAGTCGGCCGAGAAGAACCAAGAAGAGAAGAGTCCCGAAGGACATATCACGAGAAGGAGGCAGACCCCAAAGAACATCGGCATGTTCAGGGGCGGGTATTGTGCTTCGATGCATCCTGCGGGGAAGGGTCGAAAAGGGGCCACCATGAGGCCGAGAGTAGTGCGCCGAAAAGGCTGAAGTCCGGAGATAGCCGGGCTGCAGGGAGAAGTAAAGAAGACTTGAGAGATTACCTCAAGAGGAAGCGAGAGGATGCCGGAGCCGAAGTAACCTCCCCCGTTAAGCCGAGAACACCATTCTCGACGGAATTGGACAGATTCGTCCCGCCGAAAAGATTCAGTATGCCGAGGTTCCAGATATATGATGGTAAGTCCGACCCTAACTTCCATGTTGGATTATTTTTGAATTCAATGGCATTATACAGTGGGAACGATCCGTTGCTCTGCAAAGTGTTCCCTTCATCCCTCGGGGAGATTGCATCGGACTGGTTCCACAAATTACCGAAGGGGAGCGTGAAGACTTGGGAAGGTCTGGCCGAGATGTTTGTGGCCAGATTCATAACAAACAAACTGCAGCCATTAAGGGTGGATGCATTGATGGCTCTGAAGATCGGCAAAGACGAAAGCCTTAGGGCTTATGCAAAGAGGTACTATGAGGTGTTCAACAGAATACCTGAATGCAACCAGGAGGTGGCCGTCGTGTCTTTCAAGAACGGCCTAAAGGATGACTGTCCGTTGCGGAAGTCTTTGGCGAAAACCCTGCCAAAGAGCATGGAAGAACTCATGGCGAGAATTGAGAAGTATGCACGAGCCGAGGAAGATACCTCGGGAAACAAGGAGACAAAGACAGAAAAAGGCCACGGCTCGCCGAAGCGAGGCCGAGGTAACAATGGACCCAACAAACAGGAGACAAAGTTGAGGGCTAAGCAGGCAGTGACGACAGTGTTCCGAATTCCGGTCCACAAAGTCCTTGACCAAATTCGAAATCAGCCCTACTTCAGGGCACCGGCAAGAGCACCAGGAGAATTTATGGGGAGAAACCTTGGTAGGCGTTGTGCTTACCACAATGAGGAAGGGCACCCAACTCAGGGCTGCAGAGCCCTTAAAGCACACTTGGAAGATTTGGTGAGGCAAGGCCATTTGAGAGACCTTGTGGATGAGGCCAAAACAAGGGAAGAACAGGCACGATTGCCTCAAGCACCAGCGGCCCCGCCTCCCCCAGCACAGCAACCACATGCAGGTGGACCTCGGGTGGTTAATGTGATCCACTCAAAGGTGAATGAAAACGACATACGGGGGGAGACACAGCGAGTAAAACACCTGCAGCACGTCAACCAGGTCGGACTGAAACGACCTCGGCACGAAGATCGCCAAGGACCCATGATAGCCTTTACTGAAGCCGACCTCGAGATGGTCCAGCACCCGCACAACGATGCCTTGGTAGTATCCCTCCAGGTCGGGGAGTGCCAAGTGAAACGCATCCTGATCGATCAAGGCAGCTCCTGCGACATCATGTATGTCAGATGTTACAAGGAGTTAGGCCTTCACCCTGATGACATGGAGCAGTCAAACGGCCCGATGGTCGGCTTCAATGGAACGCCGACGTGGCCATTGGGCGCAACAAGCTTGGAGGTACAGGCGGGCACGAAGAAGATCAAGACAGAATTCATTGTAATTGACACGCCCTCGCCTTACAACATCATCTTGGGGAGGCCATGGTTGCATGCAATGGGGGCAGTTCCCTCAACATTGCATCAACTACTACGGTTCCCAACAGAACATGGGATTGAGGAAGTCAGAGGAGATCAGTTGCAGGCGAAAAATTGCTCCATGGCAGCAATGAAGTTAACCTGCAACATTCGGGAACCAGAGAAGGCAAAAGTTGAAGAAGAGGACATGAAGGTCTTAGATGACGTCGGCAAGGAGCCGACCGAGAAAAGTGAAGAAGCATTGAAGAAAGTCCTCGTCCAGGAGGACGATGAAGAACGCTTCTTTCTTCTCGGCACAGGGTTAGCCGAAGAAGAGGAAAGGGAGCTGGAAGCCTTTCTGAGGAAAAATATTGAGGTGTTCGCCTGGACACCTTATGAAATGCCTGGCATTGACCCCGAGGTCACATGTCACAGACTCAACGTTGACAGGTCGGCCAAGCCTGTAATACAACGGGCCAGAAGACCGACGTTGATACACGTCGAAGCAGTGGAGGAGGAAGTGGACAGACTTCTGGAGGCCAGGGCCATCAGAGAAGCTAATTACCCGACATGGCTGTCGAACACCGTGGTAGTGAAGAAGAAGAATGACAAGTGGAGGGTCTGCGTAGATTTTACAAACTTGAACAAAGCTTGTCCCAAAGACAGCTTCCCTCTGCCAAAGATCGACCAGTTGGTGGATGCCACGTCGGGACATGGAAGAATGAGCTTCTTGGACGCATATAGGGGGTATCACCAGATAGCCATGTACCCCCCGGATGAGGAGAAGACAGCGTTTATCACTCCCAAAGGTCTGTATTGTTACAGAGTCATGCCTTTCGGGTTGAAGAACGCAGGAGCAACTTACCAAAGGCTGGTAACCAAGATGTTCAAGCATTTGATTGGCCGAACAGTAGAAGTCTATATTGATGACATGGTCGTGAAGACCAAGGAACCAAAGGATCATCTTGCTGACCTAAAAGAGGTCTTTGAC
The DNA here is from genome assembly GCA_036172215.1 of Camellia granthamiana. Lineage (NCBI taxonomy): Eukaryota > Viridiplantae > Streptophyta > Magnoliopsida > Ericales > Theaceae > Camellia > Camellia granthamiana. The sequence continues at coordinate 322,605 of JAXFYN010000095.1, read as the reverse complement.
ATACTCAAAACATATCGGCTCCGACTAAACGCATCGAAATGCGCGTTTGGAGTCGGATCCAGTAAGTTCTTGGGATACCTAGTGACTAGAAGGGGCATTGAAGCTAGCCCAGACCAGATCAAGGCCATTCTGGAATTACAGAGTCCGACATCGGCAAAACAGGTTCAAATGCTTACTGGAAGGGCCGCAGCCCTAAACAGGTTCATAAGCCGAAGTTCGGACAAGTGTAAGCCTTTTTTCAATCTGGTGAAAAAGGCCACGGATTTTCTATGGACGGAGGAATGTGAGGCCGCTTTGGCTGACCTGAAGAAACATCTTACCTCGGCTCCAGTCCTCTCAATGCCTCAACCTGGGGAGGAACTGTTTTTATACTTAGCAGTTTCAGAGCACGCAGTAAGTGCTGTGATAATCCGAGAAGAGAAGGGAGAGCAGAAAGCTGTTTACTATGTGAGTAAAACCTTGGCCGATGCAGAAACAAGGTATCTACCATTGGAGAAATTGATGCTGGCCTTGGTAATGGCCTCAAAGAAGCTAAACCATTACTTTCAGGCTCACAAGATAGTGGTTCTGACAGAGCACCCACTGAAGTCCTTGTTGCAACAAGGAGACTTAACTGGAAGAATAGCAAGATGGGCCGTAGTTTTGGGCCAATATGACCTGGAGTTCAGGCCGAGAACAGCAATTAAGGGCCAAGTCTTGGCCGATTTCGTGGCCGAGTTCTCGCCAGAATACATCGAACATCGGGCTCCGTTGAGCCGAGATGAACGATGTCCAAACAAGGAAGGAGAAGCCCAGCCAAAGGCTAAAGAACCAAGGAAGGAAAAACTCAGACCCTACAGCATTTATATCGGCGACTCCTTTTAACTTTTTGTTGATGGGAGCTCAAACCGGCAGGGGGCAGGGGCAGGAGTAGTGTTAATTTCCCCCGATGGGGAGATATTGGAGCAGTCTATTCGACTGGGGTTCAAAGCCTCGAACAATGAGGCGGAATATGAAGCATTGATTGCTGGACTGAAGCTGGCAGTAGCAGCAGAGGCAGATGAGGTAATAGTTTTTTGTGACTCACAACTTATAGTGAATCAAACTACAGGAGAGTTTGCTGCCCGAGATGAAAGGATGTCGGCATACGTAAAAGAAGTCATCAGGCTGGCAGACATGTTCCAAGACTGCCGACTTCTTCAGGTTAGCCGAGATGATAACAGCCACGCCGATGCGTTGGCCAATTTAGCAAGTTCAATGCAAACTGGAAAGACAAGGACAATAATGATCGATTACCTAGAAGGCCCGAGCATAGAGCCACCGAACACGATGCAAGAGGCATTATGTGTGGACATGGGACCAAGCTGGATGGATGCAATTATCGCATTCCTAAAAGAGGGAAAGCTACCAGAAGATCGAAAGGAAGCACACAAGGTCAGATTGAAGTCGGCAAGATTCAGTCTGACAGCAGATGGATATCTCTACAGAAGATCCTTCACTGGACCTCTTTTAAGGTGTGTACACCCTCTTCAGGTCGAGGATTTTCTATACGAAATTCATGAAGGAGTTTGTGGAAGCCACGCAGGGGGCAGATCGTTAGCTCACAGGGCCATTACCCAGGGGTATTGGTGGCCCTATATGCAAAAAGATGCAGAAGCCTATGTGAAGAAGTGTGAACAATGTCAGAGGTTTGCACCTTTGATACATCAGCCAGCTGCCGACCTGAACCCGGTTTCCAGCCTTTGGCCATTTGCCCAATGGGGCATGGATCTCGTTGGACAATTGCCCCAAGCGACTGGGCAGTGGAAGTACCTACTAGTGGCAACAGACTACTTCACAAAGTGGATAGAAGCAGAGCCTCTCGCCAAAATCCGAGATGTGGATGTGAAGAACTTCATCTGGAAGAACATCATCACCAGATTTGGGATTCCAAGAGCAATTGTTGCCGACAACGGAACGCAGTTTGACAGCAAACTTATCAAGAATTTTTGTGCAAAGTTCAAGATAAAGAATTACTTTTCAACACCAAGCTTTCCCCAAAGTAATGTGCAAGCCGAAGCATCCAACAAAGTAATTCTGGACGGAATAAAGAAGAGGCTGCAGGCAGCAAAAGGAAAGTGGGTTGAAGAATTGCCCAATGTGCTCTGGGCATATCGTACTACGCCGAGGAGATCAACAGGGGAATCCCCCTTCGCCATGGCTTATGGCACCGAAGCAGTCATTCCATTGGAGATCGGCATCCCAGGGATCAGAACCCAGGGAGTTGAGAACGGGTCTAATGATGTGCTCTTAGCCCGAGATCTGGATCTACTGGAGGAAAGAAGAGAGAAAGCTGCAATCCAGCTTGCAGCATACCAGCAACAGCTTGCCAAAGCTTACAACAAGAAGGTCAATCCAAGGGATTTTCAAGTCAACGACTTAGTCTTGAGAAAAGTCGTCGGCAATAAGAAGGATCCCAGAGAGGGCAAGCTTGGCCCAAACTGGGAAGGACCCTACAGAATTACTTCAGTGTTAGGAAATGGGGCATATCGGCTCGAAGATAATGAGGGCAAAGCATTGCCTAGACCATGGAACACTTGTAATTTAAAGTTTTTCTATCATTAGATGTTCTTTGATTTTTTACCGATATGATCAATAAAATCCTAGCAGAGTTTTTGAGAACTTATAACACTATGCATAATGTTGTTTTTCGAATAATGAGAACCCAAGTGGAACTTAGGTTCACATTGGGGGCAGAGAGAAGACATTAGTAATGTTCAGCCGAAGTTAAGCTGAGATAAATTCCTTATCTTTACTTGTTGAAATTTGTAGCAATTTACAAGTTAAAGTTAAGCCGAGATAAATTCCTTATCTTTACTTGTTGAAATTTGTAGCAATTTACAAGTTAAAGTTAAGCCGAGATAAATTCCTTATCTTTACTTGTTGAAATTTGTAGCAATTTACAAGTTAAAGTTAAGCTGAGATAAATTCCTTACCTTTACTTGTTGAAATTTGTAGCAATTTACAAGTTAAAGTTAAGCCGATAGAATCGTTTATCTTCACTTGTTGAAACTTGTAGCAATTTACAAGATGAAGTTAAATTAAGTTTATATGCTTTATACTTGTTAAAGTTTACGGAAAGTTTACAGGTGAAGTCCTAGCCGAGGTAAATCTTCAGGTAAACATACCCGAGGTTTGTGACCCCGAGGAGATTAAGCGAGGGAAGAATTATGTAAATCATGCAAAATATTCCAAGTTTAGAATCAAACAGAAGCAAAGAAGAAAAATTAAAGACTACAGCATTCAAAGGGAAACAGTCGTATATAAAGGAGGCACAATGGCCTAGCAGAAGTAAATTGTTCTAAAGCAACAAAAGGCACATCGGCCATAAAGAAGAAGCTTGCATTGTTCAGGGAACATTAACAAGAGCAAAGAAAAAACAACAAAGTACAAAAAGCATCAGGGCTGTCCTTCTTCAACTTGAACAGATGATTGGGATGGAACCTCGGAGGGTTCTAGAAGAACCACCTCGGCATCTTTTTGCTCTGCAACCTCTGCATCTTTTTCTGCCGCGACCTCGGTGTTTTTCTCTATTACAACCTCGGCCTCCTTATCAGTCGCGATCTCGGCGTCAATCTCAGCCAAAGTCTCCCCAACGCTTCTCTCAGCCAGAAGAAGATCAGACGATAAGTGAACTGAGTCCGCTTCCTTGGGCACCATCTCAACCTCCTCGTCCTCCTCTTGGGTTAAGTCTAGGACTTGATCACCCTGAGGAGGTGACTTGGTCTTAGTGGCATCCTTGGATTTCCTCACCAAGGCCTCTTCATCATTAATGCTTTCGTTCTCATCTTCAGCCTCGGCTTCAGAATCAGCTGCTTCTTCAACCTGAGTTGGAGGTGGAGGAAGAGGAAAGGGAAGACGAATGGCTTCGGTCTTGCGCCAGGGCGAGTCGGCGGGAAGATCAAGCTTTTTGGCCAAGGAGTTCCAACCTAGGGAAAATCCCCTGTTGCACGCCTCCTTAACTTGTAATTTGTAGTCTTCTGCAACATCGGCCATGCCTTGGGCATATGCCTTGTCATCGGCCGCCTTGATTTCGGCGTCCTTGGTGGCCAGCGCCTCGTGCAGTTCTTTCTCGGCCTGGGTAGCCTTCGCCTGAGCCTCTTTCTTTTCTGCCTCGGCAACTGTTTTAATGGCTTCAGCGGCCTCGGCCTTCTCATCAGCCTCTTGCTGAGCCTGCGTCGTAGCCTCGGCTTGATCTTCCAAGGTCTTCATTTTATTTTTAAGACTCTTGTTCTGTTTCTGAAGGGCAGCACACTCCTTCTCCATCTCGGATAATCTCTCCTTCGTTTCAAATGCTTGCAAGGAGAAGGAGTGGGCATGTTGCATGGCCTGAAAGAATACAAGGCAAAGGTTATCACAAAATATTACAAGACTTTATATAGTATGAAGAAAGTGGCAGTGAGCAAAATTATCAAATTCAAAGACTTACTAGGACAGAGTGTTGCAGCATAAAGGCATAGTTCTCATATTCACTCATCTTGGCATTACGCTCAAGATCGCCTTCAAGGAGAACTGCAGTACTGAGCGCTACGCCGATTTGGACATCGACGGCGCTTTCGTTGGCATAGACGGGCCTGTTTTCAAGTGTAATTTTGGGCTCCCAGGGAACTTTGGGAACCCTGGACCCCGAAGTCGTCGCAGACGACAACCTCGGCCTTTTTGGCTGAGTTGACCCCGACGGCTGGGCCTCAGCAGATCTCTTGGCAGGTGCAGAAGTGGTCTTCACAGTTGAGGTTAGTTGGGAGATGGGCAAAGCATCTTCAACTTCGGCCTCAGTAGCCTTGGATTTCGGTGGGGGTTTCTTGGTCTTTTTCGGCTTCGGTGGGGGCGCTGTTTGGGATGGTACAGCATCCACATCAGTTGGCAGATCGGCTAGAAGGTCCAGCACCACTGGCTTCGGGCGCACCGTCTCGGCTGTTTTGACAAGTCGTCGCCGACGTTTTCTTTCTGTTACTGGGATCAGGAATTGGGCAGAAGTCGATGGTAGATCAGCTGGATCGGAGGTTGACCCTTGATTACCCCGAGACGTTGATGCAGTCTGGGTTGTGGTGGTAGATGGAGAGAGGCTCTTCTTCTTCTTTCTTGGAACGTCGGGCAAAGTTGACTTATAGGTGGGGATGAAATTTAACAGCAGTGGAGCTCTGCGTGTGTGGATGGGAAGATCTAGGAGCTTCTTCAGGCCTTTCCCAGGGTAATAGGACTGGCGAAAGTCCTTGGGAGGCTTGCGAACGTCTGCAAAACATAACATAACATCAGAAACAGATAAAATTTTTGGAAAAAAAACTTGAAGAAAGCAACAGCTAAACAGTTGACGTTGGGCTCTTACCCTTGCCCTCTTTTACTGTTCGGGGGAGAGGGAAAAGATGGACTTCCTCATCTGGGCCAAACTCCCAGTTACCAGATGCAATAAGGTAGTCATCCCCAGCACCTTTGTTGGAGTCAGGAAGGTCGGCTACAATTTTAAACTCGGTGGACCTCGGCTTGAGGTAGTACACATAACCTTTATCCTTTAAGTTGAGGGCACACATGGTGTAACAGTATTGGATGTCGGCAAGAGTGATCCTGACACTCTCCTGCCGAGCTAAGGCTATGATACCATTAAGCATCCTATAGGCGTTGATTGCGAGTTGCATAGGGTTCAAAGAATAGTAGTGAAGGACCTCGCGAAAAAGGGGATCTAAAGGGAATCGGAGTCCACACTGGACAAAGGCTACTATAGGAAAAGGCATGTTGTCATCCTCGGGCATAATAGAGTCGTTCTCCCCAGCTAGCCTGAGGTGAACATCGGCAGGGATGGAGAACTCTTGCCTAAAAAATTCTAGTTTGGTTGGGTTGTTAACCCTATCGCTCCACACACCCATGGTTTTGGTATACGAGTACTTGGCTACAGAGACAGAATGTTCCTAAAGGGCTCTTGGGACCTCGGCTTGAGCCTAAAGTATGTACTGGTAAATCTGTTTCAGTTTTTCCTAGAAAAAATGGAGGTCCTACAGACAAATCCCAAACCTAAATCTACGAAGAACGAGTATGAAAGACAGAAATCTGGGAAACAGAAAAGCAAAAACGAAGCCTCAGATTCAAGAACACAAAGGGTGGAAGATCAAGAACAAGAGGTGCAACAGTGCAAGTGTTCAGAACATATGCAAGAACCAGGGAATAATACACACTCAGATGAACGATTCACAAATCAAATAGTGAGCAGAACAGTCAAGTAGCAAGAAGTTCCAGAAAAAATCAAGAACTGGAGGAGAAAAGCCAGTTGCTTACCAGAAAAGATGAAGGCCGGAGTGAGTTTCGCCGAGATCAGACGATAGAGGCAACAATGGCCAAGGTTTCGCAAGAATGGAGGAATAAAACCAGTTGCAGAGCTTAGAGCAAGAGCAATGGCGGATTTGGGAAGGGTTGGAGAGAGAGAAAGCAAGGAAATCGAATGCAAAGGTGAAGAGCCAAAGGGCAGATTCAATTATTTTGTCAAAAACGTAAAACGGCGGCAAATCAGAAGCATTTATTGCTCCTGGGTTAACGCATGCGTCAGACGGCGCAGGCAGAGAAAAGACAACCAACAGGCGGGTCGCCAGCATGGACCAATAAGAAAAAAACGCGTCAGTAGAACGGTTGTAAAATGGTGCATGACAGCTCATACACTTGGGAGAGTTCGTGAGAATTCTTGTTCTTGAAAGAGGACATTTCGGCCTGGAATAAATGATCTCGGCTATAAGGTTCTTAAGCAGATGTACGAGAAAAAAGTTCAATATAGGTTCCATCATCTCAGAATGCCGAGGTAATAGAACCTAGGGGGCAGTTGTGGGGATGTATTTTCTGAGTACCAACACGTGGCCGAGGTGATACCGAAGTATCAGCCGAGGTGCCACGTGTCGTGGTAGTTACGCCGAGGTAATCTCGGAGTTGCCGAGGTTATCTCCGAAGATATCGGAATCCGGGATAAACGGATAAGGGACAGGAGTCCTAGAATGAAGAAAGACAACAAGATGGATACAGATGATATTCTGAGGGAAGTCTATCCTTATCTCTTGAAAGAGTCCAAGGTAAATCCGGAATTGGAGTCCATAGAAGTGAGAGTTCTAGTGGGACTAGGGCAAAGAAAGACTATAAAAGAAGGGCACCCCCGGCGGGTCTAAGGTACGCAATTTGTAGTTTTGAGCAGTAATTTAAGCACTTGTATTATCTTTGAGAGATACTGACTTGATCGTCGGAGTGCCCCCGGGTGGAAGAACCACCGCCGGAGCCTTTTCTTTCTGTGCAGATTGCAGGGTGTAGACACCCCATTTTTGACTGCCCTTAAGACTTGGGCACTGCTGATGGTTTACTTGTTGGAGAAAGGTGTGTAGGGCGAAGGTTCAATTTCTTCAGCAAGGAGAGAGGCAAATCTCAACTTCATACCCCATTGTGGACCAAAATTATTTTTGATGGTTTTTATACCTTAAAACCCTCTCTTTCAAAACATTTTTGAAATAAAATTCCCACGATGTTCCGACGCTCGCATTTCGGTAAATGTTGCGCTTTTCGGTAAATCGAGCAAGGACAAAGGGGAGATGAATGAAAGGGAGATGAAATCTTTGAAAAATCTTTCAAAACACCTTACTTAGGGGTTTGAAGTTGAAGAAAAGAGGAGAAGAGGGGAGAAAACTAGTTTGGGAGTGGTTTAGCATGAATCCGGGAAGGAGAAAAGTCCGCGCGGCTTCCCCGAAACGGGCGTAACTCTTTGTACAAGAGGAATTAAAATATGGGGCCACCACCATTGGAAACCTTACTTCTGGGGCTTCATTTTGCACTCAAGAATCTTCTAAGTCCAAATCCGGGGGGAGGAGATATGGTTGGTTGAAGTCCGGTTGGACCGAATCTGCGCGGCTTTACGGAAAAGGGCATAACTTTTTGCACAGGAGGAATTTTAATGCAAGGTTTGCGCCATTGGAAAGCTAACTTCCGGGGCTTCAATCTGGACATCCACCGGCACTTTTGACCTTACCAATTGCCGACCGGCACAAAAGATATCCGACCGGCACAAAATATTGTCGGCCGGCCAAAAATGCCCAGAACTCAGATTTTTGACAGATATTTTGCTATACACTGTGGCAGATATTTTTAATTGGATTTTCGACCAAAAGATCTTATTTTGACATATATAAGGCCTCATATCTCATATGCTTAGGGTTAGAACAAAAAAATCAAGTTTTTGGGAGCCTCTCACTCTAAGAAATCTCTCTCTCTCTACACTTCCAACTTCTAAACCTCTCAAATCCTTGGCCATTTCTTCACCAATCCATAGAACCACTACCACCACTCCATTCCAGCTGTAAGGAGGAGGTTCTTAGAGGCTTAGAAGCAACATTTCTCAAGTCAAGAAGCAAGGAAAGAAAGATCTTCAAGGGTAAGTCTCAATCCCTCTCTTTTACACAATTTTCTTGTCTCTTTTCTTAACCCTACTTGCTCACTGTTTTGAGCTCCGACCAATACTGAAAGTGGTCCTCTTTTGAGCTACTCTTGATGTTTATTTAAGGGCTCAACCCTGTTTGAGCCCTCCATCTTGCACTTGCTTCAATATTCTCTTATGTGCCATTATTTTGCATTGAATATTTTGCCTATGTGTGATCTGTTTTCGAGCATGATGTAAACTGTAAGAGGGCATATTTTGAGCCCCTCTTCAACATTGAAGAAGGGCTCAACCATGTTCGGGCCCCCTATCTTGCACTTGCTTCATAATCCCTCATATTTACCGTAAATTTGCATGACTTGTTTGACCTGCATGTAGTCTGTTTTGGAGCATATCATGAACTGTGATTAAGCTTATTTTGTGTCCCTCTACAACATTGTAGAAGGGATCAACCTTGTTGGGGGTCTCCATGTTATACTTGTCATTATACCCCTCTTTGGCCCTCATTTTGCATGCTTTGTTAGACCTATTTTGCTTCTGTTTTCGGCCATGATCAGGTCTAGAAAGAATCATATTTTGGCCTTCTTGTCATCTTTTGTTAAGGGTCCAAGGCTGTTTTATGCATTTTTTGTATACCTCATATTATAGCCTTTGTTGGCTTCAATCTTGCATGGCATTTCGGGCATGTTTTCATATTGGTTTGGGGGCTGTCATCTACTGTGAGTAGTCATATTTTTGGTCCCTATTCAGTGTTGTAGAAGGGTGTTTTTCCATTTGGGCTTTGCATATACCACTTGCTTCATAGCCTCCCTTGTGGAGCCATTTTTGTATGTCATGTTAGCCCCATTTGTGATTGCTGTTTGCCCATGTTTTGTACTGTAAAAATGTGAGTTATGGGGCTGCCTTGCTTCTGCCTTTTCATGTCATGTATCAATTATGCATGTTTGGTGTAGCTATAGGCCATTTCGGGTGCCAAAATTCATGTTTCGGGATCATTCCATGCATCGGGTACACTTTGGCCATGTTTCGGGACTGTTTTGCCCCACATTTCAGTGCTTAAATTCATTTGCATGGTTGCATATCATATTTCCATGCCATTTCATCGCGTATGCCATTGCCTCGGTTTGCGTGCCCGTGTGCACGCATTTCGAGGCACTTCGCTTTTATCCGATGGCCTCCCATGTGAGTGTGACTGAGGTTCACTCGTGTTGGTGTAAGCCCATACGGCATTGCGTATGCTATCTCCTCGTTTTGCGTGCCCGTGCGCACGCATTTCGAGGCATCTCTTTTTTTCATCTCTCGGCCTCTTATGTGAGTGCGGCTGAGGCCCTCTCATGTTAGTGTAAGCCCAATTTGCATTTTCCAGGTCATTTGCATTGCGTATGCCACTACCTCGGTTTGCGTGCCCGTGTGCACGCATTTCGAGGCACTTCATTTTTTATCTGACGGCTTCTTATGTGAGTGTGGCTGAGGTCCACTCATGTTAGTGTAAGTCCATTTTGCATTCTGTATGTCGTTTTAGTCTCATTGCATCGTGCATGTCATTTCCTCGGTTTGCGTGCCCGTGGGCACGCACTTCGAGACATCTCATTTTAGTCTCATTGTATATCATATTTCAGGCTATTTCGTGCCTTTATGTCATTGCCTCGGTTTGCGTGCCCGTGTGCACGCATTTCGAGGCACTTCTTTTTTATCCAACGGTATCCTATATGAGTGCGGCTGAGGCCCTCTCATGTTGGTATAAGCCCATCATTGCATTTCGTGTGTCATTCCGTATTCCTCGATTCGCGTGCCCGTGGACACGCATTTCGAGGTACCTCATTTTCATAGCATCATGCATGCTAAATTATATTAGATCGCATTCATGCCTATTTGCATTGCATTCATACATTTCCTCGATTTGCGTGCCCGTGTGCACGCATTTCGAGGCATCTCATTTTCATCCGCATTGTGCATACTAGGTTGCATATTAGCTACATTTCATGCATATCATGCATATTGCATAGTGTTCGGGATAGGAATTAGCCCGGGCACGGGAAACGAGGCACGTTTCGTACTCCGAGTGACGGAACGGGTCTCAATTCCCAAGTCACCGACACTCCGGATTATCCATGATGGAGTTAGGTTTTGTTGTAACATTCATGTGCATTCATCCTATATTGAGTTGTGCAATTCGGCTCCTCGGCCATCATGCATCGATATGCGTGATTAGTGGCACGAGGATCGAGGCATGCATATATTTGTGAAATACATTGCTATGCCCTTTTTCTGCTCTCTGTTGCAGCAAAATGAAGAATCAACAACTTTTCGGAGTCTGGCACGCATTTCAAGAAACATTGCAAACAGAGGCTAATTGGGGCATCGCCGTGGATTTCCGTGCAAAGCAGCCCAAACATACATCGTTCATCAGAATCAAGGCAGCCCCTGGCTTGCATGCCAGTTTTACGTTTTTTTTAGTTTAATTTGTTAATTAATTAGGAATTTGTATATTATTCGGACTGTTTTATTCGGACTGTATTATTCTTTCATTCGGGACTGTATTATTATTTATTTGGACCCTCTGCGCGAGGGCAATGCTGTAATAAGTGTGGGTGTGTGTGATGTATGTCTTCCAACCCCACGTCTTTCTCCCTTTTATTTACCCGCTTATGATGGTTAGATATAGGGCATATTTTCAATTAGCATACAGTATGACAGCATGTTTGCATCATTCATCTGTTTTGCACGCACCGGGCTCGGCGCATCATACAAACTGCATTTGTATTTCAATTCCAAATTGAATACGTGTTAGTCGTAGCATTCCATATACCATGTTTAGAATAGCCGAGCCTGCTATAGTTGCATTTTGCATGTGTTGCATTAGGCATTTCTATATACTTAGGATCATGCATGATTTCTAATATAGTTTCTGTTTTGGCTTGGAGTACTCGGTAAGTTTTATGCTTTAGCATCCTTGCATGCGTGTGAGTGTTGCCATGATAGCATGCTTGCCATGAGGCTATTTGCTTATGTGATATAACTGCCTTGAATGCCTGTGGGTGGAGGTTGAGTTATCTGAATTGGGACAATACATTGACTGTTTGTTTTAAGCCCACTAGATAGTGGCAAAATCATGTTTTCTAAGCCCACCCGAGGGTGGCAAATCCGCATTTTAGCCTACCTGCGGGTAGCACCTTCACACCATTTTCAAACAAACAAACATGAAATGTTTTGTTCCAATTCAGACGGCCCAGTCTATACTTGTTTGCTGCGAGCATCACATAGTAATCTAGGCTAATAACCGGAATAAGAACTCACAATGTTTTCAAAAACAGATATCATGGTTAGTAAAGGCCGGTCTTTGACCGGGCGAGCGGGGGTGCTCACGATGTGACCTTCCCCAATCGTACCCAAGTTCCCGAGCCGAGGCAACTTTGGTGATGACGGACACGTGGCCTTTGGCACCGAGTCAGGGTTTCCTAAATTTCCCATTTTAGAAATATTTAGGTGGCGACTCTGTTATCTGGCAAAGCAGTCCATGTTTGGCACTTCTTTCAAAAAAATCTGTTTTTCTTCAAAACGATTTGCCAGAGTTGGACTCTTTGGTTCAGATTTAGAACCGCAACAAAATCGAGTCCGAACTGTAGCGAGGTCCCTCGCGGGCTTGTTACACAGGGAGCCATTTATTCTGCCTGTGTTCTACAGCTGATTCACTAAGGAGGGCAGTGTGATCGGAAAAGTACTCACACAATTTGGCGCCGTCTGTGGGAACGAAAGAAGAGTAGATGGCCAGTAACATGCAGAAGGAAAAGATTGGGGACGACGCTCCCGCCGGGAGTGGCAGGCCTATTGACCTTGATGTCGAAGGAGACAACCACAACGAAGAAACTCGTGATCAGAATCACGCAGAGAAAAGCGTCGGCCGAGATGGCGACACAGCAAAGAAAGCGGATCGGGGAAAATACTATAATGAGGACGACCTCCAGACCTGGAAAGACAGATGCCTGAGGAGGGACGAAGAAGTAAAGGAGATGGCAAACAAGTTGGCAGACCTTCAATCGGTCGTCAACTTCATGATGCAAAATAACGTAATGCAGCCGCCCTACCCGCTACAGGACACACCAATGCCAGCAGCAAACGCCCAGAAGAAGGGGCAGAAAGAAATCCCCGAAGTCCCTCAGCACACGAGGAGTGGAAGACACTCTCACCGACCTTCCAGGGAAGTCGGCCGAGAAGAACCAAGAAGAGAAGAGTCCTGAAGGACATATCACGAGAAGGAGGCAGACCCCAAAGAACATCGGCATGTTCAGGGGTGGGTATTGTGCTTCGATGCATCCTGCGGGGAAGGGTCGAAAAGGGGCCACCATGAGGCCGAGAGTAGTGCGCCGAAAAGGCTGAAGTCCGGAGACAGCCGGGCTGCAGGGAGAAGTAAAGAAGACTTGAGAGATTACCTCAAGAGGAAGCGAGAGGATGCCGGAGCCGAAGTAACCTCCCCCGTTAAGCCGAGAACACCATTCTCGACGGAATTGGACAGATTCGTCCCGCCGAAAAGATTCAGCATGCCGAGGTTCCAGATATATGATGATAAGTCTGACCCTAACTTCCATGTTGGATTATTTTTGAATTCAATGGCATTATACAGTGGGAACGATCCGTTGCTCTGCAAAGTGTTCCCTTCATCCCTCGGGGAGATTGCATCAGACTGGTTCCACAAATTACCGAAGGGGAGCGTGAAGACTTGGGAATGTCTGGCCGAGATGTTTGTGGCCAGATTCATAACGAACAAACTGCAGCCGTTAAGGGTGGATGCATTGATGGCTCTGAAGATCGGCAAAGACGAAAGCCTTAGGGCTTATGCAAAGAGGTACTATGAGGTGTTCAACAGAATACCTGAATGCAACCAGGAGGTGGCCGTCGTGTCTTTCAAGAACGGCCTCAAGGATGACTGTCCACTGCGGAAGTCCTTGGCAAAAACCTTGCCAAAGAGCATGGAAGAGCTCATGGCGAGAATCGAGAAGTATGCCAGAGCCGAGGAAGATACACCGGGGAATAAGGAGACAAAGACAGAAAAAGTCAACGGCTCGCCGAAGCGAGGCCGAGGTAACAACGGACCCAACAAACATGAGACAGAGTTGAGGGCCAAGCAAGCAGTGACAACGGTGTTCCGAATTCCGCTCCACAAAGTCCTTGATCAAATTCGGAATCAGCCCTACTTCAGGGCGCCGGCAAGAGCACCAGGAGAATTTATGGGGAGAAACCTTGGTAGGCGTTGTGCTTACCATAATGAGGAAGGGCACCCAACTCAGGGCTGCAGAGCCCTTAAAGCACACTTGGAAGATTTGGTGAGGCAAGGCCATTTGAGAGACCTTGTGGATGAGGCCAAAACAAGGGAAGAACAGGCACGATTGCCTCAAGCACCAGCGGCCCCGCCTCCCCCAGCACAGCAACCATAGGCAGGTGGACCTCGGGTGGTTAATGTGATCCACTCAAAGGTGAATGAAAACGACATACGGGGGGAGACACAGAGGGTAAGACACCTGCAGCACGTCAACCAGGTCGGACTAAAAAGACCTCGGCCTGAAGAATGCCAAGGACAGATGATAGCTTTCACAAAAGCCGACCTAGATATGGTTCAGCACCCGCACAATGATGCCTTGGTAGTATCCCTCCAGGTTGGGGAGTGCCAGGTGAAACGCATCTTGATTGATCAAGGTAGCTCCTGCGACATCATGTATGTCAGATGTTACAAGGAGCTAGGCCTTTACCCTGATGACATGGATCAGTCGAACGGCCCGATGGTCGGCTTCAATGGAACGCCGACATGGCCATTGGGCGCAACAAGCTTGGAAGTACAGGCTGGCACGAAGAAGATCAAGACGGAATTCATTGTGATTGACACGCCCTCGCCTTACAACATCATTTTAGGGAGGCTGTGGTTGCATGCAATGGGGGCAGTTCCCTCAACATTGCATCAACTGCTACGGTTCCCAACAAAACATGGGATTGAGGAAGTTAGAGGAGATCAGTTACAGGCGAAAAATTGCTCCATGGCAGCAATGAAGTTAACCTGCAGCATTCGGGAACCAGAGAAGGCAGAAGTTGAAAAAGAGGACATGAAGGTCCTAGATGATGTCGGCAAGGAGCCGACCGAGAAAAGTGAAGAAGCATTGAAGAAGATCTTCGTCCAGGAGGGCGATGAAGAACGTTTCTTTCTTCTCGGCACAGGATTGGCCGAAGAAGAGGAAAGGGAGCTGGAAGCCTTTCTGAGGAAGAATATTGAGGTGTTCGCCTGGACACCTTATGAAATGCCTGGCATTGACCCCGAGGTCACATGTCACAGACTCAACGTTGACAGGTCGGCCAAACCTGTAATACAACGAGCCCGAAGACCGACGTTGATGCACGTCGAAGCAGTGGAGGAGGAGGTGGACAGACTTCTGGAGGCCAAGGCCATCAGAGAAGCCAATTATCCGACATGGTTGTCAAATACCGTGGTAGTAAAGAAGAAGAATGGCAAGTGGAGGGTCTGCGTAGATTTTACAAACTTGAACAAAGCTTGTCCCAAAGACAACTTCCCTCTGCCAAAGATCGACCAGTTGGTAGACGCCACGTCGGGACATGGAAGAATGAGCTTCTTGGATGCATATAGGGGGTATCACCAGATAGCCATGTACCCCCCGGATGAAGAGAAGACAGCGTTTATCACTCCCAAAGGTCTGTATTGTTACAGAGTCATGCCTTTCGGGTTGAAGAACGCAGGAGCAACTTACCAAAGGCTGGTAACCAAGATGTTCAAACACTTGATTGGCCGAACAGTAGAAGTCTATATTGATGACATGGTCGTGGAGACCAAGGAACCAAAGGATCATCTTGCTGACCTAAAAGAGGTCTTTGACATACTCAAAACATATCGGCTCCGACTAAACGCATCGAAATGCGCGTTTGGAGTCGGATCCGGTAAGTTCTTGGGATATCTAGTGACTAGAAGGGGAATTGAAGCCAGCCCAGATCAGATCAAGGCCATCCTGGAATTACAAAGTCCGACATCGGCTAAACATGTTCAAATGCTTACTGGAAGGGCCGCAGCCCTAAACAGGTTCGTAAGCCGAAGTTCGGACAAATGTAAACCTTTTTTCAACCTGGTGAAAAAGGCCGGGGATTTTCTATGGACAGAGGAATGTGAAGCCGCTCTGGCCGACCTGAAGAAATATCTTACCACGGCTCCAGTCCTCTCAACACCTCAACCTGGGGAGGAGCTGTTTCTATACTTAGCAGTTTCTGAGCACGCAGTAAGTGCGGTGATAATCCGAGAAGAGAAGGGAGAGCAGAAAGCTGTTTACTATGTGAGTAAAACCTTGGCCGATGTAGAAACAAGGTATCTACCATTGGAGAAATTAATGCTGGCCTTGGTAATGGCCTCAAAGAAGCTGACCCATTATTTTCAGGCTCACAAGATAGTGGTTCTAACAGAGCACCCACTAAAGTCCTTGTTGCAGCAAGGAGACTTGACTGGAAGAATAGTAAGATGGGCCGTAGTTTTGGGCCAATACGACCTGGAGTTCAGGCCGAGAACAGCAATCAAGGGCCAAGTCTTGGCCGACTTCGTGGCCGAGTTCTCGCCAGAATACATCGAACATCGGGCTCCGTTGAGCCGAGATGAACGATGTCCAAACAAGGAAGGAGAAGCCCAGCCAAAGGCTAAAGAACCAAGGAAGGAAAAACTCAGACCCTGCAGCATTTACATCGGCGACTCCTTTCAACTTTTTGTTGATGGGAGCTCAAACCGGCAGGGGGCAGGGGCAGGAGTAGTGTTAATTTCCCCCGATGGGGAGATATTGGAGCAGTCTATTCGACTGGGGTTCAAAGCCTCGAACAATGAGGCGGAATATGAAGCATTGATTGCTGGACTGAAGCTGGCAGTAGCAGCAGAGGCAGATGAGATAATAGTTTTTTGTGACTCACAACTTATAGTGAATCAAACTACAAGAGAGTTTGCTGCCCGAGATGAAAGGATGTCGGCATACGTAAAAGAAGTCATCAGGCTGGCAGACATATTCCAAGACTGCCGACTTCTTCAGGTTAGCCGAGATGATAACAACCACGCCGATGCGTTGGCCAATTTAGCAAGTTCAATGCAAACCGGAAAGACAAGGACAATAATGATCGACTACCTAGAAGGCCCGAGCATAGAGCCACCGAACACGATGCAAGAGGCATTATGTGTGGACATGAGACCGAGCTGAATGGATGCAATTATTGCATTCCTAAAAGAGGGAAAGCTGCAAGAAGATCGAAAGGAAGCACACAAGGTTAGATTGAAGTCGGCAAGATTCAGTCTGACAGCAGAAGGACATCTCTACAGAAGATCCTTCACTGGACCTCTCTTAAGGTGTGTACACCCTCTTCAGGTCGAGGATTTTCTATACGAAATTCATGAAGGAGTTTGTGGAAGCCACGTAGGGGGCAGATCGTTAGCTCACAGGGCCATTACCTAGGGGTATTGGTGGCCCTATACGCAAAAAGATGCAGAAGCCTATGTGAAAAAGTGTGAACAATGTCAGAGGTTTGCACCTTTGATACATCAGCCAGCTGCCGACCTGAACCCGGTTTCCAGCCCTTGGCCATTTGCCCAATGGGGCATGGATCTCGTTGGACAATTGCCCCAAGCGACTGGGCAGCGGAAGTACCTACTAGTGGCAACAGACTACTTCACAAAGTGGATAGAAGCAGAGCCTCTCGCCAAAATCCGAGATGTGGATGTGAAGAACTTCATCTGGAAGAACATCATCACCAGATTTGGGATTCCAAGAGCAATTGTTGCCGACAACGGAACGCAGTTTGACAGCAAACTTATTAAGAATTTTTGTGCAAAGTTCAAGATAAAGAATTACTTTTCAACACCAAGCTTTCCCCAAAGTAATGGGCGAGCCGAAGCATCCAACAAAGTCATTCTGGATGGAATAAAGAAGAGGCTGCAGGCAACAAAAGGAAAGTGGGTAGACGAATTGCCCAATGTGCTCTGGGCATATCGTACTACGCCGAGGAGATCAACAGGGGAATCCCCCTTCGCCATGGCTTATGGCACCGAAGCAGTCATTCCATTGGAGATCGGCATCCCAGGGATCAGAACCCAGGGAGTTGAGAACGGGTCTAATGATGTGCTCTTAGCTTGAGATCTGGATCTACTGGAGGAAAGAAGAGAGAAAGCTGCAATCCAGCTTGCAGCATACCAGCAACAGCTTGCCAAAGCTTACAACAAGAAGGTCAATCCAAGGGATTTTCAAGTCAACGACTTAGTCTTGAGAAAAGTCGTCGGCAATAAGAAGGATCCCAGAGAGGGCAAGCTTGGCCCAAACTGGGAAGGACCCTACAGAATTACTTCGGTGTTAGGAAATGGGGCATATCGGCTCGAAGATAATGAGGGCAAAGCATTGCCTAGACCATGGAACACTTGTAATTTAAAGTTTTTTCTATCATTAGATGTTCTTTGATTTTTTGCCGATATGATCAATAAAATCCTAGCAGAGTTTTTGAGAACTTATAACACTATGCATAATGTTGTTTTTCGAATAATGAGAACCCAAGTGGAACTTAGGTTCACATTGGGGACAGAGAGAAGACATTAGTAATGTTCAGCCGAAGTTAAGCTGAGATAAATTCCTTATCTTTACTTGTTGAAATTTGTAGCAATTTACAAATTAAAGTTAAGCCGAGATAATTCCTTATCTTTACTTGTTGAAATTTGTAACAATTTACAAGTTAAAGTTAAGCCGATAATTCCTTATCTTTACTTGTTGAAATTTGTAGCAATTTACAAGTTAAAGTTAAGCCGATAAATTCCTTATCTTTACTTGTTGAAATTTGTAGCAATTTACAAGTTAAAGTTAAGCCGAGATAATTCCTTATCTTTACTTGTTGAAATTTGTAGCAATTTACAAGTTAAAGTTAAGCCGATAAATTCCTTATCTTTACTTGTTGAAATTTGTAGCAATTTACAAGTTAAAGCTAAGCCGATATAATTGTTTACCTTCACTTGTTGAAATTTGTAGCAATTTACAAGATGAAGTTGAATTAAGTTTATACGCTTTATACTTGTTGAAGTTTATGAAAAGTTCACAGGTGAAGTCCTAGCCGAGGTAAATCTTCAGGTAAACATGCCCGAGGTATGTAACCCCGAGGAGATTAAGCGAAGGAAGATTTATATAAATCATGCAAAATATTCTAAGTATAGAATCAAACAGAAGCAAAGAAGAGAAATTAAAGACTACAGCATTCAAAGGGAAACAGTTGTATATAAAGGAGGCACAATGGCCTAGCAGAAGTAAATTGTTCTAAAGCAACAAAAGGCACATCGGCCATAAAGAAGAAGCTTGCATTGCTCAGGGAACATCAACAAGAGCAAAGAAAAGAAACAAAGTACAAAAGATAAAGGAAAAAAAGTTATGATTCTTCAGCTTCAGGAACATTCTGGATCTGGACCTCGGTAGTCTCTGGGAGCGCGACCTCGGCATCTTTTTGAACCGCAACCTCGCCCTCCTTGTCTGCCGCTATCTTGGCATCAATCTCGGCAAGAGTTGTTTCAACACTTCTCTCAGCCAAAAGAAGGTCAGATGATAAGTGAACTGAGTCCGCTTCCTTGGGCACCTTCTCAGCCTCCTCATCCTCCTCTTGGGTTAAGTCCAGAACTTGATCACCCTGAGGAGGTGACTTGGTCTCAGTGGCATCTTTGGACTTTCTCACCAAGGCCTCTTCATCATTAATGCTTTCGTTCTCATCTTCAGCCTCGGCTTCAGAATCAGCCCCTTCTTCAACCTGAGTTGGAGGTGGAGGAAGAGGAAAGGGAAGACGAATGGCTTCGGTCTTGCGCCAGGGCGAGTCGGCGGGAAGATCAAGCTTTTTGGCCAAGGAGTTCCAACCTAGGGAAAATCCCCTGTTGCACGCCTCCTTAACTTGTAATTTGTAGTCTTCTGCAACATCGGCCATGCCTTGGGCATATGCCTTGTCATCGGCCGCCTTGATTTCGGCGTCTTTGGTGGCCAGCGCCTCGTGCAGTTCTTTCTCGGCCTGGGCAGCCTTCGCCTGAGCCTCTTTCTTTTCTGCCTCGGCAACTGTTTTAATGGCTTCAGCGGCCTCGGCCTTCTCATCAGCCTCTTGCTGAGCCTGGGTCGCAGCCTCGGCTTGATCTTCCAAGGTCTTCATTTTATTTTTAAGACTCTTGTTCTGTTTCTGAAGGGCAGCACACTCCTTCTCCATCTCGGATAATCTCTCCTTCGTTTCAAATGCTTGCAAGGAGAAGGAGTGGGCATGTTACATGGCCTGAAAGAATACAAGGCAAAGGTTATCACAAAATATTACAAGACTTTATATAGTATGAAGAAAGTGGCAGTGAGCAAAATTATCAAATTCGAAGACTTATTAGGACAGAGTGTTGCAGCATAAAGGCGTAGTTCTCATATTCACTCATCTTGGCATTACGCTCAAGATCGCCTTCAAGGAGAACTGCAGTACTGAGCGCTACGCCGATTTGGACATCGGCGACGCTTTCGTTGGCATAGACGGGCCTGTTTTCAAGTGTAATTTTGGGCTCCCAGGGAACTTTGGGAACCCTGGACCCCGAAGTCGTCGCAGACGACAACCTCGGCCTTTTTGGCTGAGTTGACCCCGACGGCTGGGCCTCAGCAGATCTCTTGGCAGGTGCAGAAGTGGTCTTCACAGTTGAGGTTAGTTGGGAGATGGGCAAAGCATCTTCAACTTCGGCCTTAGTAGCCTTGGATTTTGGTGGGGGCTTCTTGGTCTTTTTCGGCTTCGGTGGGGGCGCTGTTTGGGATGGTACAGCATCCACATCAGTTGGCAGATCGGCTAGAAGGTCCAGCACCACTGGCTTCGGGCGCACCATCTCGGCTGTTTTGACAAGTCGTCGCCGACGTTTTCTTTCTGTTACTGGGATCAGGAATTGGGCAGAAGTCGATGGTAGATCAGCTGGATCGGAGGTTGACCCTTGATCAGCCCGAGACGTTGATGTAGTCTGGGTTGTGGTGGTAGATGGAGAGAGGTTCTTCTTCTTCTTTCTTGGAACGTCGGGTAAAGTTGACTTATAGGTGGGGATGAAATTTAACAGCAGTGGAGCTCTGCGTTTGTGGATGGGAAGATCTAGGAGCTTCTTCAGGCCTTTCCCAGGGTAATAGGACTGGCGAAAGTCCTTGGGAGGCTTGCGAACGTCTGCAAAACATAACATAACATCAGAAACAGATAAAATTTTTGGAAAAAAAACTTGAAGAAAGCAACAGCTAAACAGTTGACGTTGGGCTCTTACCCTTGCCCTCTTTTACTGTTCGGGGGAGAGGGAAAAGATGGACTTCCTCATCTGGGCCAAACTCCCAGTTACCAGATGCAATAAGGTAGTCATCCCCAGCACCTTTGTTGGAGTCAGGAAGGTCGGCTACAATTTTAAACTCGGTGGACCTCGGCTTGAGGTAGTACACATAACCTTTATCCTTTAAGTTGAGGGCACACATGGTGTAACAGTATTGGATGTCGGCAAGAGTGATCCTGACACTCTCCTGCCGAGCTAAGGCTATGATACCATTAAGCGTCCTATAGGCGTTGATTGCGAGTTGCATAGGGTTCAAAGAATAGTAGTGAAGGACCTCGCGAAAAAGGGGATCTAAAGGGAATCGGAGTCCACACTGGACAAAGGCTACTATAGGAAAAGGCATGTTGTCATCCTCGGGCATAATAGAGTCGTTCTCCCCAGCTAGCCTGAGGTGAACATCGGCAGGGATGGAGAACTCTTGCCTAAAAAACATGGTTAAATGAATTTTATTTTTACCTATTTGATAATAATAATAGCAGTATTCACATATATAATTTTCTATATTTTCCATATTACATATTTCTATGTTACTTAATTTCCTGACGCATTCTCTTTTTCTTTTATCTTTATCCCACTCTTTTCCTATGAATTCTTCTTCAATATATTTTACAAATATGTTTAACATATCTTCCGAGATAGTTTTTCTTGTTAATTTTTCTTTGTCACTTTCTCTTAGATTGTCATACTAGCTCGCTACTATACTCGTAAGGCTATGTTCAATATAATTTAGAAAACTTTATTTGTTCCAACTACTGCTATGGATATTTAGGACATAGTGCATACCTCTCTTCTATTGTTTTAGTACCTCACTTGTGTTTTGTAGCACAATCAATATCTAATAAATACCCTGTATTACTTATTGGCTTTAATGGTACCTCCCGTAAGAATACTTCATTCCTAGGGGTAAAATTAGCATAATTTGGTGTTCCTCTAGCAAAAGAGCCTCTATTTAGATAACTATAATGTCCGTTCTTCTTCTATATACATAATTTCTGGTATCATTTTCTAGCTGTTGTCTGGTAAAATTTTTAAAATTTGGATGATTAGGATTAGGTGGGGCAGACGAGCTACTTTCTTCTTGTTTTACTCCTGTCATATCCATATCATTAACGTTATTAGTTTCTTCTTCTAAGGCATTATCTTTTTCTATGTCTTTGAAATTTTCTAGTACGTTATTTTCTTTTTCTTTTTCTGCATCATTATTTCCCATTACATGTTCTAATTCTTCAAAGGGAATGTGTTCCATTTCTCCCAAGTTGATTAATTCTAATTGTTTATAGATATCTTCTTCTAATTATATTCTTTCATTATTTATTTCTTCTATTATTTCTTCACCTACCATATCTAATAGTTCTGCTATTTGTAATATTATTTTGTATTTTATCTCATTATCATTTTCTTTTTCAACTATTTCTTTTAACTGTTTTAAGCTATAGTTACTTAACTCCATTATCCTTTTGTTTGGCAGGTGAGATTAATTCAAAGGGCTCTTCCGGATTATTTCCTTTATATGGATGGGGATATAAGTCCAATTCTTTTCATTTTTCTTCAAAAAAGGCTACTTCTTTTTCTGGATCTTGTACAAAATGTCTAATTTCGTTTATTATTTCTATTTGATTAGTTCTAAGTTTCGTTAATTTCTTTTAATAGCCTAATTAAGGCATTATTTTGTTTTATTATTATTTGTAAAGAAGTATTGTTATTTAAATTATCAGATTCTACTTTTTCACTATATTTAATACTCATGCAAGAGTTATTGGCAAGGTCAAGAAATCGGGGCTCTAATACCAATTTATAAATTTATTTTTACCTTTTTGCTTTTTTGCTGGATCTAATTTAATATTAACTCCTATAATAATTTTCGTTGATAATTTACACTTTCCTTTTCTAAAGATATCTTATTTTTTATACTAGCAATTCTTTGGCTATAATTTATTATAGATTGTCCAGAGGCAATAGTTAAAAGAGAATTTAATCTATTTAACTCACTCTCTAATTCAGAAATATAATCTAAACTATCTTTTATTTCAGCTCTAAGCGTTGTTATTAAAAGCATATAATTACTAATTCTAAGTTCCATTATTTATTTATTTATTTTATTTTTTGTTCAATTTATAATTTTTATGAAAGTTATTGATGACAAGGATTGCTAAGGTGGCTTTGCTTTGATGAGGTGGATGTCCAACTAAGATTTGAGCCAAATTGGGGCCCAATCTTTTGAGCTACTAGGAATAACTGTTATTGATGGGTCTAAGGACATCTGTCACGTGCATTGTAATTTTTTGAAAAAAAATGAGGTCACGATTTTAGGTTAGGTAATTAGAGAATAAAAAAGGCATAAAAATTTATAATTGATTTGAAATATGATTGTGATATCCCAAGATCAACCAATAATTTTTCATGCTACGGAGAAAGAGCAGAATTGTGATGTGTGTGACATGTTTCTTAGTGAGCGTGTTAGTGTGTGTTGTGAGATGAAAGAGATTTGAGAGTTAAGGGTAAAATGGTAAATGAATATTAATATTTCATGTCCTTTTAATATATCTTTCACTTGCTATTATTGTTGAAATTTTCAAAAATTCTCCACTAATTTGTGGTTTATATCCTCTGAATCCACTGTGAGGTAATTCTCCCATTTTTAAGCTTATTTTGGGATGTAGAAAAAAAATCATTTTTTTTTGGAAGACGTGTAAAAAAATATATAGAGTTAATATGATCTAAATAAGTCAATAAATTAACTTTTTAAATTTTTTTTTTAATTATCAAAATAAGCCTTAGAGCATATCTAACGTTTACTCTTTTTTTTTTTTTTAATCAAATTTGAGTAAAAGCTTTATCTGATATTGCGCATTCCAATGGAGTAATCTGGAATTTCATTAAATCACCAGTTGACTGGGAGGACGACCGGAGTATGTTCGGCCAGTTGACCGACCAATGTAGATTTTCCAAGATCATGAAACAAATTTTGCAAGGAGGTGGTAGACCGGGGGAAAATCGGTCGGACATCTGGTGCTCATGCATATTTGTAAAGCTAACGGCTATCTACAATAATTTAATGAAAGACTCAAGCATATTCAATTTGATGAAAGATCTAAGATATTTTCAATTTGATATTAACATTGGAGTACAGTTTTTATCAATTTTTCATTATATTTAAATTTGATGAGGATTGAAAATGATCTTATATGTACGAGTACAACAATAATTAGAAAATATATTCCCATTGGAGACAGAGAATTCGATTAATTTAATGGCGCTCGGGTGATGAATCTATTTTTGAATTTTCTTGGTCTAGAAGTCCAAGTTCTAAAATACATTGTCCATAAGAACAAGATCATACGAAAAGACCAAAATCTTATACTGTGCAAAAACTAACAAGGCTCCCATATTTTCTCTCTCTCTCTCTCTCTCTCTCTCTCTCTGTTCATCTTCCTTCGACACCACCACCGTCCTTCCTCCGACACCACCGTCCTCCCTCCAACCATCAACTTTCTCCCCATTTCTATTTTCCACAGATCTCTCTCTCTCTCTCTCTCTCTCTCTCTCCACAGATCACTGTTGGATTTATTTTCTAGTGTGGCCCAATAGCCTACATATATCTACATGTTTTAATTTATTTGGACTCCACAATTAGATAAAGCCAATATTTGAGATAAAGTTCAGTAATTAGAATTTTAATATAATTACTCTTCTAAGATAAGAAGGAAACCTTGATGGATAGGAATTCTTCTGATAGAGTTTATCTGGCCCTCTTCTCTCCTCTATATAAGGATGGGTGACTCTCCTTTCATATCATGAGTATTTTCCATCACTCTAAGTTTTATAGTCATCCTAATTAAGAGAGACAAAGAGAAGAAGGTGAGCCAAGAATTAAAAATTCAACTATTAGGGGTATTTTCTCAACTTCTCTAATTCATTGGCTGACAAAGGTATGTTCGTTTTATTCTTGAGCTGTATTGAATTCAAGATCCTCTAAGTCTAATTCTGCATTATTATTATGGTTACATGTATTATTAAATCTTACATATGGTATCAGAGCCTCAGTTTTGTGAATCAATACACCTTGGAATAATAATATATTTATGATTATTATTGTTATAATTATTCATAAAACTTGTGAACCATGTGGCTTGTATTATCATATTGGTAAGGACGTGGCCTGATAATATTTAGAATGGCAAGGACTCGCTTGTATCACTCAATTCAATGTGTAATATGCATGTTTTGATTTATTATTAATTTTAGCAATAATAATTTTTATAATCATTATAATATGACACTGAATTGAGTGTAATATTTATAGTACCTGTCTTATGACAAAGTGCATAAACTAAAAGCAATTTTAGAATTTGTTGAATCGTTCGGTCTATTAAAGAATTTTGATTTTACCTCATCTGACTATATACACTTATTGTCTATTATTGTTGATATTTATATATTTTCATGATTTAAATTTGATATCATGATATAATTTTATGACATTGAATATTAAATATTGGAGTGGTTAATTCATATTAGGTGTAATTCTTATCGACCAATATGAGATATTCATGATTGCTATATTACATAATTTGATATATAAATACTCTTATTCGTCCAGAGTTATTATTATTATTATATTGATAATTGCGATCACATAAAAGAAATTCTAGAAATCATAAATAGTGATTGAATTAATGATAATTAAATAACTCAAATTAATGAATAGAGAATATTGTTGGTTAGTTCTGTATTCGTAAGGTTTACTAATTTAGTAGCTGCCAAAGTGGCTTAGATTTGTAAAACTTATGAATATAGAACTACATAAAAGAATTGTTAAACGGGTAACATTAAGGTCGATAATATTCTCAATTGCAGTTATAATTAGGAGATTGAGACTAGCCCAAAGGAGAGTCACTTTCAAATAATTATGAACTGGGTAGGGTAATGTAACTTATGTAATTGACAGATTAGAATTGAATACCCAAAGGTAACATGACTAGCTGAAAAGTTGCATAAATTACTTTAGACCTACATAAGTGATTCTTGACGAGTGGACAATAGATATACCTAAGTTTTTCCCAAAGGAAAGACTTATGTGATATCAATAGTTCGTCATTATAATTCTCAAAGCTTTAACACGTATATTGTTTATGCCTTTTTCCGTGTTACTTATGAGATCTTGTGTTAATACCTCTTAAGATTTGTCAAAAAGATAGCTTGCTATCTAAGGTGGTTAGACTTAGAAGGGAGGCTATATTGACTCCTCCTACCTTCCTGGGATCTTACTTGGTTATTGACCAAATGACTCTTTAGTAACGTTACCCTAACGCTTAAAGTAAAATTTGGGGCGTCACATGTTCTATCTTATTGCATTGGAATACTTAAAGGCTGTTGAAGATCGACAAGCCACTTGCTGGCACTATTATGGCTGAATTGACAACAATGAAATATAATGGCCACCGAGGAGTTTAGGATCACATCCTCAATATGGCGACAAAGTTGCAAAGCTTAAAACTTTAGGGATGTAAGTTGATGAAACTTTCCTCATGCAGTTTATTCTCACCTAACTTCCATTACAGTTTAGCATATTCATAATTCACTATAACACCAATAAAGATAAGTGGAGTTTGAATGAACTGACTAATATGTGTGTTTAGGAGGAAGTGAGGTTGAGGGAGGAAGGATGTCAAACTGCATTGGCTGTAACTCATGGAGCTATAAAGGAAAAGAAGGGTAATTTTGTAAAATCAAAGAAAATCCACCCAAGAAAATGAATAAACTTGGAAAAGAAAATCAGGCTCAAAATGGTTTCACTGTCAAGTGCTATTTTTGTGGCAAGAAGGGACATGTGAAGAAAGACTGCAATAAGCGAAAGGCTTGGTTCAAAAAGAAAGGTAAGAAATTTTCTTTTGTTTGTTATGAATCAAATCTTGCTGAAGTATCTTCTAATACTTGGTGGATTGACTCTGGGGCCACGACCCACATTACAAATTCCATGCAGGGATACCTCTCAACTAGAAAACCGAAGGAAAGTGAAAGATTTGTCTATATGGGGAACCGTCTCAAAGCTAAAGTCATAGCTATAAGAACCTATCGACTGATCTTAGAGACGGGTCATCAGATGGATCTAGAAGACACTTTTATGTTCCTTCAATTTCTAGAAATTTAGTTTCGTTATCCAAATTAGATCGTGTTGGATATTCAATTTTATTTAGTTGTGGAAAAATCAATTTAATGTTTAATTCAATAATGATTGGTTCTGGTAATTTATGTGATGGTTTATATAAAATTGCCTTAAATCATGAGTTTGCACAATCATTAGTAACTCTGCATTCGAATATTGGTTTAAAACGTGGTTTAATTAATGAAAAAATCCTCAATCTTATGGCATAAACGGTTGGGGCATATCTCTAGAAATAGAATTGAAAAAACTTGGTAAAGAATGGGATTTTGGAAAACCTAGACTTCACTGATTTTGAGATATGTGTGGATTGCATTAAAGGAAAGCAAACCAAACACACCAAGAAAGGTGCCACAAGAAGTAATGAGCTTCTTGAGATAATTCGTACAGATATTTGAGGGCCACTCAACATCCCATGTCTTAGTGGTGAAAAATATTTCATCACATTTATAGATGATTTCTCACGTTATGGATATGTGTATCTAATTTGTAACGCCCTAAAAAAAATAGGATAAGCCAACCATTCATAAAGTCCATAATCATAGAAGAAATATTATATTGTCATTCATCAGAGTTCTCTTTACAAAAGATATTACATGTATTACATTTTCATGAACATTAATCTTGAAACTATAGCATGTAACTCTAATTTCTATCAGCAAAAAAAGAGTGCCCAAAAGACTTACAACTTTCCAAGTTAACACTTGGTTACAACAAAAGAAGAGTTCTAACTCTTTACATATAAAGCCCTTGGCTTGAAGTTTTACATTTAACACCAAATAAAATATACAAAATGGAGTCTTCAACCCCTAAACCTCCCAAGCTATGTCCTTGGAGATGGCATGTCCCCTGTACCTGAAAAATGGTGTCCCAAGTAGGGTGAGCGAAAGCCCAGTAGAGATATGCTAAACAGTATATGGGAATTAACTAAAACATTAGCATCCGATAAATGTTTAACACTTGAAAACCAATTTACACCTTTTCCATAACCAATCAACACTGACTTTCATACTTCCATTCACTTACACTTACTTATCCAAACCAATTCATGAACATAGTTCATCATCATCTAAACAATTCCAAATGAGACTACAACTCACTTATTAATACTTCAATCATAAACATTTATTCATACACTTTCATTTCTTTGCCATTTTACGGAACTACGTCCGAGGGAACCGGCACCCAAATATATATAAGATTTCAGGACTTTCACTCTGAACACTCCAGCCAACTTAGTTATCAATGGAGTCCATCCCCTTTTTTCTCCCAAATAATGGAGTACATCCCCTATCTCCTTCCAAACAAGATACATATACAATGTATTCAAACACGTTGTCATATACAATGACCAATTAAATCACATATTCAATGTTTAAATCCAACTGTCATATTCAATGACATAATCCAATTGATTAGTTTCAATTCACCTAATCATCATGCAATTTCTACAACAATCATGGCTATCCTCCACCGATAGCTCAAAGCAGATATTTCTAAACAGATCAATAAATCTAACAATAGATAATTTATCAACTTTTCCAAAAGTGAGTAATTCATAAATCCAACCACACCATTTAATCACATGTTCCTTCAATTCCAAAATTTCCAAGCCAATCTTGTTATTTATACACATAACTTATTTAATCAATTTAGGGCAAACCTTCCCCTTTATCAAATATTATACCGAAGACCAAATTTCATCAATTTCTCTCAAGCCTTAACATATTCAAGTCCCCTCATGCCCATAAAGGACTCAAATAGGGAACCCCTCTTTTATATACATAGGAACCAACCAAAAATTCACCAAAAACCTTCCCAAAATCACACCGTCTATACAAGATAATAATATCTATGTTAAAACCCATATAGAAGAGTAGAATATCCCTACCCCAAGCTTAGAAGAGAAAGAAGGAAGAAAAATCCAAAAGTCGATGGAAAAGAAACCAAGCTTTGCTCCGATCAAAATGAAGCCCTCGACAAGCTCTACACTTTATCTCAAAGGGGTAAAGTGAGGAGAGGCCTTCAACCAAGTGGATCCAAGGATCTACGAGTGAAAAGTGCCTTTTTGAGAAAGAGAGAGAGAGAGAGAGAGAGAGAGAGAGAGAGAGAGAGTGTGTGTGTGTGTGTGTGTGTGTTTCACGGTTTAGAGAGAGGAAAGAGAAGAAAAAGTAAAGGAAAGGGTTAAGTGAGGACCTATTTATAATGCTAGGTCAAAAATAGAAATAGGCCCCAAAGCAACCCAAAATATCTAGTCAAAATATCCCAAAAAAGTAGGCCCAAACCGACAAAAAAAATATGGAAAAAGTTGCAGGTGTCGACCCCTGCAACAGAGATGTCGACACTAAAGAGGAAAAAATCTGGGAACACTATGTTTGACTGCACTACAGGTGTCGACCCTAAGATAGGAGGGGGTCGACCCTATCTTTCAGCCACTAACACACAGACATAAGAGGGTCGACCCTCTCCCAGTCTGGTGTCTACCCTATCTTCCAGCAACCAACACACAGGCATGAGAGGGTCGACCCTCTCCTAGTCTGGTGTCTACCCTATCTCCCAACAACACTTCCAAAACTTCATCAACAGGTAAGGGTCAACCCTAGGAAGGCTGGTGTCGACCCTTGAATGGAATTTCTAAGTCTCCAAGGAACTTTTGACAAGAAAAAGTGCGAACAACCAAACCCAACAAGTTTAAATCAATTTGTACTCCTTCAAAACTAAAGTACAACAACACCAAAGGTTCCCAAAATAGAATAAAGGGTCCAAATACATTTACTAAAAGCTTTAAAAGGCACAAGTCCTACATAATTCATGAAAAGTCTCAGGTTGTTGACATCCTTGAGATGTATATAACTGAAGTCGAGAGACAATTAGATAGAAAGGTTAAAAATAGTGAGATCAGATAGGGGTGGTGAATATTATGGTAAATATGATGAGTCAGGCCAAAATCCTGACCCATTTGCCAAATTCTTAGAAAAGAAAGGCATTCGTGCTCAATATACAATGCCTGGTATGCCACAGCAGAATGGAGTTGCTGAAAGGTGTAATTGTACACTTAAAGATATGGTTAGGAGTATGTTAAGTTACTTAATTGTACCCATTTCAATGTAGGGTGAAGCTTTAAAGATTGCAACGTATATCTTAAATAAGGTTCCAAGTAAGGCGGTCCCAACAACTCCTTTTGAGTTGTGGACTGGTAGGAAACCTAGTTTGAGACACTTACATATTTGGGGTTGTCTAGTAGAGGCAAGAATCTTTAACCCACAAGAGAAAAAGTTGGACTCAAGAACAATATCTGGATATTTCATTGGTTATCCAGACAAGTCTAAAGTGTACAAATTTTATTGTCCTAATCACAGTATGAGGATAGTGGAAACTGGTAATGCTAGATTCCTAGAGAATGGTGAAATTAGTGGGAGTAAGAAAACACGAGTGGTGAATTTCGAGAAAATTAGGGTGGATGTGCCAACATTTGACCATTATCGAAAAATTGTTGTTCCTCAGACTATTCCATAGGCTGAGGGAAACGAACAACATAATGAAAATCCTTCACCACCTCATGTTTCACCACTTCATGAAGATACCACCATTGAAAATATTGTAGAACCACCACAACCGGCAATTCTGAGAAGATCTCAAAGGGAAAGAAAGCCTGTCATTTCAGATGATTACATGGTGTATCTACAGGAATCTGATTTTGATATTGGGATTAACAAAGATCCAGTCTCATTTTCACAAGCCATGAATAGCGATGATTATACTAAATGGGTCAATGCTATAAATGAAGAGTTAAAATCCATGGAACAGAATAGTGTTTGGGATCTCGTCGAATTGCCTAATAACTGCAAAAAGGTCGGTTGTAAATCGGTTTTCAAGACCAAGCGTGACGCAAAAGGCAATATCGAACGATTTAAAGACAGACTTGTTATCAAGGGTTTTACACAAAAAGAAGGCATAGACTATACAAAGACCTTCTCTCCAATATCTAAGAAGGACTCGCTTAGAATCATCCTAGCATTGGTAGCTCATTATGACTTAGAGTTGCATCAAATGGATATGAAAACTGCTTTTCTAAATGGGAATTTGGATGAAAAAATTTATATGGAGCAGCTAGAAGGATTTGCAAAGAAAGGTAAAGAACATTTAGTTTGCAAATTAAAGAAATCCATATATGGCCTTAAACAAGCTTCCAGGCAATGGTATTTAAGGTTTAATGATACCATTACCTCCTTCGGATTTAAGGAAAATGCAGTTGATCAGTGCATATATCTGAAGGTTAGTAGGAGTAAGTTCATTATTTTGGTGCTATATGTGGATGACATTTTGTTAGCTAGTAATGACCTTGGCTTATTGCATGAAACCAAGGAATATCTCTCCAAGAACTTTAAAACAGTCGACATGGATGAGGCAAACTATGTTATTGGCATAGAGATCTTTAGGGATCGATCTCGAGGATTGCTAGGACTATCTCAGAAAGCATATATTGATCGTGTTTTAGAGAGATTCAATATGCAATTTTGTTTAGTCGATGATGCACTCATCATGAAGGGTGATAAATTAAGTGAAGAACAGTGTCCAAAGAATGACTTGGAAAGAAAACAAATAAAAAACATTCCATATGCTTTGAGGCTACAAATCATGCTTTATGGTTACGAAATTTCATCTTAGGACTTGGTGTTGTTGACTCAATTGCCAGGCCGCTGAAGATATATCGTGACAATGCCGCAACAGTTTTATTCTCTAAGAATGGAAAGTACTCCAGTGGTTCCAAACTCATAGAAGTAAAGTACTCAGCAGTTAGAGAAAGAGTCCAGAAACAATGAGTGTTAATTGAAAACTTAAGTACATCTATTATGATTGCTGATCCATTCACAGAGGGATTGCCACCAAAGACATACAAAGAGCATGTTATCAGGATGGGTCTTTTAAGCAACCCATGATGTGTATGGATAATCTTGAGTGCTTATTTTTATTTGACACTATTTGCGCAATAATAATTTTGTTTCTGTTTTTCTTGTTTCTAAAGGTGTGTGTACACATTAATTTGAATATTGATAAATAGGAAATGTCTTAACAAGACAAATTACGGGGGCCTTTCCGGCAAATAATTACATATCCTGATAAATGGACTGGGTTGATGAAGGTTATCGATGGTGTAGTGCATAGAAAGAAATATGACATAAATGTTATATAACCGCTATGACTCACATTGGTGATTTGAAGTAATCATAGTATTATAGTTTCTAATATATCTAAACTTATTGGCTATTTTTTAAAAATTCGTGATCACGTGTCAAAGTTTTTAGTGTGGAATCCAATGAGTCAAAAATTTTATAAATTGCATTTTTTTTTTTTTTTTGTGGAAAAACTCATAGTTGCATCATAATTGGCTTAATGGGCCAAGTGGATATAGCGATCCCGGTTTTCCCTTTTCTGTTCAGTTGTATTCCGGACTCGGTTCCGTGGAGTTGGTTGTTGTGTATGTCTTGTTGTCATCCTTTAATTCCATACATTTGAGTTTTAGGATGTGTTGGGCATGGTTGTTACAGGTTGGTTGAGTTTGAGTCTCAAATCTTGTTGCCCAGTTTTCAGGTGGTCCGCTCGAACGGGTCCGTTTGTGCTCGAGCGGGATTTACACACTTTTAGTATTTCGTGCCTCTGCAAAACTTCTGCAGATGTGTTTTTCACGTTGGAGCGGATTCTCTTACGCTCGAGCGGTCGCGCTCGAGTGGGTCCCTTAGCGCTCGAGCGGGTGTTCAATGTCTGTAAAAATACTGGAAGAAGGAAATCTACGCTCGCGCGAGCTTTCCTTTGCGCTCGAGCGAGCGTGTTTTGCAGTTGTGTCTTGGCGCTCGAGCGGGTATTCTTGCGCTCGAGCGGGTCCAGTTTTTCGTGTTTGACGCTCGAGCGTCCTGTTCTCCGCTCGAGCGGAATAGTCGTATATCAGTTGGCAGCTGGGTCATTTTGGATCACTTTTTACATCCTCACTCTCTCTTTTACTTTTCAAAAACTCCATTGGAGAGCTTCTCACACTAAAACCTCAACTTCTCTCTAGGGTTTGATCTAGTAGGAGTGTTTTTCTCACCTTGGGCCTTTGCAAAAAGTGTAGAGCTTGGTGTGGGCTTCCTATCAATCTGAAAATCTTTGAGTTTGGAGCATTTCGAGTTTCATCACCTTCTCCATTGGGTTTCATCTCTTGAGGTAGGGATTACTACTCATCTTTATGAGTTTTGACATAAACATTGGGTGTTTTGTATAATTGATTTGACTTGGGAAGTTAGGGTTTCAAAATGTATAAAGAGGGGTTTTGTTATTTTGACTCATAAGTATGTATTTTGGGTCTTAAAATAATGGTATTGTTGTTGGTCGTTGATATTTGTGCCTTTGGGCCAAAGTTGAGGAAGAGGGAAGAAAGCCCTAATTTTTATTATGAATTAATTTATGTAATTAATTTGGGAATGTTATGAATATATGAAATTGAGGTGGAAATGTTGAAATTGGCATAATATGAGATGGAATGGTGGAGTTCGATTTATTAATCGCTTACCTTTGAAAACGTTGATTATATATCTGTTGAGGCATTTATTATCTGTTTAGAAATAATTGCTTTGGACTACCGGTAGAGGGTAGTTTTGATTGTTGTAGACAATGCATGATGATTAGACAAACTAAAACTAATCAATTGAATACGTTATTGAATATGACGGTTGGAATAATACATTAAATTTATGTATTGATTGAACATGTATATGATAATTGTTTATATACATTGTGTTGTGTGGGAAGAGATAGGAGATGTACTCCACGGTTTAGGGGAAGATAAGGGATGGACTCCTGAACCGAATATTGTTTGGGAGGAGATAGGGGATGGACTCCATCGATACAGCAAATATGTTTATCTATTGAATTATTGATACAGCAAATCTGTGTATCATATATGAAGTATGGAAGTGTTTTATTTGCGATTGATACAACAATTATGTGTATCTATTGGGAAGTGGAAAAATGTTTAATTTGAGTTGTTATCTCAATTGAAATGGAAATACTGTTGGTATGAGATATAATCTCATTTAAATTGTTTGGCCAGGTTCTGAGCCATGGTTATGAATCGAGAATTGTATAAGTAAAGAAAAGTGTAATGACACATAGATTATTTGTCATGGAACTGGATTGTGTAGTATGTTGGTTCATTTGAGTTAAACATTTATCAAATGTTAATGTTTTAGTTATTGCTCATATTATGTTTAGCATGTCTCTACTGGGCGTTGGCTCACCCTATATGGGACATCATTTTCAGGTTCAGGTGTCATGCCGCCTCCGAGGTCTTAGCTTGGACGGTTGTGGGAGTTGAAGACTCTTTCTTTTTGTTATTTTTGTTGTATTACATGTATATCAAGCCAAGTGCTTATTTTGTGTAGAGTTGGTACTCTCTTTTTGTAACCAAGTGTTGACTTGGAAAGTTGTAAGCCCGTAGGGCATTTACTTTTGATGTCAACATGTAATATCTTTTGTAAGAATACTCCGATGATTGTAATATAATATCTCTTTTCTATATCGTGAATGTATGATATTATGGGTTTATTTTGAGGGCGTTACAGTGGAAGAATGTTAGATTTATTTTCTAATGTGGCCCAATAGCCTACATATATCTATATGTTTTAATTTATTTGGACTCCACAATTAGATAAAGCCAATATTTGAGATAAAGTTCAGTAATTAGAATTTTAATATAATTATTCTTCTAAGATAAGAAGGAAACCTTGATGGATAGGAATTCTTCTCATAGAGTTTATCTGGTCCTCTTTTCTCTTCTATATAAGGATAAGTGACTCCTCTTTCATATCATGAGTATTTTCCATCACTCTAAGTTTTATAGTCATCTTAATTAAGAGAGACAGAGAGAAAAATGTGAGCCAAGAATTAAAGGTTCAACTATTAGGGGTATTTTCTCAACTTCTCTAATTCAATGGCTGACAAAGGTATGTTCGTTTTATTCTTGAGCTGTATTGAATTCAAAATCCTCTAAGTTTAATTCCGCATTATTATTATGGTTACATGTATTATTAAATCTTACAATCACATCTTCGAATCGATCTCCATACATCAATAAAGGCAATCGGGTTCACCCCCGAGACTCTCCACCTTTCTCCGGCAAAGCATCAATGACGTCGTCCCCGAGAAACCAGATGGTGAACACCATCACACAGATAACACAGATTGATCAAGATCCATAGCACAGATCTTCGATCTTGATCACCATCACCTCAGCCCCACCGTTATCTCCAGAACAAAGACACATTTAAAATGCCGTCGTCACCAGATCCATCGCTGTGGAGATCGCCATTGCAGCCAAGTTATTTGGTTTGGAGAAACATAATAATTCCTCATTCTTTGAAGCCGGAGTGCTTGAATCTTTGGTGTTTTGAATCAGTTTTTGTTGTTTTGTGATTGAGTCACTACATTTTCGATTGAGAGAGAGAGAGATAGAGCTTAAGGAGTTGTGTAATATAGGAAATTGGAAGTGTGCTGTTGTTTGCTCTGTTTTTGTGTTTGCTACTTACCCAGGAGCTTACTACTCTTCCATGATTATGGAGTCCTTGAAGCTTTGGGATCATTCTTGTAATACAAGGTAACTTTGTTGTTCACCTAAGCTAAACATGATGACTAATGAATGCTTTTCAGTGGAGTTGTTAAACAGGTAAATGATATATGTATGTTAGTTGTTTGACGAAATGCCTCGCTGACTTGTTTTCCTAAGCTTTCAAGCTTTATTGTTTTGTTTTGGGGTCATCGGAATGTAATCATGAGGGCTAGTATCTACTTGATAAAATGCTTTGACAAGGAACTATGGAGCTGGAGAAAGTAGAGTGAAGTATGGGATTGATTTTACAACATAGAGGAAAAATGGACGTTCAAATATGAGTTTAGCAGATAAAAAAATTAGACAGATAAAATTTAGACAGATAGAAAAAAAATTGAACAGATAGATATAAATTTAAACTGATAGATTAAATTGAATAAATGCAAAATTTTGAGCAGATAAGAGGAAAAATTGAACAGATAGGGAATTTTTTGAATAGATAAGAAATTTTTTGAACAGATAGGAAAAATATGAAAAGTCAAAAGATAAATTAAGGGATAAAATTGAAAATAAAATGTCCTTTAAAACAAATAAAAGGACTTCTCACTAAACTATTTCACAAACATTAGATCTCTCACTAATAAAAAAAAAATCTCCTGAGCCTTCGTTTGGCAATAACTTTTTTAGTTGGCTTTTTGGTTTTTTTGACTTCTTTAGCCTAGGACTTTTTTGTTCGTTTGGTATTCTTAATTAGTTTTTTTGGCTTTTTAACTTTGGAATAGTGGATTTTTTTGGGTCTTTTTGTGATTTTTTTGACTTTTTTTTTGTCATTTTGTGATTATTTAGCCCAACATGTTTACCAAACACCACCTCATGCCTTATATCTTCCTTAACTTGGACTTTTCAACAATTAACCCTTAATCTAATTGAAAAAATGTTATGGATTCCAAATAATCTATCAAACCTCTCACATGAATGTGAGACCTACACAAACCTATATGTGTGTAAGTCTCACACTCACGTAAAAGGTTTAATAGAAAATTTTAATAGATTATTTGAGATACTTAAGCCTATTTTGGCAAGCTGGTTGAAAGCTAATTTTTTTATTTTTTAACTTTTTTTAGTTACATTACCTCCATATTTTTTTAAATATATTTTTAAAAGAAATTAAAAAAATTAAAAAGCTAACTTCTAACCAACTTCTCAAAACAAGCCTTAGCGTAACTCATTACTAACTACGTGTTTTGCATGGATCCACCAAACCTCTAATAACAGAGTCTATCCACCATACACATCACATCACCTACTTCGCTTTATAATTAATGATCTAACAATCATTAAATGAGAGGGATCTGGGAGATTAGACGGATGAACGAGAACAGAGGTGAGAGGGATAAACAAGAATAGAGGTTAGAGTGATGAGAGCATTTGCTGTGCGTTTTCACTTTGGCTTCGATGAGAGAGATTTGCTGAGAGTGATCTGGGATGAGGTAGATAGAGGAGAGAAAATAATGAGAGAGATCTGCTTTTTGGCTTCGAATAGAAGTAGAGACAAAGAGATAGAGAGGAGAAAGAAAATAATGATAAAAGTAAATTCGGGTCACTCGAGTCATAAGGTTTCGAGCTACGAAGCTTCTTCCCGATCCTTAATATATTTCTCTCAATTTTGGTTGGTCGAGCCTCCACCCACGGGAGGATGGCTGACACGCCGATATGTTGTTTCTATTCCTATCCTATTCTTAAGCCTCGTTTGGGGAATATTTTAATTAAAAATTTAAAAAGTTATTATAAATTTTCATATTATTACTTTTTTATTTTTATATATAATTTTTTTATAAAAAATTAAAAAATTATTAAAATAATCTGTTATCAAATGAGACCTTAATGTTTGAACTCAAAAAACAAAAAAACAAAATAATAATAATAATAATAATAAGAAGTTACAAATAAATTGTACTTAAAATACATATTATCCTTTATAATTATAAAAATTATATATCACTCTTTTAAATTTTTAATAAAATAACAAGTGTTTCTTTTTATTAATAAATTATTAAATTAATTAATACTTTTTAATGATATTATAAATATATTTCAATTAATAATTTGGATAATTTTATTATTATATAGAAAAGTAATTAAGAATTTTAATTTTTTTTGTCAATTCTATTAAATAAAAAATTCTAATGAAAGAGTATTTGTAATTTTCAAAACTATATGAGACATTTTGTATTTCAAGCAAACATGAAAGGTGTCTTTGTAATTTACCGAAAAAATGTTTGGTTTGGAGTTTTAAAAAATAGTTTTAATTAATTTTTTTAAAAATTTTTGTAGATCAACTTAAACTTGATATGATATAAAATTTGTTAAAAAAAAAAAAGGAAAAAATTCATTGAATATAACAAAGTACAAAAATGTATTGATTTCTCTCTCTCTCTCTCTCTCTGTATATTTTGTATTTAGTCAATTTTTTTTTAAAAAAATTTCTCAAATATTATATTTTAAAAATATATCTAGGTGTATTTTAAAAATAAAAAAAAATTATGTACAATATTAAAAAAATTATTAAAAATAAAAGAATTAATTTTAAAATAGAGATAACCAAACAAGTCTTATGTATCGGTTATAAATCAACCACCACCCAAAGGATAGTGCAAAAGCAACGACCACCCAAAGGGGCGTCAAAGCAACCAAAATAGCTTTCAGCTTCTCTCTCTCTCTCTCTCTCTCTCTCTCTCTCTCTCTACAGAGCATGGATTCATCAAATGATGGTAAAGTAGAAATGTTTTTCTTGCCATGGATAGTGCAAAGAGGCCACATGATCCCAGCCATAGACACAGCAAGGGTATTTGCAGCTCATGGAGCTAAAGTGACCATAATCACAACTCCAGGCTACGCTCAGCTCTTCCAGAAATCGATCGAGAGAGACCAGTCATTAGGTCATGAAATCAGCTTCCACACCTTCAAATTACCCACCGCCGAGTTCGGCTTGCCTGAGGGATGGGAGAATCTCCTCGCCGGCTCGCTTGGCATGATGGAGAAGCTTTGCTTGGCCATCCAGAAGCTTCAACAACCCATCGAGCAATTCATCCGAGAACGCCGCCCCGATTGCATTGTCAGCGACATGTTCCATCCCTGGACTGCCGACGTTGGTGCTCGCCTCGCCGTTCCCAGGTTCTTGTTATATGTTACAGGTTTGTTCTCTCTCTCTCTCTCTCTCTCTCTCTCTCTCTCTGTTGTATAAATTTTTTGTTTGTACATCACTATTCTTAAAATTACGATTCATGTTACAGGATTGTTCTCTCTTTGTTGTGAAGAGAGCCTTCGACGATACGCACCGCAAGACAAGGTAAATTCTGATGCAGAGTCCTTTGCTTTGCCTGGTCTCCCCGATGACGACATTGTATTTACCAAGAGTAAAATTCCGTACTGGTTTACAAAAAAAGGAACTGGTTATGGACAATTTGCTGACAACATTATAGAGTCTGAGTTGAAGAGCTATGGGATTATAATTAACTCCTTTTATGACTTGGAACCGGCTTATGCTGAGTATTTCAAGAATGAAATGGGCAGAAAGCTATGGCTCGTAGGACCGGTATGTCTCTTCAACAATGCAACCGAAGAAAAGGCTGAGAGGGGCGAAAAGAACTCCGTTGATGAAGGCACAATTTTGAAGTGGCTCAACTCCAAACAACCCAAGTCAGTAATTTATGTTAGTTTCGGGAGCCAGTCTAGTATGGTTCCCGAACAGTTCCTCGAGCTTGCTCATGCGCTCGAGGCTTCTGGTTGCCCATTCATTTGGGTGGCCAGAGATATGTCAGAGTATGGCCAAGATGAGAAAGAAAAGAAAGAAGGAAGTGAAAACCGAGGCAAAAAGCTTCCAGAGGGATTTGAGGAGAGGGTGACCAAGTCCGGGCAAGGGTTGATATTAAAGAAGTGGGCACCACAATTGTTAATCTTAGAACATGCCAACACTGGAGGGTTCTTGACACACTCTGGATGGAACTCTGTGATTGAAGGGATAGGAGCAGGCGTTCCAATGATCACATGGCCGTTCATAGCAGATCAATTCTTCAATGAAAGCCTCGTCGTGGATGTGTTGAAGATTGGGATTCGAGTGGGGAATGAGAAATGGTCATCCTATATTTGGGAACCCAAGGTGACTGTGACTAGAGAGAAGGTGGAGGCGGCGGTGAAGTGGTTGATGGGTGGTGGTGGTGATGAAGTGGAGGAGATGAGAAGGCGAGTAAAAGAGTTGAGAGAAAAGGCTAAGAAAGCTGCAAACCCCGGTGGCTCGTCTAATGCTGATATCATTGCTTTGATCAATGACCTTAAATCCCGTCGGACTATTTGTGCGAATAATTTATGATTCTGGTATCAAAGAAAGCTACTTGCCAATAAATTTTTTCTAGAATCTTATCTAGAATAGTGATGTAGACGTATGATTCTGAACCAAACAACTGCTCTTTAGTTTTTTGGGGGTGGCTGGTATTACTGGCCAGAATATGATTATGGACTCTTGAGTTATCAGATCTGTTGCAAGCCTTTTGTAATGTTTGATCTTTGTAGTGTTTTCGTAGGTGCTAATAAACTACTCGGATTTGTCTAAGGAAAATTATATACAAGTCCCACTTTCTAAATTTATTTTTTAAATCTAATGATATATAAGTGATATGATTAATTGATGATTAGACAAGATATGAGAGAGAGCGTTTTCTTAGATATCTTAATTAATTGCCACAACATTAGGTTTAAAAATTGAATCTAATTTTTGAACTTGTATAACAATGTTCTTGTCTAATAATGATTTCCATAGTCGGTGCTAATAGTGCTCTTTGGACTTGATTTCTTTCTAATAATGATTCGTATTATTGCTTTGTCTGATATACAGTAATATTATTGCTGATAAAAAGTCAAAAAGAAAAATGCTATTTACTTGAAATATTTATCTAAAAAGTTATTTTGAAAGTAAAGTGCAAATTTAAAATTCGTATGATGTAGGCT
Organism: Camellia granthamiana; assembly: GCA_036172215.1. Classification (NCBI taxonomy): domain Eukaryota; kingdom Viridiplantae; phylum Streptophyta; class Magnoliopsida; order Ericales; family Theaceae; genus Camellia; species Camellia granthamiana. The sequence goes on along the minus strand of JAXFYN010000095.1, from coordinate 282,095 downwards.
ATATTCAAGATGTCGATAAATATACTTTTCTTTATGGAGTATTATTGAAATCCTTAAACAATAGCTCCACTGGAAAAAAAAAATTTGTGTGATTAACACTCCTTTAAATCTTTTTTTTTTTTTTTTTATCGGTAAAATTTTATTGTTAGTTGCTAAGTTAGCACTTTGGAAGAGTTGAAATTTATACCCAAACACTTTGCAAATAAAATTTAGCTCTCTCATTCCACTCCTAAGAATGGAATGCAAGACCACATAAGAGACTGGTGGCCAAAGGGCTAGCCAATTAGGCTAGACCTCCTTGATTCACTCCTTTAAATCCTTGAATTCATGCATGCCACAAGCTCGCCAAGAAGGATAAGCACATAGAAATCAAGCACAAAAATGTATATAGAATTGACAAGTACAATTTATTTCTTTAAAACCAGGTTCCACAAACAAAACCATGTAAAATTTTGTTCAACTATATGAATAATGTGTTTAGTTTTTTATTTATGCGTTGGTAGAGCATCCCTGTAGACATGAATCCAGATCATCTGAGCTCTTATCAGTGGAATGTGGGTGTCAAAACACACAGACGGGGATCATTGGCAGATGGGGAAGCAGGGGCGGAAGAGTTGGATACACCAATTGCTTATAAAATTGGATTAAAGACATGGGCTAAAATTGGATACACCAATTGCTTATAAAATTTATTCTCACTTTTTAAGATGAAAAATTACTTAGTCCTAGTTTTTTAACAAAATTTCCATTAAATCCTGTTAATACTATGTTGAAAGATAAGTTTTTTAACAAAATTTCCATTAAATCCTGTTAATACTATGTTGAAAGAGTTTATTCATGTATAAATAGGATTGAATGGAAATTTTATTGGAAAAATAAGACTTACTTTTTAATTTTTGAATATTTCCTTTAGCGAAAGCAATTTTCGATTCCGGTTCAACCCGACAGTTGAACCGGTGACCCATCAACTCGATCCATTTTTCAGTTCACTCACCGATCTGATTTTTAAAACATTGCTCAAAAGTGATATATGTCTTATGATTTGTGTAAAGACTTCATTTGACTCTTGAGTCATCAATGACCGACATAACTATTTCAACCTTCACTACAACAAACTGTACATTTGGCGACTAATTTTGGCGACTAAAAAAATTTTAATCGCCAAAAATAGTACTTTGGGCAACTAAAAGTTAATTTAGTCGGCGTTTATTGAATGTTTCAGCTACTATAGTTCTTTAGTCGACATGTAATGCTTATTGGCGACCAAAAAAAAAATTAGCCACTAAATAGAACGTAATTGGCAACTAAAATATTTTTAGTCGGTGTTAGTTGGCATCTTATGCTACTAATTCTTCATTTAGTCGTCATATAATGTTATTTTGCCGACAAAACAAATTTAGTCGCCAAATGATGGCACATTTACATGAACTTTTCATGACAAAAATTAATTTAGTCATTGTATATTAAACTTTTGCTGACGAAAATCAAATTAGTAGCCAAAATATTAGGTTTAGCGACCAATTTTTAGTCGCTCTTAATGACAATTTGCCGACCAATTCTCATTTGGTTGCTAAATATTCAAAAAATATTTTAGAGGGAAAGCCATTAATATTGGCGCCTAGTTAAACAAAAACACGTTTGGGTACTGTTATGTCTCACACACCAGCATAGAGAGCAGTCAATACCAAACCTCACCGCCACTCACCACCAACGATCATCACCATTGTTGGCCACCGACACTCGCCACCACAACCACTGCAAATCAACATCACCACTAATCACAGGTATTTGTCTCTCAGTCTCTCGCCCTCTTTGTCGATCTGGGTCTCTCTCTTTTTCTCTCTTTCTCGCTGTCTCTCCCTTCCCCATTTTGCACACTTTCTGTAGGGTTTTGATATGATTGTTTTTGTTTCATTTTGTCTTCATTTCATAAATGGTTTTTAGGGCTTTATCTAATTTCGTTTATGGGTTTGGTTGAAGTGCTTTTATTTCGGATTGTGGATTTTGGATTGTTGAAATTTCAATTTTGAGTGTTAGGTTTTTTAGAGTCAATTGAGAAAAACAAGTTTCTCAGATTACAAATGCTAGGTACCCAAATAAAAAAATATATTGTAATATCAAAAATTTGGGATCTTACTGGACTCCGACTTCTTGCTCTGTCTCTCCACACTCATTGGTCTATTTTGGGTGTAAAATTATAGCACCCATGGACTCCTCTAACTTGAGGGTGTTTATCTTGAATGAGGTGTTGTTCAGCACCACCTACACAATAAGCCATCACCACTGTAATTGTTAAGTTGTGTTGGGCATTGGGGGTGGCCCTTCATCCATCCTAAAACACACTTAGATTCGAAAGTGAAACTGAAAGCCCACTATATGACCATATGTGGCTCTGTTGCGGCTAAATAGGTTGATTAATTATTTAATTAACTATTGATTAATCAATTGTTAATTAATCAATTGTGTTTAAACACAGCATTACTGTGTTTCTACCTTTCATTTGGTTAGTTTCTTGGACAAGTGCCTTCTTGTCTTGCCAAAAAGGAAAGGTGAAAAAAAAAACAAAAAAAAAAGATGGGCATATGACCTTCCCAAGACAGTTGCTCATTAATGCAGCAAATTGCAGGTTCAAAAATGTTGGTTTTGATAATTTAGTTTTGAGTTTTCTTTGAAAAATTTGGCAGTAGAAATACCATCCTCAGCCCTGCTAGATTATCCAGAAACTTCTAGACTAAAGTTGCTAGAAGGGAAAAAAAAAAAAAAAAAAAATTGTTAAATTTATGTTAATTCGGCCTCTCAATGACGCATGAAAGATGAACGGTTGTTTTTGTTGTTAATTCATGTTAAAGTAGATATCAAATTTCATATGCAACAATTTATTTATTTTTTAATTTTTAAACACACTTAACATAAATACACTTAAAAAGTTTAATATTTGTGAAAAAAATCTTTAAAAAATTCAGTAAATACCAAAAATACAAAAATTCAGTACATTTTTTTTTATATTTTTGTGTATTTATTAATTTTTTTTAATATTTTTTTACAAATATTTTACTATTTAGATACATCTAAATAAGTTGCATTTAAAAAAGTAAAAAAATTACTTAAAATTTAAAAAATATTCACTAAAAACAAAAAATACGAAAAACAAAGATACTCAATTTTCAAAAAACTGAAACCAAACACACTGATTGTTTGGCCAAGTCAGTTGGTGTTAAAATAGTCATTAAAAAATAAATAAATTAAAAAATTAATAAGATAAAATATTATATTTAAATTATAATTATTTCATTTTTGAGTTGGGACTTTGGGACTAAAAAGTTTGTTTGACAAAACATTTTTGACTTTTGTGAGAGAAAAGATAAAATGATTATGATTTGTATGTAATATTTTATCTTATTAACTTATTTAATCTAATTTTTTTCTTTTTATATTTTTTTTTAATTCCAACCAACTTAGCCAAACGAAGGCTTATATCCTTAACATTAGAGACACCTAAAAAGTAAAATATTTGTGAAAAATATTTTAAAAATTTAATAAATACCCAAAAATACAAAAATGTTCTTACTTGTTAAGTGTATCTAAGTTAGGTACATCTAAAAAATAAAACTAAAAATAAAATCAATATTAAAAGTTTTGACTAAAAATTAAAATAAAAAAACGAAAAACAAAAAAATTGAATCCACTTTTCAAAAAATTGAAAGTACAATAATCATTTCACTTTTCAACTCTCAAAACTTAACCTTACCACCCTTAAAATCCTCACTCCTATTATCAATCCAAAATCAAAATTTTAAAAATTGAGTAAAGGTCAGGGTTACAAATTCAAACTAAGGGGAATTCTATTTATACCAAAAAAATATTTAAGTGAACTCAATTTTTCAGTACACCCTATTAAATTATTTAGGGCTACAATTTATTCTCAATACATTCTATTTTTTTTTTTTTCTAAATTACCCTTTTGAAATATATTGATGTGATTAGGGATATGTATGAAGGTGTGGTGATCACTATTAGATCGCCTACTGGAAAGACGAGTGAATTTCCAATTACTGTAAGGTTACACCAAAGATCAACCTTGAGTCCTTATCTTTTCACTTTAATTATGGATAAGTTGATGCGCAATATTCAGGATGATATGCCTTGATGTATGCTTTTTGCAAATGATATCGTGTTAATGGATGAGACTAGAGAAGGAGTTAACACTAAGTTGGAGATTTAGAGAAAAACACTTGAATCTAAAGAATTTAGGATAAGCAAAATTAAGACAGAGTATATGGAGTGTAATTTTAGTAACATTTGCAATGAAAGCAAAGGAGAAGTGAAGATTGAGAATCAAGAACTACCTAAGAGTGAACTTTTTTGTTATTTAGGATCGATTATCACAACGATTGGAAAGATTGGAACGTATATAGTCCATAGAATTAAGGCACAGTGGCTTAAGTGGAGAAGTGCGTCTGGATTACTAACCTCTAGGGAAATCCTCTTTCCCCATCCCCCAACTTTCCCCACACTAGCACAATTTGGAAGATAGGGAGACAGAGCATGCAAAGGGTTAGGGGGTATGGACAAAGGCTAAAAGGACCATATAAGGAGACAAAAACTAAAAGGATCATATAAGGAGACAAAAAGTTTCCTTGAATCACAAATGAGCCATAATTACATTATCCTTTGAAAAGCTGTTTTGTTTAACAAATACAGAGTCATCCTTTCACAATGGTAAGACATCCTCTTTTTAGGGATTCTAAGAGGGGACCAAGGTTTGGTAGAAAAATACTGTGCTTGTCTCTTGGGTTAATGATAGCACCACACACACACACATAACAAATGAAAATTCATATAGAGTATCCCGACTTTTTCCTCTTCTCTCTCCAGTTTCATTAGCATTTTTTTTTAAAATTTTTGTGTGATCAGCAACCAATTTCACTAGCATTCATCATATAAAAAAAAAAGAGGAAATTTTAACTACTTCAGCCACTACAAAATAATGAGACACACGTAACTCAACATACTTGACTCATGAAGACTAGTGTACATGGCATCATATTCAAATCTTGACAAGATATTATACTAGGTCTCTTTCATGATGCCTCATAAGTTGAAACAATAATATTGACTTCAAAATTGCAAATTTCAGTTTTCGGGTTTGGAAATTATTGCCACTAGTAGCACAACTGAAAGTGCATGTTACTTGAAATCGTAGTTTGTGGGTTTACTTATTAAAAAAAATTAGATAACATCATCAAAATAGAGGATAATATACAGGAGAACATATATTCCATGCATCTTGTAGGTTGAAAAACTTCTCAAGAAGTAACCAATTAAAGATAAAAGAAACTTCATTTTCAATATGTTTTGGTTCCTAACATTTCAATAATGTTAATTTCATTTTCAAAATATTATTATTGAGGGATGAAACCACCTCAGCCAAAAAATAAAAATAAAAAATGAAAAAATCCCTTTACATATCTAAAAACTTTTTTTTTTTTTTTTTTTTTTTGCGTAGTCTAATGTTGAAATGGTATATGGAACTAATGGGTGCAGTTTTTGTTTTGTAGATGGCTTTTGGCATTGACATGTGGATCTTCCCAATTTTTGTATAGAGGATACTTCACACTTTTGAACATTCCCGCTTTTTTGTCGTCCTCTGCTTCTTGTGTGGAATTTGGATGAATCGTATATATAATTTTTTGCGGGGTACATAATACTTTTGACATGGAACTTGTATTTATTGTCGTGGTATATACATTACCTTTTGTCGTGGTACATATTACCATGGTAATTTGTACCATGCCAAATGGTCATTACAATGCATAGTAGTTTTAATATTTTTGTGTACGAAGGACATTGTTTTGGTATGCTTTTTTGTTATGTATGACGTTATTATTTCTGATTGGAATATATATAGTTGTTTTGTATATAACTTTGTAGTAAAAGCTATTCTTTTTTGTTTGATGGTTGTAAGTGAAATATGCGTTATGAAATGGCTGATAATATATACATATTGTTTTGTTTGTATACCTATTATTGGTTGTGGTGGATACATACAGGTTGTGGACAAAGTAATGAAAATGAACAAAAAATAAACACATAAAATGATGTTTTTGGTGACAAAACAATTGGTAGCCAAAAATAAAGTTAAATATTTTTAGTGACTAAATAGTTAGTAGCGGAAAAAGAATTAAATCTTTTGGCGACTAAATATTTAGTAGCCAAACATGAATAAAAACAGTTTGGGTGATTAATTCTGTAGTAGCAAAAAAAAAAAAAAAAAAAAAAAAATCCCTTTTGGCAACTAACCTGTGTAGTAGCTAAACAAGAAATTGGATTTTCAGCGACTAAATATTAGTAGCTAAAACAATGTAGATATGCACACACAAAAACTATTGGCGACTAAACCTTTGGTCGCCATAGATATTTGAAGTTGTGGCGACAAAAAAGTTTAGTAGCTGAAAATGTGATTTAAATTAAATTAGTAGCTTTGGGCGACTAAAAGATTAGTCACCAATTTGCCTCATCAGTAACTAAAGGTTGTTTGTCGGCAATACCTTTTACTTTTGCCTACTAAAACATTAGTCGTCATTTATAGGACTTTTGGCGACTAAATTTTTTTTAGTCACCAAAACCTTCCTCGACAATCTTCCCGTGACAAATCGACCGACCAAAATATTTAGTCGGGAAAATATTTCGGCGACTAAAATCCTTACTTTTGGCGACTAAAAATTTAGTCGCCAAAAGTGCATTTTCTTGTAGTGCTTGTAATATATGATCTTTGTATTATTATTATTGAATAATGGGTTCATTATAATAAATTACTTGGATTTTCCTGTAAAATTATTGTTAAGCAAAATTTATTCATAAATCTTATATGGGAGAATGTTGATCCATTTAGTTCTAAGAGTTTTTTTTTATCATTCAATTAGTCCTTTTTGTTTTGAAAAGTTGTATTTATTTGATTTGGTGTCATTTGAGTTTAAATGAATGTCTTTTTGTGATTTATTTTTCCAATTTTCTTATTTATTTTTGGGATGTGAATGAAAATGTACGGTGTAAAAAAAAATTTATGGAGGGATTCATGGTTGAAGTGTTGGTTGTCAAACATGGAAATCTACATTTCTGTTAGTGTAGTTTTCTGATGTTACATTAGAGTGTTACGTTTAAAAAAAGTATATTAAGAATTTTTTGTGTGTTACATTTATTAGAGTATTATGTTTGAGAAAAATACACTAAAGAGTTTTTTTAGATCATTACGTTTAAGAAAAACACACTAAGGAGTTTTTTAGTGTGTTACATTGGAATGTTATGTTTGGAAAAACTACAAATAAAAGTTTTTGTGTTATATTGATTGGAATATTACGTTTGAGAAAAGTATACTAAGCAGTTTTTTTTATAATGTTACGTTGTTACGTTTTAGAAAAATATACTAAGAAATTTTTTAGTGTGTTAAATTGAAGTATTACGTTTAGGAAAGTACACTAAGGAATTTTTTAGTGCTACATTGATTAGAGTGTTATGTTTGGAAAAAGTACATTAAGAAATTTTTGTGGAATGTTACATTGTTACGTTTGAGAAATATGTGCACTAAAAAGTTTTTTAGTATGTTACATTGAAATTTTACGTTTTCGGAATGTTACATTGGAGTGTTATATTTAAGAAAAAAATACATTAGGAAATTTTTTTGAAGTGTTACGTTTAGTAATTTCAACATTATGAGAAAACTCACATTTGTCACTTAACACATTACATGCGCGGATTTATACTTGGCCCTTTATATTCACACTAAAATGAGACTTTTGGGTTCATAAGAAAAATGAAAGATTAAATAGTTTATAAGATCACTATTTAAGATTTATTGGTGCTTCACATTTATTGTTAATCAAAAATAAAAATAAAAATGTTATTTACTTGGAATAGTTATTTGAAAAATTATTTTAAAAGTGAAGTATGTTGTATATATTCAAATTTTGTATAAATATCTAGAATGTCAATAGATGTACTTTTGGAAGCATGTTAATTTTACAAAAAAATCGTGTAAAATTTTGTTCATATATAGGAATTATGTGTTTAGTGTTTTTGAGGTACGTAGAGAATCTGTTGTAGACACAATTCCTGATCATTTACATCTTGTGTGCCACTTTTAACGTCTGCCAACATAGGACACAAATTTATACATTAACTACAATAAGACATTTCTAACGGTTCACTAAAAATTTCATTAAATTTGAGTAAAAATATGTTCAATTTCTCTATTTAATATCAGTTACTCCAACGATGAACTATTGTAACTTTCATCAAAATACCAGATATCCGGAGGGACGACCAGCCGATCAACCGGCAAGAGCATTTCATGATTTTTTTTCCCCCTCCATTTCAATTTCCCTCAATTCTTTTGCCATTACTTTTTCCCTCCATTAAATCTTTGCCATATCTTATTGTTCCATACTTGAAAATATATTGTAGGATTAGTGTTGCAAGTATGATGACTTTGACATGCAAATTTAATTGTGACAAGTACTTGTGATAATCACAAGATAATGAATTTACAAAGAACAATAAGAGTAAGAAGAACCAATATTTGTAATAGCTACTTGGATATATATATATATATATATATATATTAGAGAGAATGAAGAAAAAAAAAAAAAAAAAACCAGCAACTAGTTAGAAAAAAAACCAACAACCAGTTAGCTACTTGTATAATATATCTCAGCTAAAATGAAGGAAAAAAAAAAAAAACCAGTTACAAATTATTCCCTTTTTGGTTGCCAAGAAACTACAGGGAAAGAAAAGAAGATCCCTTTTTGGTTGTCAAAAAATCAGCCATTCGTTGAAGAGCCGTAGGAGGAGTCACGCTGGAATGGAGGATTTGGGTTTCCTCTTCAATTTTGTGTTGTTAACCGGATGACCGGGGGGACGACCGGCTGGACGTCCGGTCAGTCGTCCAATGAATCCCACCCCCAACATTCACGCATAGTAGTTTGGTGAAAGCTGCCCAGGTCCTCAGTTTGGTGAAAGATTTGGGTTGTTCTCAATTTGATATAGTTTTGATGAAACCATTGGAGGAAAAAAAAAAAAAAAAAAAAAAGAGAAGTGTACTTTTTCTCCAAATTTAAATTTGGTGATACATTTGGTTAAACGTTGGAGATGGCCTAATGAATTTCATTTTTTAATGAAGTTAGACAATATAATTTTTATTACTAAGACTTTGAAAAGGATTGTCATATTTTCGTAACAAAAATGTTAAGAGATTTTAAAAGTTGTACCAAAATTTTTATCAAATTTCTCATATGGGTGTCGAACCCACATGGGACCTACATGGTGAGAGTCTCACACCCATATGAGACATTTGATAGAAATTTTGAAAGAATTTTTGAAATCTCTATCGTTACTCTTTTCGTAATGAGATATGAAACTAGTTAATTCTATATAATTTTAGAATTTTGCTGATCTCAAGTACTCTATCTCCATCATTGCATATGAGAAATATATTTTCTTCTTTTTAAGGTTCTTTGTACTTACATCGTGAATTCTCTTAAAAATACTTTTTTCGATGTACATAACTCCTATGATCAATGATATGATATATTAACATAAATACAAAGAAGAATATATTCTTATGATATACATAAATTCTACAAAGAATAATGCTTGGGACCCCCTTTTGGGGGTCACCCCCTCACCCCCCTTTGCCACGTGGCGGGGGGTGATTGGAGGAGCAGGAAAAAAAAGAAAAAGAAAAAGAAAAAGTAACCAATGAGAGAGAGAGGGGGTCAAAGGGGGTGAGGGGAAAAGGGGGGATGAATCATTGTTGTTCTACAAAAGGCCAAATATGGTTTCAAAATAAGTTGCAAATTTATAGAGTAGTGCTATTCTAACTCAAAAATTAAACTTATTTTCAAATTTAGTGATGTGGTAGACTATTAGAATATCTAATGCAACTCTGTCTTTAATATTTTGTTTAATCATCAACTAGCCATCTTTTTTATACAACAATGATTTTTGAAAATAGATCTTAAAAAATGGATTTCTATATCATTTTCTAACTAGTATATATGTACCTCATTATCTAAATTTTATTTTACACACGCCTGGGTGTGGGATGCAGGCCACAGAGGCAGCTGCCTCGGGCCATAATTTTTTACCAACATAGGGCCCCCCAAAAGTTAAGGCCTTGTAGCCTCAGAAAAATAAAATAGGGCCAATCTTCTTATATAAATTAAAGTGGCCCAAAATTTTGGAAGTCAAATGAGAAAAATAAAATGGGCCTTAATTTAACTTGTTGAGTCGCATTCTGTTTTTCAATCCCATATGGTTTGGTAAATTATGGGCCATAAATTAGAAGGGCCCAAAAACCTTGGGGGCAAAATCAAGTTATATAATATTATTTTGGGTCTAAATTGAAAAACAAATTCTTATATTAATTATAAAAACTAACAGTTCACCCGTGCAATGCACGTGCTATTTTTTTTTTTCAAAATATATTTAATGCTACGATGTGTATATTATAAAAGAATAATTTAAAATTAAAATTAAAGTATGATTTCAATTATTTATTTTGATAATATTGGTACTATCGTTCTATAAAAAATGTTACTTGAATGTATATATATATATTAATTTTAGTTAAATTATTTGTGTATTTTGATAATTTTAGTTTTATCGCATTATAGAATTGTAATTATCATATAATAATTTTGATATTAAAAATAATAGTTAAATTAGAAGAAGAATTAATAATATAAAATTAAAAGTAATTCTAACTATTTAATTTTCTTTTATATTCATTTGGAAAATAAAAATATGGAGAAATAGAAATTATATAAAATTTATTTAAAAAATTAAATATAAATATATTGTAGTTGGAATATTATATAATGATTTTATAATATATATATATATATTAAATTATAAAATTATCAAATAAACACTCTTAATTAAATTAAAATATCAACTATATAAAAAAAATTCAACAATGACTAACCAAGAAAGAATCGCATAACAACATCTAAATGCAAAAAGAAAAAATAATGAAAACATCTAAACGATAGATACATCTCAGTGTGTAAAGTGATTAATCATCTGCAATATGATGTCAAAACGTAAAAGAATTTACTGTTCAATAATTAAAAAAGTAACTCAAGCAGTAAATCCAAACTTTAGAGGTTCTTCGAGAGTATTATTGTTATACAGGTTTTTCCTTTTGTGACTTGTGATTATATAAAATAATGTGGGAAATAAAGTATAATTTTATATATAGAATCACTATAAAATTTAAAACGACAAATCCATAATAAATAATTAATCTGAATATATATATTATATATAAAAAAGTTCTATATATATATATTGATCTTATATAACATATTTATATATATTGTATTTATGTGGTATTTGTAAAATATAAATATAATAGTAAATTAGGTATAATATATTAGACCTAGTTATGATCATGAGAGTGTGTGGAAGAATTTCCAAGACAGTAGAAGTAGCAGCCACGAGAAGAGAAGAGAAGAAAAAAAATAAAAAAAATAAAAAAGTGCTCTGTGTTGGAGCAAGCCCGGGAAAGAGAAAGCCGAGAGAGAAAGAGAGACGGCGGGGAGAAAGAGGAGATTGGAGAAAGAAAGGGTTAGAGTTTTATTTAAGTGGTTTTATTAATTCTCTAGGTATTTTCTTGATGTTTAAAAAATGATTGTGAGTGCAAAACACACTTTTCTTAATTTATGTTTATTTTGTTGTTATTATTTTTTATTTTTATTTATTTGATGTTGGTTTGATATTGTATTGGCATGAAGATGATGGAATATTGATTGAGATTTAATCCTAATTTAATATTTAATTGTCCAAATTTTGGGGCGTGATTGGATTGGTTAAGATTAAGTCACCGAATTAACCAAGTATTTTGTTAAGGTTAAGTTCTAAAACAATGACAGGTTGCATTTGTCATAAAAAAAATACTATCAATTGGACCAATATATTGACAAAATAAAAAATTCAAGGTTAAAATCGATTTAATTAAAATTACAAAGACTAAAATGACATAATAGCCAAAATAGAGGGACTAATAGTGTAATTAACCCTGATTGTTAGTATTTTTTTATTTTAGAATAGCATGCAAAACTTGTCTTACAATTAACCAAGGAATGAACATTGCAGACCTAAATTCCATTGTTTAAATTTAGACAAAATGTGCTACATAGTAAAAATCATGACATGACGAAACTTGTTTTTTTTTTTTTTTTTTTTTAATTTTTTAATTTTTATTTTCTTGTAAAGCTTCAACAAGACATCTCTCAATCATTTATTACCGCATGAGCTCTTTCTGATTCCCTGAAAATCTTGTTTGAGAGTAATTAGTTGATTGTCATTTTTCACAATTACATTTGATTTACATTGTTGAGTTTAGGAGATCCTGATATTGATAATGAGTATGATTTTGATTATTGTTGATTGGTGCCTTTGGTTGTTATTGATTTTTTAAGCTATTGTTTGATATGGTCTAAAGAGTTACGGTTGTTACTTTTATATAATTTGTTGTAGTGTGGTGAATCAATTAAGTGATTAAATCATGTGACTTGCTTATCTACTAGAGAAAAGCATATCACTTTCAGTTGTGATCATCTTTACTTTGGCACTTTGTACTAGTTTATTTTTAAATATTATTTTTTAATTGTAAATATATAATTACTTAAGTAGTACTAGTTTATTTTTAAATATTATTTTTTAATTGTAAATATATAATTACTTAAGTAGTTAAATCTTGATTTATAGGTGGGAGATATAGGTTGAGTTTGGTAGAGTTTTGTAATTATGATTTGAGAGTATGAGTTGTATTTTGAGTTTGTGACGTTTGGAATTATGATTTGAATGTGAAAAATTTGTTTGGTAAAGAGTTTTGAAAAGAGTTTTGAATTGAGTGGGGAATTGTTGATGTGACATTTGATATTTGATAAAAAAATTTACAGCTCATAACTAAATATACGACTCAAAATTAATTTAAAGCACATAAAAAATTTTAAAAAATTCAGAAAATATTTTTTTCGAATATATAAAAATTAACATATCAAAAAAAAAATAAAAATAAAAATTCACTATTCCGGTCAACCGGCCGGACGACCAGTTAGGCCAAATTTGAAAAAAAAAATTCCGAAAAACGCGCCTCAGACAGAGTGTTTTGTGCAGAATTTTGGAAATGTGTTTTGAGAACTCTAACCAAACATGATGTTTGAATCAAGGTGTAGAATCATGATTACAAAACACAACCAAACAGAAGATTTTCTAAAAAGTATCATTAGGCCAGCAGAAACAGTTGCAATCGGAGTACTTAAAAGTATAGACCCATCTAAAGAAGTAGAAGGGGAAGAACTAGGACTTGACTATTGGGAGGTACATGTTCAAGTGCCAGTTAAACCTAATGAGAGCTTGATCCAATCATATGGTCTTGTCAAAAAATTGGACAAGTTATTGGAGCTCATGTTACTTAGTCTGCTCTATTTGTGGTATATTTCTTTTGTAAATACTAATTTCATTAACAAATGTATGTTAACTTAATATAGTTTCAATTACCTTATGTGCTTATCTTTTGGATGCAGATTTTGCAAGTTATGGATCCTAACCGAGAATATTTATGCAAGTGAGGTTGAGAATTTGGGAACTGAATTTGTTTTGATAATTTGTCTCTCTGGAAGATGAATATCACTATGGTTTTTCAGAACTTATGGTTGGAATTTAAAAATAAAAAAAAATTTTCTTTAACTTCGTTAGTGTGGTAGAATATTTTATAACTTTGATTATGATTTTTATTGCAATATAAATAAATTTATATTTTTAGATAAAAAAATTATTGTGATTCGAATTTTTTTTTTTTTTTTTTTGATGTGATGATCCTATGGTGGTAATATTTGTTTATTATTATGAAAATATTACAGGATGAATGGATGTCAAATTAATATAGGATTTGGCAATTAATATTTAATTTTTTTTATAAAATCAATATAATTTTTACAGGCATTTACGCATGCTTAATTGTGGCTTTTAAAAGTGTCAATGAAAAAAATATATAAATGGCATTTCGTAGTAGTAGTAGTAGTAGTAGTAGTAGTAGTAGTAGCAGCTTTGCAAAGTGTCGCTATAATAAACTCCAATGGCACAAATGAATTGGATTTAGTGACATTTATAAAGTTGTTAAAAATATCAATTGTGGCATAATAAGCGTCATTTAAAATTCATATAGTGGTATTTTTTAGATTGTAAATATTTTTTAATGGCACTTGGTAACGGCACAAATAGTGTCTACCATGACATCAAGGTGTCACTAAAAGTCTTTAGCCTTGATGATGTAATGGCACTTATAAGTGTCACTGAAGTTCCACTAAATCTTTTTGTAATGGCGTTTGATAATGCCACAAATAGTGTTTATCATAACGTCAAAGTGTTATTCAAAGTCTTTAGCCATAATGGTGTAGTGGCATTTTCAAGTGTCACTAAAGTACTACCAATATTTACTGTCACGACCCGCTCCCCGTACCAAAGGGTTAAGCATCGTGATGGCCAGTAACTGAGGTTACCTCCGGCCAATTCTTAAACAGATCAATAAATGCAAGCGGAAGTAATATTTAAATGAGGGTATCAGAATAATCATTGGAGCTTCTATTTTTATTACAAAATTTATTGACCAAAAAGGCCGATATTTACATGTAAGAATATCAAAAAAAGTGCTGTGTGTGTCTATTCCACAGCTCCGCGTCTAAGACTTTCCCAAAAGCTATTTCTAAATTGCATTGTTTCCTGAAAATTGGTAAACAACTATAAGCACATGGCAGAGTGAGAAATATTATACCAAGAATATAAGGGATACGAAATAACCATGGATAGTTAGTTAGGCCAAAACATTTACATAACTCAGTTTGGTGAATAAATCCCTTAAGCGGCAGAAACTGAAATACAAAAATTATGTAAATAAATCATCATAATCACGGTACAGAACAGAACAGAACAGAGGTCACAGAAGTGACAGTCAGAACAGAGGTACGGATTCAAGAGGTGGCTCGTACGGACTATAGAGGTGGCTCCCACAATAGTGTAGCACTTATCTCCGCACAGCACTTTGCTCCGCACGGAACAGAGGTCAATGGATTCATGACAAATAGAGGACCACAAAGTGGTCAATAGAGGCCAATGGTTATTTAAGTCTTTCAAGGCGTGGGACTCCCATAGTGGTACTTACAAAACATAATTGTTTATAAGGTCATACTCAAATATTCTTTAAAAATAAAACAAACATATCTATGGGTTTTTCTTTTAAGCAAACAGGGTTCAGAAAATAATTCACGTAACTGAAATAATAATATAATTTAATATAATTTATAAAATATAACTTGTATAAAATAAGTATGGTAAATCAAAACATAAGTAAAATACATTTTGGTGATTCAAGGTATAATATAACTCACCTTAACTTTAATACCTTACATTTTCTTTCCACTACCAAAGACCCTCTCAACTTCCACTATTTTTTTATTCCTTCACTCTTTTCTTTCTTTCTCTTCATTTTCTTTCTTTTCTGTCTTTTTTTCCTTCACCCAGGTGAAACACCTCCCTAATTATAGGGAGGTGAGCCCCGTCCGTGGCCAACACGTGGCTAGCATATCTTTCGTTAAGATTTAATTCATAATTACATAGATTCATTCTTATCCTTAATAGATATTTAAGATAATTACCCTTTGACCCAACTTTTTAATATAATTATATAAATAAATTAATTCTGAATTAAATCATATTTTATTGTATACCAACAGAAAATTAATTATTTATTTTATTACCACACCCATTATTATTATTATTATTTATATTTTGACCCCTAAACTCTTAATAATTATATTATTTTACAAAATTACACATAATAATATATAATAAATCATATATTTTCTTAATTGTGATTAAATAATATTAGTATAAATTTTATAGAATAATTAAAAATCTGGATTGTTACATTTACCGTGTTATGGGTATAAATGGCACTTGTTCAAAACACCACAAAACTAAAAAATGTCACTGAAAGAGTAGTTCAGTGGCACTTTCAATTGTCATTGAACTAAGAAAATGTTGTAGTGAGAAAAAAAAAAAAAAAGAAAAGAAAAAAAAAAGAAGACAATTTAGCATTAAAAAAATCCTAATATCCTTGAAAGAATTAAGAAGAAAACTGTGAAACGCAAAATTAATTGAGTTTGTGGATTATCTCAATTTACCATGAAAAATATATTTAAAAGAAATATTTGACAAATAGAGTTTATATAAAATAGGTAAAGTTAGTATAATTTAAATTAGGTTTGGGTTTCTCTAGAACTCTATATGTAATTAAGAAAATAAATGCTCTAATTAAAAAAAATATGCTAGCGTAACTCTCTTAGAAAAAAAAAAAAACAAACTATAGCGATCCCGGGTTTTCCCCTTTATGTACAGTATTCTGGACTTAGGTTCCGCGGTTGAATATTGTTGCATTTGTTTCATTTCCGTCATTTAATTCCTTATATTTGAATGTTGGGATGTGTTGGGCAGGTTTGTATCAGGTTGGGAGTGTTTTGAAACTGTGGGGATATATTTTCAGAGTACCAACATGTGGCTAGGTGACGCCGACGTGTCAACCGAGGTACCACGTGTCGTGGTAGTTATGCCGAGGTGATCTCGGAGTTGCCGAGGTTATCTGCGAGAATACCGGAATCCGAGATAAGCAGATAAGGGACAAGAGTCCTAGGATGAAGAAAGACTTCAGGATGGATAAGGGTAATACTCTTAGGAAGTTTATCCTTATCTCTTGAGAAATCCAAAGTAAGCACTGAATTGGAGTCCACAGAAGCCGGGCTTCTAATGGGACTAGGATTGAGTAAACTATAAAAGAGAGGCACCCCTATGGGTCTAAGGTATGCAACTTTATACTTTGAGTAGTGAGTTTAGCACTTGATTATCTTTGAGAGATATACTGACTTGAACGTCGGAGAGCCCCCGGGTGGAAGAACCACCGTCGGAGCCTTATCTTTCTGTGCAGGACAGCAGGGTGCCACCTATTCTGCCAGTGTTCTACAGCTGAATTACTAAAACGGGCAGTGTGATCGGAAAATCACTCACACAATTTGGCACCGTCTGTGGGAAGTTAAGACGAATAGATGGCCAGTAACGCACAGAAAGAAAAGATTGGGGACGGCACTCTCGCTGAGAGCGAAAGACCTATTGACCTCGATATTGAAGGAGACAACCGCAACACAGAAACTCATCACGGAGCGAAAGACGTCGGCCAGGAGGGCGACACTTCAAAGAAGACGGATCAGAGCAGATATTACAACGAAGACAACCTCCAGGTATGGAGGGACAGGTGCCTACAGAGGGATGAAGAGGTAAAAGAGATGGTAGACAAGTTGGCAGACCTACAATCGGTTGTCAACTTCATGATGCAAAACAACGTCATGCAGCCACCATACCCACTGCACGACACACCAATGCCAGCAACCAATGCCCAGAAGCAAGGGCAGAAAACAATTCCTGAAGCCCCTCAGCACACTAGGAGTGGGAGGCACTCTCACCGGCCTTCCAGGAAGTCGGACGAGAGGAGCCGAGAAGAGAAGAGTCCCAAAAGACATATCACACAAAGGACGCAGAACCCAAGAAACATCGGCATGTTCAAGGGCAGGAATTATGCTTTGACACAACTCATGGGGAGAGATCGAAAAGGGCCCACTACGAGGCCGAGAGCAGTATGCCGAAGAAACTGAAGTCAGCAGATAGCCGAGCTCCTGGATGGAGCAAAGAAGACTTGAGAAACTACCTTAAGAGGAAGCAACAGAACCGAGAAGCCGAGGTAACCTCACCCGACAAGCCAAGGACACCATTCTCGGTAGAATTGGACAAGTTCCAGGCACCAAAGAGATTCAGTATGCCGAGGTTTCAAATATACGATGGCAAGTCAGACCCTAACTTTCATGTTGGATTATACTTGAACTCAATGGCATTGTATAGCGGAAACGAGCCATTGCTCTACAAAGTGTTCCCCTTATCCTTCGGGGAGATTGCATCAGATTGGTTCCACAAGCTCCCAAAGGGAAGCGTGAAGACTTGGGAAAGCCTGGCCGAGATGTTTGTGGCCAGATTCGTGACAAACAAGTTGCAGCCATTAAGGGTGGACGCATTGATGGCTCTGAAGATCAGCAAGGATGAAGGCCTTAGGGCCTATGCAAAAAGGTACTATGAGGTGTTCAACCGAATACCCGAATGCAACCAGGAGGTGGCAGTCGTGTCTTCCAAGAACGGCCTGAAAGATGATTGTCCATTACGGAAGTCCTTGGCAAAGACATTGCCGAAAAACATGGAGGAGCTCATGGCAAGAATAGAGAAGTATGCCAGAGCCGAGGAAGATACATCGGGGAATAAAGAGATAAAACAAGAAAGAACCAACGGCTCGCCGAAGCGAGGCCGAGGTAACAACGGGTTCAACAAACAAGAAACGGAATTGAGGGCCAAACAGGCAGTGACGACTGTGTTCTGAATCCCGGTCCACAAAGTCTTGGATCAAATCCGAAACCAACCCTATTTCAGAGCATCGACAAAGGCCCTAGGAGAATACATGGGAAGGAACGTTGGTAGGCGTTGTGCTTACCACAATGAAGAAGGGCACCCAACCCAGGGCTGTAGAGCCCTAAGAGCACACTTAGAGGACTTAGTGAGACAAGGCCATCTGCGAGACCTTGTCGATGAAGCCAGGACAAGAGAGGAACAGGCAAGATTGCCTTAAGCACCAGCGGCCCCGCATCCCCCAGCACAGTAACCACAGGCAGGGGGGACCACGGGTGGTTAATGTGATCCACTCAAGGGTCAACGAGAACGAAGTCAGAGGAGAGACCCAGAGGGTAAGGCATTTACAGCATGTCTACCAGGTCGGGGAAAAGGACATCGGCCAGAGGAGTGCCAAGGACTGATGATAGCTTTCACTGAAGCCAACCTAGAAATGGTCCAACATCCGCATAATGATGCATTGGTAGTATCCCTCCAGGTTGGGGACTGCCAAGTGAAGCGTATCTTGATTGATCAAGGCAGCTCTTGCGACATCATGTACGTTAGATGTTACAAGGAGCTGGGCCTTCACCCAGATGACATGGAAGGATCCAATGGCCCGATGGTCGGCTTCAATGGAACGCTGACATGGCCACTAGGCGCAGCAAGCTTGGAAGTACAAGCCGGCACAAAGAAAATCAAGACGGAATTCATTGTGATTGACACACCCTCACCATACAACATCATCTTGGGAAGGCCATGGTTGCATGCAATGGGGGTAGTTCCCTCAGCATTGCATCAACTATTACGGTTCCCAACAGAGCTTAGGATTGAAGAAATCAGAGGAGATCAACTGCAGGCAAAAACTTGCTCCATGGCAGCAATGAAATCAACCTGCAACATCCGAGAACCAGAGAAGGCAGAAATCGAAGACGAGGACATGGAGGTCCTAGACGATGTCGGCAAGGAGGCGGCCGAGAAAAGCGAAGAAGCACTAAAGAAAATCCTCGTCCAGGAGGGCGATGAAGAACGCTTCTTTCTTCTCGGCTCAGGCTTAGCCGAAGAAGAGGAAAGAGAGCTGGAAGCTTTTTTGAGAACAAACATTGAGGTGTTCGCCTGGACACCTTATAAGATGCCTGGCATTGACCCCGAGGTCACATGCCACAAACTGAACATCAACAGGTCAACCAAGCCTGTAATACAGCGAGCCAGAAGACCGACGTTGATGCACGTCGAAGTAGTAGAAGAGGAAGTAGATAGGCTTCTGGAGGCCAGGGCCATCAGAGAAGTCGATTACCTGACATGGCTATCAAACACTGCGGTAGTAAAGAAAAAGAACGGTAAATGGAGGGTCTGTGTAGATTTTACAAGCCTAAACAAAGCTTGTCCCAAAGACAGCTTTCCTCTACCCAAGATCGATCAGTTGGTGGACGCCACATTTAGACATGGAAGAATGAGCTTCCTAGATGCTTATAGGGGGTACCACCAGATAGCCATGTACCCCCCGGATGAAGAGAAGACAGCGTTTATCACCCCAAAAGGCCTGTACTGTTACAGAGTAATGCCTTTTGGGCTGAAAAACGCAGGAGCAACTTACCAAAGGTTGGTAACCAAGATGTTCAGACACTTGATTGGCCAAACAGTAGAAGTCTACTTCGATGACATGGTCGTGAAGACCAAGGAGCCTAGGGGTCATCTTTCCGACCTAAAAGAGGTCTTTGAAATCCTCAAAACATATCGGCTCTGACTCAACGCATCAAAGTGCGCGTTTGGAGTTGGATCTGGTAAGTTCTTGGGGTACCTGGTGACAAGAAGGGGCATTGAGGCCAGCCCAGATCAGATCAAGGCCATCCTAGATTTACAGAGCCCAACATCGGCAAAACAGGTACAGATGCTTACCGGAAGGGCCGCAGCCCTAAACAGGTTCATAAGCTGAAGCTCAGACAAATGCAAACCTTTCTTCAACCTGGTAAAGAAAGCCACCGATTTCCTATGGACATAGGAATGTGAGGCCGCGTTGGCCGGCCTAAAGAAGTATCTGACTACGGCTCCAGTCCTCTCAACACCTGGACCTGGGGAAGAGCTGTTTTTGTACTTAGCAGTTTCAGAACACGCAGTAAGCGCGGTGTTAGTCCGAGAAGAAAAAGGAGAGCAAAAGGCCGTTTACTATGTAAGCAAAACCTTGGCCAACGCAGAAACAAGGTATCTACCCCTAGAGAAATTAATGCTAGCCTTAGTGATGGCTTCAAAGAAGTTGAACCATTACTTTCAGGCGCACAAGATTGTAGTGCTAACAGAGCACCCTTTGAAACCCTTGTTACAGCAAGGAGACTTAATTGGAAGGATAGCAAGATGGGCAGTGGCCCTGGGCTAGTACGACCTGGAGTTCAGGCCGAGAACAGCAATTAAGGGCCAAGTTTTCGCCGACTTCGTGGTTGAGTTCACCCCGGAATCCAACGAACATCAGGCTCCATTGAGCCAAGATGAACGTTGCCCCAGCAAGCATGGAGAAGCCCAGCCAAAGGCAAAAGAACAACGGAAGGAAAAACTCAGACCCTACAGCATCTACATTGGCGACTCCTTCAGACTGTTTGTCGATGGAAGTTCAAACCGACAAGGAGCGGGGGCAGGAGTACTACTGATATCTCCAGATGGAGAAATAATAAAACAGTCCATCCGTTTGGGGTTTAAGGCCTCAAACAATAAAGCAGAATACGAAGCACTAATTGCAGGGCTAAAACTGGCAGTAGTAGCAGAAGCAGATGAGGTAATAGTTTTTTGTGACTCACAGCTTATTGTTAACCAGTCAACAGGAGAATTTGCAGCCAGAGACGAAAGGATGTTGGCATATGCAAAAGAGGTCATCAGATTAGCAGCCTTATTTCAAAATTGCCGACTACTCCAAGTAAGCTGAGATGATAACAGCCACGCCGACGCGTTGGCCAACCTGGCAAGTGCAATACAGACTGGAAAAACAAGGACAATAATGA
Source organism: Camellia granthamiana (assembly GCA_036172215.1). Lineage (NCBI taxonomy): Eukaryota > Viridiplantae > Streptophyta > Magnoliopsida > Ericales > Theaceae > Camellia > Camellia granthamiana. The sequence goes on along the minus strand of JAXFYN010000095.1, from coordinate 260,568 downwards.
TTGACTATATGTCGGGCCCGAGCATAGAACCACGGAACACAGAGCAGGAAACAATGTGTATGGACATGGGACCAAGCTGGATGGATGCAATAGTTGCATTCCTGAAAGAAGGAAAGCTGCCAGAAGACCGCAAGGAGGCACCCAAAGTCAGATTGAAGTCGGCAAGATTCAATCTGACAGCAGACGGACATCTCTACAGAAGGTCCTTCACTGGACCCCTTTTAAGGTGCGTACACCCTTTGCAAGTTGAAGATTTTTTATATGAAATTCATGAAGGAGTTTGTGGAAGCCACGCTGGGGGCAGATCACTAGCTCACAGGGCCATTACCCAGGGGTATTGGTGGCCCTACATGCAAAAAGATGCAGAAGCATACGTGAAGAAGTGCGAACAATGCCAAAGGTTTGCACCTTTGATACACCAGCCAGCTGCTGACCTGAATCCAGTATCTAGCCCTTGGCTGTTTGCCCAGTGGGCATGGATCTTGTTGGCCAACTTCCCCAGGCAACTGGGCAGAGAAAATACTTGCTGGTAGCAACAGATTACTTCACAAAGTGGATAGAGGCAGAACCTCTTGCCAAAATCCGAGATGTGGATGTCAAGAACTTTATATGGAGAAACATCATCACCAGATTTGGGATTCCAAGAGCAATAGTTGCTGACAACGGAACGCAGTTTGACAGCAAACTCATCAAGAACTTTTGTGCAAAATTCAAGATCAAGAATTATTTTTCAACACCAAGTTTTCCCCAAAGTAATGGACAAGCTGAAGCATCCAACAAAGTAATTTTGGATGGAATAAAGAAGAGGCTGCAGGCAGCAAAAGGAAAGTGGGTAGACGAATTGCCCAACGTGCTTTGGGCATATCGGACTACGCCGAGAAGATCAACAGGAGAATCCCCCTTTGCCATGGCTTATGGCACAGAAGCAGTCATCCCACTAGAAGTCGACATCCCAGGGATCCGAACCCAGGGAGTTGAGAATGGGACTAATGATATACTCTTAGCCCGAGATCTGGATCTTTTGGAAGAATGAAGAGAGAAAGCTGCAATTCAGCTCGCAGCATACCAGCAACAGCTTGCCAAAGCTTACAACAAGAAGGTCAATCCGAGGGATTTTCAAGTCGGCGACCTAGTCCTGAGAAAAGTCGTCGGCAACAAGAAGGATCCCAGAGAGGGCAAGCTTGGCCCAAACTGGGAAGGACCCTACAGAATCACTTCGGTATTAGGCAATGGAGCCTATCGGTTTGAAGATAATGAGGGCAAAGCATTGCCTAGACCCTGGAACACTTGTAATTTGAAATTTTTCTATCATTAGATATGCATTGTTTTTGGCCGATGTCATCAATAAAATCTTTTCAGAATTCTTCAACACATGTGGCTGATAAAGATACAAAATATTGTTTCTGGAAGATAAGAACAATGAGAACCCAAGTGGAACTCAGGTTCACATTGGGGGCAGAAAGAATGCAAAGACGCTTAACACTTGTTGAAATTTGTAGCAATTTACAAGTCGAAGTTAAGCTGAGATTATTCCTTATCTTCACTTGTTGAAATTTGTAGCAATTTACAAGTCGAAGTTAAGCCGAGATTATTCCTTATCTTCACTTATTGAAATTTGTAGCAATTTACAAGTTGAAGTTAAGCCGATATTATTCTTTATCTTCACTTGTTGAAATTTATAGCAATTTACAAGTTGAAGTTAAGCTGAGATTATTCCTTATCTTCACTTGTTGAAATTTGTAGCAATTTACAAGTTGAAGTTAAGCCGAGATTATTCCTTATCTTCACTTGTTGAAATTTGTAGCAATTTACAAGTCGAAGTTAAGCCGAGATTATTCTTTATCTTCACTTGTTGAAATTTGTAGCAATTTACAAGTCGAAGTTAAGCCAAGATTATTCCTTATCCTCACTTGTTGAAATTTGTAGCAATTTACAAAGTGGTTAAACCGAGATCATTGTTTAAAGCTTGTTGAAATTTGTAGCAATTTACAAAGTGATTAAACCGAGATCACTGTTTAAAGCTTGTTGAAATTTGTAGCAATTTACAAAGTGGTTAAACCGAGATCATTGTTTAAAGCTTGTTGAAATTTGTAGCAATTTACAAAGTGATTAAACCGAGATCTTTGTTTAAAGCTTGTTGAAATTTGTAGCAATTTACAAGTTGGTTAGAACGTGATCACTGTTTAAATACTTGTTGAAACTTGAGAAAAGTTTACAAAATTAACATTGAATAGTATATGTTTTACACTTGTTGAAATTTATGAAAAATTTACAGGTCAAGTTCTTGCCGAGGTAAATCATCAGTTATGATATCCGAGGTGTGTAACCCCAAGAAGATTACACAAAGAGGGATGAGTTTATAAGACATGCAAAATATTCTAAGTATAGAATCATACAGAAGCAATCAAGAGAAAATAAAGATTGAAGCATTCAGAGAAAACAGTTGAAGAGGGTACAATCAAAGAGTAATTGTTCAGAAGACGGCACATCGGCCATATAAAAAGCTCGCAAAGTACAAAAGAAACGAAAGAAAAGACTTGCAAATTAAGGTTCCTCAGCATGAGCAGCAACTTGGGTCTGGACCTCAGACGATTGTTGTACAGACACCTCGGCAGCCTTTTCCGCCTCGATCTCGGCGTCAATCTGAGCAAGGGTTTCATCAAGGCTTTTATCAACTACAGGAACGTCAGAGGAAGCCTGCTCCAGGGTAGTTTCCTTGGCAACTTCGTCACCATTATCATCCTGAGTCAGGTCCAGGACCTGCTCATTTAAAGAAGGAGACTTAGCCCTAACAGCCTCCTTGGATTTCCTAACCAAAGCCCTATCTTCATCCTCATCTTCAGACTCAGATTCGCCTTCAGATTGACTTGGAGGTGGAGGTGGTGGGAATGGAAGAGGAATGGCGTCAGCCTTTCTCAGAGGTGAATCCTCGGGAACATTGAGTCTTTTTGCAAGGGACATCCAACCAAGGGAGAAACCCCTGTTGCATGCCTACCTGACTTGCACTTCGTAGGCTTCCGTAATGTCAGCCATGCCTTGTTCATACGCCTTCTCATCGGCGGCTTTTATTTTGGCGTATTTAGTAGAAAGGGCCTTCTAAAGCTCCTTCTCGGCCTGGGTTGTTTTCACCTCGGCCTCCTTCTTTTGAGCTTCGGCAACTTTTCTAATAGCCTCAGCAGATTCAACTTTCTCTTCGACTATCTGTTGGGCTTTAATGGCAGCCTCGGCCTGGTCTTCCAGCTTCTTCATTTTTGACTGAAGACTCTTATTGGTTTTTTGGAGGGCAGAGAACTCCCTCCTCATGTTGGTCAACCTCTCTCTGTTCTCAAAAGATTACATGGAAAAGGAATGGGCATGCTGAACAGCCTGAAAGAGCATAAAGCGAAAGTTATTACAAAGTTTTACAAGTACGAAAAGATGAAGAAAGACAGGTTACCAAGTGGAGAAACTTACTTGAACACAACGTTGAAGCATGAGAGCGTAATTTTCGTACTCACTCAACTCGGCGTTCTTTTCAAGATCACCAGGAAGAAGAAGAGCAGTACTAAGGGCTACGCCGACATTGATATCGTCGGCACTATCGCTGGCCATGACAGGCTTATCTTCCAGAGTGATTGCAGGCGCCTAGGGGACATCTGGTTTTTTAGAACCCGAGGTCGTCGCAGACGACGACTTCGGCTTCTTCGATTTGGAGGATTCAGAGGGTTGGGCTTCAGTAGATCTTTTGGCAGGAATAGAAGAAGTCTTCTCACTCTCAGCCAGTTTGGAAATAAGCAAATTATCCTCAGAGTGAACCTGAGTTACTTTAGCCTTTGGCTGGGCCTTTTTCACTCTTTTTGGCTTCGGTGGGGGCATGGTCTGTGTCGGCTGAGCGTCAACATCAGTAGGGAGGCTGGACAAAAGATCCTTGGCAACTGGTTTCGCGCGACCCATCTTGGCAGTAAGGACCAGTCGTCGCCGATGTTTTCTCTCTGGTATTGGGATTAAGTATGGAGCCGAAGTTGATGGTTGATCGGCTGGATCAGAGGTTGATCCTTGGTCTGTTCGTGACGTGGATGCAGTCAATGGAGTTGTGGCAGATGGTGGAGAGAGACTTTTTTTCTTCCTTTTCGGGACGTCGGGCAACGTTGACTTGTATGTTGGGATGAAGTTAAGAAGCAAAGGCGCTTTCCTTTTTTGGACTGGCAAGTCCAAAAGCTTCTTCAAATTCTTGCTGGGGACGTAGGATTGGCGAAAGCTTTTCGGTGGCTTACGAACATCTGCAAGCAGAACGGACATTAGAAACAGACAAAGTATTGGAGACTTGAAAAGAAACAAGTAAGTGTTGACACTGGGCTCTTACCCTTGCCTTCTTTAACTGATCGAGGAAGAGGGTAGAGATGGGCATCCTCGTCTGAGGCAAACTCCCAATTTCTCGAGGTAATGAAGTAGTCATCTCCAGCCCCCTTGTTGGAGTCTGGGAGGTCGGCTACAATTTTGAACTCTGTGGACCTCGACTTAAGATAATAGACATAGCCTTTTTCTTTCAAATTGAGGGCACACATGGTGTAACAGTACTGAATATCAGCCAAAGTTATCCTAACATTTTCCTGTTTGGCTAAGGCTATAATACCATTAATCACTCGATAAGAGTTAATGGTAAGTTGCATGGGGTTCAACTTATAGTAACGGAGAACTTCACGAAAAAGGGGATTAAGTGGAAGCCGAAGTCCACATTCAGTAAAAGCAACAATGGAAAAGGGCATCGTATCATCTGTGGGCATGATAGAGTCGTCATCCCCAGCCAGTCTCAGATGGATGTCGGCAGGAATGGCGAACTCTTCCCTAAAGTATTCCAGTTTGGTTAGGGTATCTACCCTATGTTTCCACATGCCCATAATGTCGGCGTAAAGGTATTCGACTTCAGAAAGGGGATGTTCTTAAAGGGTTTTTAAGACCTCGGCGAAACCAAGGTAAGTACTGGTAAGGGTTGTTTCAGTTTTTCCTAAGAATTGGTAGGGTCTATAAACAAATCCCAAAACTGAATCTATGAAAGCAAAGATTGGGGGCACAGATCTGGAAGGAAACACAAAAAATAAGAAACAAAGAATAAAGTTTCAGAATCAAGAATAGAGGTAGGGTTCTCAAAAGTATAAAGAATACAGGAGATATAGGGTCAAGAACAGTGACAAAAAAGTGGTGAAACAGTGCAAGTATTCAAGACATGGACAAAAGCAAAATTAAAGCATTCAGATATGTGGTTCGCAAGATAGATGTTTGAACAAGACAGTAATGGCAAACTAATAATGAAGAAATATCAAAGGCATTAAGAACGAAAGGAACAGTGGCATACCAGGAAAAATGAAGCCGGTATAAAGATTGCTGAAGTCAGGCGACGGTTGCAGACACAACGGAATGACGAAAGCTTCACTGGAATGGAAGAATGATAGCAGTTGCAGAGCTTGAGGTTTGAGCAATGGCAGATTCAAGAGAAAGAGTTTAGAGAGAGAGAAAGTAAGTAAAATCGATTGCAAAAGTGAAGAGACAAAAGCAAGAGTCAAAAGTTTTGTCAAAAAACTTGAAACGGCGGCAAAAATAGAAGCATTTATTATGCTTGGAATATCGCATACGTCAGACGGCGCAGACAGATGCAAGACGGCTTACAAAAGCGTCATAGGCACGAGCCAATGAAGATGAAACACGTAAGTAGAACGGTTGAAAAAGTGATGCATGACAGCTCATGCGCGTAAAAAAGTTCATTAGAATTCTTGTTCTTGGAAGAAGACATGTTGGCCTGAAATAAACGATCTCGGCTGAAGAGTTCTTATGCCGATGTACTAGAAAGAGGAACGATATAGGTTCCATCACCTCAGAATGCCGAGGTAATAGAACCTAGGGGGCAGTTGTGGAGATATATTTTCAGAGTACCAACACGTGGCTAGGTGACGCCGACGTGTCAACCGAGGTACCACGTGTCGTGGTAGTTATGCCAAGGTGATCTCGGAGTTGCCGAGGTTATCTGCGAGAATACCAGAATCCAAGATAAGCGGATAAGGGACAAGAGTCCTAGGATGAAGAAAGACTTCAGGATGGATAAGGGTAATACTCTTAGGGAGTTTATCCTTATCTCTTGAGAAATCCAAAGTAAGCACTGAATTAGAGTCCATAGAAGCCGGGCTTCTAGTGGGACTAGGATTGAGTAAACTATAAAAGAGAGGCACCCCCATAGGTCTAAGGTACGCAACTTTATACTTTGAGTAGTGAGTTTAGCACTTGATTATCTTTGAGAAATATACTGACTTGAACGTCGGAGAGCCCCCGGGTGGAAGAACCACCGCCGGAGCCTTATCTTTCTGTGCAGGACAGCAGGGTGCCACCTATTCTGCCAGTGTTCTACAGCTGAATTACTAAAACGGGCAGTGTGATCAGAAAATCACTCACACAGAAACAAATGGTTGCTGTCCAAATTTTGGTGTCTTCGCTCGAGCGAGACTTTTGTCGCTCGAGCGAGCTCTTTGTTTTAGATCCCTCGCTCGAGCCAGGGTTCCTTCGCTCGAGCGAGAGTTGGGTGATGTGTCTGGTGGCTCGAGCAAGAAGTCTTGCGCTCGAGCTTGCGTCTGCGTCTGGTTCTGGACCTGAAGGTTGCAATTCTTCGCTCGAGCGAGCGAGGTCTATATTTTGGGTTTCTTCGCTCGAGCGAGCTTTTCTTCACTCGAGCATGCTTCTGGGTTGCAGACCTGAAGCTTCGATTTGTTGGCTCGAGCGAGGCTTTCTACGCTCGAGTGAGGTTTTTTTATGTCTGGTCGCTCGAGCGACCATTCCTTCGCTCGAGCGAGCCTCGAATATATCAATTGGCAGCAGCGGGTTACACTTCACTTTTTCATCATCTTCTTTTATATAAACCCTAGACCAGTTGCTTTTTCTCTCTCTCTATATACCTTCTCTCTAGGGTTTCATCTAGTTCTAGTGGTCTTCTACCCTAGTCACTTTGGAAGAAAGGTAGAGCTTCGCGAGGGCTTCGCTTTAATCTGAAAAGTTGTGGATTTGGAGCACTTTGAATTTCACCTCTCTTCTTCTTTGAGCTTCGAAAATTAAGGTAGGGATAACCTACTCTATTTTATGAGTTTGAACATAAATTTTGGTCATGATCATTTTGATTAGATGGTATTGCTTAGTCATTTTGAGAAAGTTAGGGTTTAATTTGAGGTTACAAAAATGGGGGTTTTCAAATGTTAAAACCCATGTGTGTATGAGACATTGAAAAAGGAAATGGTTGTTGTTAAATCGATGAAATTGAGCCATTGGGCTAATATTGAGAAAAGGGGGAAAATTCCCTAATTGTGTTGAATAATTAATTTGAATAATTAATTTGGAAAAATGTGAAATTGAAGTGAAATTCATGAAATTGGAAAATCGTGGGAGTAAATGGTGTAGTTGGATAATTTAATTACTCACCTATGAAAATGTCGATATTTTATCTGTTGATAAATTTATTATCCGTTTAGAGATAACTGCTTTGGGCTATCGGTGGAGGATAATCTTGATTGTTGTAGACATTGTATGATGATTAGGGAAAACTGAAACTAATCACATTGAATATGTCATTGAATATGACGGTTGGAATAATACAAAAAATGTGTTTATTGATTGATCATTGTATATGATAAGTGTTTAAATACATTGTATATGTATATTGTTTGGGAGAAGATAGGGGATGTACTCCATGGTTTGAGAGGAGATAGGGGATGGACTCCATTGATACAACAAATCTGTGTATCATTTGAAATATGGAAGTGTTGAAGTATGGAAGTGTTTTAATATGAGTTATATTCTCCTGTGAATTGTGAAGTATGGAAGTGTTTTAATATGTGTTATAATCTCATTGAATTGTTTGGCCAGGTTCTGAGCCATAATTATGAATCGAAACTGTATAAGTGAAGGAAACTGAAATGAAAAATGGATGTACTCTATGTTGAATTGAAAAGTGTTGTAAGTTGGTTTATAAGTGTCAGCCATATATCAAATGCTATTGTTTTAGTTATTTCTCATACTTGGTTTAGTATATCTCTACTAGGCATTGGCTCACCCTATATGGGACATCATTTTCAGGTTCAGGTGATATGCCACCTCCAAGGATATAGCTTGGGAGGCTTAGAGGCTGAAGATCCATTTTTGTTGTTTACCTTTTTGTGTATTACATGTAAATTCAAGCCGAGGGCTTAATGTGTATGAGTTAGCACTCTCATTTTTGTAACCAAGTGTTGGCTTGGAAAGTTGTAAGCCCGTAGGGCATTTACTTTTGTTTTCAACATGTAATACTTTTGTGATAAATACTCTGATAAATAGATGTACACTTTATTCTCTTGAATATATTGTCAATTTCTTGTATCATGAATGTATGAATTATGGGTTTATTTTGAGGGCGTTACACAAACCCTTATAATGTGCTACATAAAAATGAGAAAAATATTACTTTCAACAATATATATATATGATTTCAGCTGCACTCATGCCCTAAATTAATTTATTATTGTTTTCATTACAATTAAATCTTTGATTTATGATTTTATTTTATTTTTGAATGTTTTTGTTCAACCCCTGCTTCCTATCTTAATCTATGTAAATAAATTTTAATTTGTAATTTTGTTGATTATATATACAATTAAACATTTTATCACCACAAATAAATAAATAAATAATTGTGGGACTTATTATTTTATTCGTAATTGTTTTTTTTTTTTTTTTTTTTTTTTTTTTTTTTTTTTTTAAGAAGGGTTAGGCTTTTCTCAAATTCTCTCAAATATAAATTTGAGATACATATGGGGTACACCAGAAGTACCTTTTTAATGATCCAAATTATTTATTTTGTAAAGTTTTCAGTATACATCATTCATAAAAAATTAGGTTGATTCCATAATCATAATTTTTTGATTTTATGTCATTTCTTTATGAAAATAATAGACGATAAGTATGATTTTTAAAATAGACTATTTTTTTTTAAAGACAAATACGATAATAAAAAAATTACAATTATCAAAATTGAATTAATTTTCTCATAGTTGATATACACAAAAGTCTTACAAAATTAAGGATTTATATTATCAAAATGTGACGTGTGATAAAACTTACAAATTTCTCAAATTATCTCAAGTAAATTTTGAAGTTCAATTTTTTTTAATGAATTTAAGAACTCGAGCTAAAATTCAGGCCAAAGAAAGCTATGGACCTAGATTAATCCACCCAGAAAATTCAGAAATGGTGTAAGTTTTTTCACAAAAGATGTAAGTAACTTCAAAAAAGGTGTAAGTTTTGTTTTCACAAAAGGTGTAAATTTTAGAAAAAAATATTTCACAAAAGGTATAACTTTTGACAAAAGGTGTAAGTATTTTCACGAAAAGATGTAAGTTTTCAGAAATCGTGTAAATGTTATGAAAGAAAATTTTTCACAAACGGTGTAACTTTTTAGAAAAGGTGTAACTTGTTTCACAAAATATGTAAGTTATTTCACAAAAGGTGTAAATTTCAATAAAATGTGTATATTTTATGAAAAAAATTAATTCACAAAAGGAGTAACTTTTCAGAAAAGGTATAAGTATTTTCACGAAAAGGTGTAAGTTTTAGCAAAATGAGTAAATTTTATGAAATAAATTATTTCACAAAAGGTGTAACTGTTCAGAAATGGTGTAAGTTTTTTCACAAAAGATGTTAGTTTTGTTTTCACAAAAGGTGTAAGTTCCAACAAAATGTATAAATTTTAGAGAAAAAAATTATTTCACAAAAGGAGTAACTTTTCAGAAAAGATGTAAATATTTTCACGACAAGGTGCAAGCTTTCAGAAAAGGTGTAAGTTTTAATAAAATGTTTAAATTTTATAAAAGAAATTATTTCACAAAAGGTGCAACTTTTCAGAAATAGTGTAAGTTTTTCACAAAAAGTGTAAGTAATATGTGTAAGTTGTCAAAAGTTACACCTTTTGTAATTAATTTCACAAAAGGAGTAAGTTTTCACAAAAGGTGTAAGTAATTTACAAAAAAGCGTAAGTTGTTAGAAAATGTGTAAGTAATTTCACAAAAAGTGTAAGTTTTCAGAAAATGTGTAAGTAATTTCACGAAAAAACATAAGTTGTCAGAAAAGGTGTACGTAATTTCACAAAAAAGCGTAAGTTTTCACAAAAGGTGTAAGTTTTCAGAAAAGAAACTTATGCATTTTGTGAAAACTTATGCCTTCTTGTGAAATTATTTACGCATTTTTGTGACAACTTATACCTTTACTCATATAATATATTATTTTATTAATTTACTTGGAAAGTGAGTTGCTTAGCAGGTCACCAATGTGTAAACTTTCAAAAAATTTGGTATAACCCAACACATAAAAGGTGTAAATGCAAAATAGAAAGAGGGTAAGTGCCTTGCATACCATATGCAAGGCACACCTAAGAAAGGTCCATATATTATATCATTTTCCTTATATTAAAGGCTACATTTGTATTATTACATTTTTTAATTGATATTAATTAATTATGATTTATATTTATATTAAATTATTTTGAAAAAAATGGTAAAATTTTACTATGACATAATTTTTATTTTATAAATATTATAAAATTTTAAATACCATAATTTTTATATAGATTTTTATTTTTAATAAATTTTATATATTTGAAATCTTTTGGGTGATTCCTAGCATTTGATCATTTAAAATTTGTTTTTGACTATTTTAATTATTTTTTTTAGAAACGACAAGTAAAAAATAGAGAAAAAAAAATTTGGGAATAGATTATTTTGACTTTTTAAGTTTGTGACATTTTTTAAGTTTGGAAATAGACAATTTTGATAATTTTTTAACTTTTGGACTAAAATATAAGATGAAAAAATTAGTATATGGGATGATTTTTTGACTTTTTATGAAAGAACTTGCAAAAAGTGAAGATAATTTTTTTTCTTTACTTTTTATATAGTTATTTGATTTTTTTTAAATTTTTTTAATAACTTTTTAACTATTGTAGCATATTGCTATAGTTATTTGATTTTTTTAATTTTTTTAATAACTTTTTAACTATTGTAGCATATTGCCAAACCAAGCGTAATTCATTAACTTGCCAATCACATTGCATGGGCAAATTTAGGTAGAGTATATATTATTGGCTAAAACAATGGATCTCATTATCATTTTGTTTTCTTTAGGTTGTGTTTGGTTAAGAGATTTCGGAAGAGATTTTGAAAGAAAAAATGAAAATGTGGGGAAGTATTTTTTGAATGATGCCACGTGGCTGAGGTGCTGCCGAGGTATCGGCTGAGGTGCCATGTGGACGAGGCATGTTACCAAAATGGTTGCGGTATGGCTGAGATATGGTGCGGTAATACCAGAATCCCAAGATATTTGGATAGGGGACAAGAGTCTTAGATAAGAAGAGGCTCTTAGTCTGGATAATGATAAAACTCTTGAGGAGTTTATTTCTATCTAATTGAGAGTTTGAGATGAGCATTGTGCTTGAATCCTATGAAATGAGACTTCTAGGGGACTAGGGCATTGTTGGCCATGAAAGTGAGGCACTCCCGTGAGTCTAAGGTACACTTTATTCTGTGAGCTTAATACTTATTTGGTATTTTTGAAAGATTGTTTGACTGACTTGATCGTCAGACCCCGGGTGGATGAACCACTGCGATATTTTTATTTTCTTGTTAGCAGGTGGTTATCTGTCCGATCAAAACGTCTTTTCAGTCGTTGTAACTGAATTGCTTCCCCTGCCATGGACACGTGGCAAACTCTCATTTTTCTCATTAATATTTTGGGAAGCGATTCAGTTACAGCGACTAAAGAGACGTTTTGAATGGACAGATAGATCTAGAAGCAAAACAGATGAATCTCGAAGCAAAACTGATGAATCAGACAAACGGTAGCACGTGACCTACACAAACACATGATAGATACACATTGAAACACACGCTCTGTAAATACTTTTCTTATTTCATTTCTTTCTAGGTGTATTTCTAACCCTAATCCTCATTATTGTAGCCTAAATCATGGCTTAAGAATGTCTAAGATAGAATGAAGATGCAATTATGCATTTTGAAATACTTTGCAAAATTTCAGAAAACATGGTAGTTAGCTCGAGCACACCTTTGTTAGCTCGAGCGGTCTGCAAAGTATGCAAAAGCACTAGGAGCTCAAATTTCACGCTTGAGCCAACTTCTTAGTCGCTCGAACCAAGATTGAAAATAATTGGTGATCGCTCGAGCAATCTTTTGGTCGCTCGAGCCAACCATCAATCTGTGCAAAACTTCTGAGAGCTTGAAATGTACACTCAAGCAACGGTTTGATCGCTCGAGCGATGCGACCAAATTCTAGAATTTTCAGATTTCAAGTTCAAATCACAAGTTTAGCACATCAAAACTCATTTTTTTGGGCCAAAACTTCATAAAACACTTGGAAATTCATAGAACATCATGAATTAAAGATCATTTGGCAAAATTAAGACCCAAAAGCTTGTCAATTCTTCAAAACCAAGTTGAAACTTTATATATAATCATATGCATGCAATGATATGAATTCAAACCTTCCAAAACATGGATTTATGGAATGAAAAGTGTAAGAAAATGTTGAATTCTCAAACTTGAGCATAAAGAACACCATGCATGTGAGTATTTGTTGGACTTCAAACTCAAAACTTGGTGAATTATGCATGCATGCATGATTTGACTCAAATTCCATCACTCTTAGTTCAATTCAAGTGTATATCTCTAAATTCACATGTAAGTTAGCTTCCTATCTCAAAATGAGAGTTGAATTCTTACCTAGCCTCTTCAATCTCTTGGGTTCTAGCAAGTTCTTGGACAATTCCACCAATTTCCTCTAATTCTCAGCAATTCTTGAACAATTCTTCATTTTCTCTTCTTTGATCTCACATTCTCTCTTGCTTTCTCTCTCTTTCTCTCTCTCACTCCGTCTTGCTCTCAAGAATGAGTAGAACCTTCATTTGCTAAGTTTATATCATGTATTTATAGGTTAAATTAGTTTAAACTAATTAAGTGTAATTAGAGTTAAGCTAGTTCAATTTAATAAATAATTTATTCTAATTAGTTGATTCCAAATCGAATTCCAATTAAACTTTCCATAAAATTCTAAAAATCCTAAATAACACATTGACTTAGTCAATTTCGTGTTCGAATGCCGATAAGGCTTTCACTTTCATACCAAAGCAGAAGTTCAAATAGATACTCCTACAGCGGACAGATATAACACAAATACCATATAAAATGCACAATTAACACATAAGCTCATTCTTAAAAGCATTCTTAATAATGGATTATGGGCTAATTACAGACCAGGATTGTCACATATGCATTTTTTTTCAAATAAAAATAGATATGTAAATGGACTTATTGTTTAGCTCAACTTTTTGGACCCATTGCCATATCTTTGGAACTAATCTCATATCTATGAGAGAAGTGCTAGAGACCCACAATTTAAACCTTTAAATTTATCCATAATGATGTGATAAAGGAGATCGACTCTACACAATTGAGTGTGAGCCAAATCAAATGTTGGCATCTATCATGTCACATTGTTGTAGGTTAAATTATAGAAGATTGTTTGTGTCTTAAACATTTTCCAAATAAATAAATGAAAATTGTTTGAGATTCTAATTTTTTTTTTTCACAATTTGATCTGTAATGATGTGTTATGATAAATATGCACTTTTATACAAGACCCAACTCTCCTACCACATCATTGACATCGAATATGTGGATTTAAAATTAACACTTCTCTAAATAAAAAATAAATAAAAATTAAAAAGACATAAAGTTGTTTAATTTGGACTTTTCAATTTTTTTTTTAAAAAAGTTTTTAATTATTTTTTTAATAATTTTCTAAATATTTTAATCAATTATTTTTATAGTTTGGGAAAATTAGTGAAATGTCCCTCTCCAACTTTATATAGTAGGATAGGTCCAAGATATTTTTTTTTATTAGCTAAGGTCCCTCAACAATTTCAAATAGAAAATTTGACTCAGAGAACTTTCGCTCGGACTCAGAGAAATTTTAATTTTCACAAAGAAATTTTGAAATTTCTTTAGTATGATCATAGAGAATTTTGAAATTTCTCAATGAAATCAATTGGTATGAAAATTTCTCTATGAAATCAAATAAATTTCTTTATGGAAATTGAAATTTCTCTGAGTTGGGACCATTTCTCTGAGTTAGGTAAAATTTCTCTAAATCAAATTTTCTTTGTGAAAATATTGAGGGATCTCAACTACTATGAAAATATTGTATTTCCTTTATCTTATAAAATCATAATATTAAGGACCTTAAAAAAAGAATTTCCTTTTTGTTTTTAGCTTCAGTTAATGTAGATACATTTAAAAAGGATGAACTATGCGTAAAATTCTTTCAAAAATTTATCGAATACAAAAAAATACAAAAAATTAAGGAAAATTTACCCATAAATCCTATTTTCTGAAAAATTGAACCATTTAGTCCTAAAAGTTTTCTTGTGCACCATTTAGTCCCATTTATACATCATCATCAAAATAACATCAAATATCATTATCAAAATAACATCAAACATAATTATCAAAACAACATCAAACATCATCCGATATTTTTGATGTTTGTGGGTATTTCAAACATTAGATTCTTTTTTTAAAAAAATTACCATCTTCAAGAAACCACTAAACATAACAAACATCACAAACATTACCGTGTGATTGGTGGCTTCTGTGCAAATTGAGATTGTGGAAACCCTAGACGCCAGAGGTTGAAATTTGCCTTGGGCTTCAGTTTGTGTATAGCGTTCCTTGTCCTCCATCGATCGAATTTGGAGCACAGTGTACGAAACAATCAGTTGATGCAGCGAAGATAGAGAGAGATAAATTGCAGATTTTTTGCATATATACATATATATATATATTTGGCTAAATTACAAATATATGTCTCCAGTTTGCTTAAAAGTATAAATGTTGTGATGTTGTGTTGTTGATGATGTGATGACGTTGGATGATATTTGATGATGATGTTGTGATGTTTGATGTTGTTTTGATGATGATGTTGTGATGTTTGATGTTGTTTTGATGATGATGTTTGATGTTATTTTGATAATGATGTTGTGATGTTTGATGTTATTTTGATAATGATGTTGTGATGTTTGATGTTATTTTGATGATGATGATGTTGTTTTGATGATGATGATATTTGATGTATATGCCCTCTATGGTCAATTTCCCTATAATGGGACCTTTCAGTCTATAAGAAAATTTTTAGGACTAAACAGTGTATAAGTTGTTAATTTGGGATTTATTGGTGCATCACCCTAACTATAAATCTAATTTTAAATAATATATTAAATTTACCTTTCCAAAATCAATGTGACTAATTAGTCTATAAGAAAACTCTTGGGACTAATCGGATCATCATTCCTTAAGATGTGATTTATAAGTAAAATTTTCCAAAAATTAATAGTCTATATTCATTGTATGTGATTCACATTTTACTAATTTTAAATATACATCACACATATATTTTCAAGATAAATTTTCATGTCCATAATATTTTTATTTTCATTCTTCTTTGCCTCTATTCCTTTTTAGTCTTTCCTTTTTCACTCAACAACACACATCTTGATATTGCTATAATTTATCACCACATTTATTTCAATCTTTAATTTTATTTCCTATGTGTATTTATAAAATAAATGTCATGTCTATATATGAGACCTATCATATTAAAAAAAAAATGATAGAACTCATCATGCCACATAAGAAGTTACATGAAAAGTGAAAAATTTTGATAAAATATTTAAGTAATATATTAAAATCCTATTAAATTTGATATTAATTATTTATGACAACTTCTTCGATTTGGTTAGCAAGAGTAATTTTTTCAGAAAAATTGTAATTTTTTTAGAAAAATTATAAAGTAATTATATTAAAATAAAAATTAATATCATACAAACTAATAAATAAATAAAAAAACAAACAAATTCCCAACGGGCGAAACAAGAACCCCTACTCAAACTAGAAACAATATACTATAAAATTTGTTAAAAAATCAATTGCAATTTGAAAAAACTTCAAATTTCTCATAGATATAATTTTTTTTTAAAAAAAAAAAACTACATAAAAATAAAACCCAACTCCGCCCTTGTTATCGCCATCGTCCCCAGAGACGGAGGGAAAGAGGGTCTAGGGGAGTCACGTGCCCCTTGGGTTTTGAATTTTTTTTTGTTTTGTGTGTGTGTGTGCGCAAACATAAAGAAAATACTTTAAATAAAAAAATATTATTTAGAATGAAATGTCAATGACATTTTTGAAATTATAAAAGCAATAATTGTTGTTTTGATTAAAAATAAAGATACTACGATATTATTATTTATGAAAATTTTAATATAATGATGATGTCTATCATTATTGACATGCAAACATAATTAATCTCAATAAAAATATATAATTTATTGAATTGTTAGTTACATTTGACATGTAAGATTCATTCTCTATGTGTCTTTACTATTGGTTGATGATATCGCATGTCGATGTTGACGTGGTATGACTACTATATTGAAATTTTACGCATATTTTGTATAAAAAAATTACTTTATCATTATATAATTTATTTTAAAACTTTATATCCATGACTTTTTTTTTTTAATATTGTCTATGATACATTAATTACAAATAACATTTTTTTTTTAATCTTTCTTGAAGTCAATCATAAAAAATTATGTAAAATATTTTTGTAATAATTTCAATGTTGTAATTAATAAGTGTTCTATCTAATTTAATTTCTTGACTCTACCACGAGTGATCCTGCCTTCATTGCCTTCTTATACATCGATTAGCGCTGGAAGTTGGAGTTAAAAAGAAAAAAAAAACATCCACAGCAGTAAAAAAGGAAGAATTAAAAAGAGACCATTCTAGGTGTTGAAAACCTAAAAATTTATCCTAAAAATTTAGGGAGAAGCTGTTAAACCCGCTGCTGCTTATCAGCTTTGGTTAATTGTACAGACCAAAAATGGTTCTCTGAAGAGCTATTGGAAAAAGAAATGTCGTTGACAAAATTAATTTATGTCGGTGTGGCCTCGTGAGCCTCATGCTGGTTATCAAAATTAAAATCATGAATTTACTTTGGGGTGCCCGCGTGAACCTCATGCTGGTCGACAATAAGGGTTTGGCTTGCCTCCCGCCTATGATCAAATTATAATGTGCTATTAAACTTATGGGGGGTACATTACAGATTTTATTTTAATAATTTAAATCATTCAATATGAGTGTTGAAGAAGTTGCTATTTTAATAGATTATTTTAATTTTTAATTATTTTAGTAGGCTAAATTTTTTGTGTTTGAGAAGATGATTGATTTTTTTTGTAGTTGGATATCATGTTTGTGAGAAAAAAAAATGAAATGATTATGGGTTTGATGTGACATTTTATCTTATTAACTATTTTAGTCTATTTTGTCTTTTTGTGAATTTTAGACTAAACCAGGCTATTTTTTTTTTCTTGCCAAACACCCCCAATATGTAAAACTCGTCGAGTATTAGATACTTGTAAAAAATCACGTTGATTGGCAAGGAGGTTTGGGGCTATTTTAGCCACAAAAGAAAAAATAGGGTATTTTAGTCACAACAAACAAAACATCACATCCAACCCAAAATCATTACACTCTTCTCTCACAAAAAAAGTCAAAAAAGCCAAAAAGCCCTTCCCAAATCAAGTTTTTTACCCCAGGCTAAAATATCCAAAAAAACCAAAAAATCAAAAAGCTAACCCACTTCTCAAACGGAGGCTATAAAAAAAATAGATGGTGAAAAAATAAACGGTTGCTAGAAATCTGATTCGATGAAATAGCTATCGATATCAGATAAAAGTAATTTTTTACGAACATATAGTACTCGACGAATTCTACACATTGAACGATTTGAATTATTAAAACAGAACCCGTAATGGGACTCCACGAGTCCAACAGCACCCTCCAACCCGATTACAGACTAGAGAAAAGCCAATCCCGATAGAGTTTCACGTAATAATGAAGTAGAGTTTCACGTAATCGAATAGGTAACAAATTAGAAGTTGATAATAAAATTTAATTCGGTTAGATAAATAATATAAAAAATATAAAAGAAAAAGAAAAAAATCTAACTGATAATCATAAAAAAAATTCAAAATTTAACCTTTATAATAAAATAAATTTTTAATTTTATCAATTGAAATTTTAATCTTTTGCTTTTTCGTGTTTAACTAAATTATTTGTCTATTTTTATTAACTAAAATCGAGAAAATAATATTTTAATTATTAAACTTAATGTACCTACAAAATGTCTAAAATATCTATTTTTATTGTATTTAATCATTAAAATACTTATTTTCTGATTAATTTTACTTATCGGAATAGACAAATGATTCAAATTGAAAGAAAAAAAAATCATAATTTAAATTAACAAAATTAAAAATTTATTTATTTACAATAATTATATATATATACATATATATAAATATTTTCCCCAAAATCTAATTACAAAAAGGATGAGGCTTGCTTCTACTTGCGTACTTTCTGCTTTCGTGAGCTTATTGCTAGATTCGTTTTAATAATTCTAATCTTTAAAATTATAAGTTTTTCTTTTTTTAAATATTTATAAAAAAAATTAAATAACAAAATAACTGTAATCATCTAATTAATAAAAAAAAATTAGACATTTTAATAATAGACCATCTATTATTTTAAATATAAATATAATTTGACCATGCATTTACGGTTGTTTATTCAATCCATTTTTTTTATGGGTCAACTATTCCAAGAATCCTGTAATCTAAGGTTTCGTTTGGCATAAAAAAATTTAGGTTAAAATAGTTAAAAAAATAAAATAAACTAAAAAATTAATAAAATAAAATATCACATTCAGTCATAAATATTTTATTTTTTTTCTCATAAAAATTAAAAAAATAAAAAAATCTATCTCAAATGAGACTTTTTAACCACAAGATAAAATAACAAAAAAATTAAAAAACTAACCAATATCTCAAATAAAGGCTTAATGATTGGATTATTGAGGTAGCTACCTACCGTGGTGGGCTCAGGTAAATCTAGGGGTGCAACTCGGGCGGGCTCAACCCGAGCAACCCGAGCCCAGCCCGAGTTTTTTTAGGGCTTGGGCAACTATATCTTGTAATCTGGACGGGCCTGGACAGATTTTTGATGCCCGAATTGTAATTCGGGCCGGGCTTGGGCAGAACCAATGGCCAACCCGAGCAACCCGAACCCGAATTGAATTTAATATAATATATAATATATAATATATATATAATTTAATAAATTATATAATATATATAAATTAAGTAAAAGAGTTCTTAATTTTTATTTTTTATTTTTTGGTGACCAGAAAATAACTTTGAATAATTCTCAATTCTTTGTTAATTATTAATTCTACCTACAGATTTCAAAACAAATCTACCTACAAGTTTCTGGGCAATTCGGGCAATTCGGGCAACTCGGGCAACTCGGGCTAACTCGGGCTGGGCTTGGGCAGCAAAGCTCGGGTTCATGTTCGGGCTTGGGCGGGCTTGGGCACTGCTCTGGGCAATTCGGGTCGGGCTTGGGCAGACCCCCAACCCGACCGAACCCGCCCGAGTTGCACCCCTAGGTAAATCCAACACCACCACCCTCTAATTGATTTGACTACTGACTGAAACATGACTTTTACACTAAAAATTAATTTTTAAATGTGCAAGTGCCTAGTATATAAACTTACGTAATTTATTTTATAAAATCATATTAATTATCATAAGGATACATAAGTTAATTCATAAAAAATTAAAAATCATAATTTATATATATTTGTGAGAATTTATAAAAATTTATGAAAGAATTTATATATATTTATAAAAATTTACACACATAAAGATAATATATACCTTCCCCACCTAAACATTTTCCTAAAAACAATTGTTTCACATTCTCAATTCATTTTATGTGTAAAACCGAAATATTGAGTATGAATCTCATATATAATATATTTTTTACAGTTGAATTCTTAGGCCAAGTGTGACATCTCTTTAAAAAGATAAAAAGTCAAAAAATTACTTAAAAAGTTAAAAAGTTATCACTATTTATTAAGTTTCTATACTACTACTCATTGGGTTGGGTTTAATACTTGAGGTGATTTTTTTAGTTTAAGATCTTGACTGTATTTTATTCTTAAATTTATTTATAAGTAAAATTTTAAAAAAAATACAAAATTTGGCCTTGGATTCATAAATTTTAAGAATAAATTACGAATATATCCTTTAAGATTTGTTTAAAATATAAATTATCCTCTGTAATTTAAAAAATTATAAATGCCTCTCTGTCAAATTTTTTTATTTAACAGAATTAATTAAAAAAGTGAAATTTCTAATTGTTCACCTATACATTAATAAAATTATGTGAATTATTAATTAAAATAAAAGTTTAACATTATTAAAAATTGTTAATTAATTTGATGATTTATTAATAAAATGACCTATTTATTATGAAATTAAAAATCTTAGAGGACATAATGTAATTTTTAAAATCACAAAAATAATTTATAATTTAAATAAACTGAAAAATCTAGAAACCCTAGATGTTGATTTGTGATTATGTATCAATTTTAAGAAATATATAACAATCCCAATCAAACAAGTAAGACAAATCGACACAATGATTTTACGTGGAAAAATCACAATTGGACACCTCCAACTGTGATTAAAAAACCACGGGCAACAGCCACAAAACAATCCACTAAGAAAATTTAAAGGAATTACACAGGTATACTCTCAATTACCTAGCGAATCCACGCCTAATTGAACCAACCTCTATGTGCCTCTTCTAACCCCGTCTTCAACTCAGAATTGTCTTTACGATGAGCCACTCCAAAATCCACCGAAGCTTCAGGCTCGAATTCTTCAGAATTCACCGAAGAACAACTTTCTCTTTTGTATAACAAACAAAACCTTTGATGTACTCTCTTTTAAACCATGAGTTGAATACTCAATAAAAACATCAAAGAAAATCTAGCAAAAAATCTCCAGATATAAACCTTAAGATCCAAAAAGAAGATCTGGAAAAAAGTCCATTTAGCTTTGGGAGAAAACCAAGTATTTATAGAAAACCAAAAGTAATCCTAGATTTGGAAGAAAACCAACTTCTTAAGAAATCCGGATTTTGAAGCTCGCTCGAGCGAGGAGCTTAGTTTTCATGATTTCTACTAGTGCCTTGGCTCGAGCGACCAATCAATTCTCTCAGGTTTTTGTGTGGACGCAATCCATCGCTCGAGCGATAACTCTTTGGCTCGAGCGAGAAAGCCTTAGCTCGAGTGAGCATTCCTTGGCTCGAGCGAGCAACGGCAGACATGCAATTTTGAATGCAATTTTGCATTTTGCTTCGGCCGCAAGCTGAGCTCGACCCCCGTAATAATCAGCGAAGTGGCAATCTCGAAAGCATTGACATCACAAACTTCTCTGCAAAGCACGATTCGGGTTAGATTCGCCTCTAACAACTTATAGCCTCACTGAAATAAAAATGCGAATAAAATTACAACTCAAAGGAGTTTTGTCAAATGGGGTTGCCAATAATAAAAACCTAACAATCTCCCCCTTTGGCGATGATGTGACAAAACACACCTAACAAATGAAATCCTAATCACCCCAACCCATTACAGCCAACAAACGCAAACTTCTTTCTCAAGGTCATGATCTGCAAAACAACTATCAG
Source organism: Camellia granthamiana (assembly GCA_036172215.1). Lineage (NCBI taxonomy): Eukaryota > Viridiplantae > Streptophyta > Magnoliopsida > Ericales > Theaceae > Camellia > Camellia granthamiana. The sequence continues at coordinate 238,864 of JAXFYN010000095.1, read as the reverse complement.
TGCCACAATCTCCAAAACAACTGTTAGTCCCACAAGAGTATGCGAAAAAAAACAATAAACATATGACAAGATTATCTTGAAGTATGAGATGAAAAACATGAATAACATGAATAGATGCAACTTGGAGATTTTAAGAACATGTAGCATGAAAACCTGAAAACTAAGACATATGCACCCGACACATGACATGAATACATGAAAAACAAATTTCTCCCCCTGTTTGTCACGAATTAACAAAGAAATCTCAAATAATAAAATCAAGATCAAAACCCACACAAGCAATGACATGATAACGATTAACCGAACTCCCCCTCACTAAAAGCAACCACAAACACTGAAAACAATGAACAAGAAAAAAATAACAAAAATAATATGGTGGAGCAAGCAAGGAATTTCAGAGTTGTACCTTAAAACACACAAAATTATCCAAAAAGCACAATTACTTGAAAACACAATGTGCACAGCCTGTAGAAGATTCATCGTAAAAGAAAGTGATGCATTATGTGAAAAGCATAGATCCCATGAGAAAAGTGTGTGTGTGACTCTTGGAGTTCGACAAACACAAGATTCAAATCCTAGTAGTGATATGAAAGCTGGCCCTCCGATAAGAGAATCTTAGCACAACTAAGGAAAGTCAAACTACTAGGAATCAAGGGGTATTTTGTGAGTAAAGGCGGAGGCTCCCCCTCAATTAATGAATCCTTTATTTTTTTTCCTTTTTTTTTTCCATATATTTTTCTTTTCTTTTCTTACTTTTGCACATCTTTTCTTTCTTTTGCACACTCATTGGCGGCTGACACGCTCAAGAGTATGGAAACCGAACTAGAGAAGCATGGATATAGTAAGGATGGCCTGGTTGGTGACTCTAAGGTAGCCTTTTCCTCATGCCTGGACTACAAAGAATAGAGAGGAAAGCCATGGAGATGCAAAAAGATGGAAGGTGGTTAAGAGACTCAACATCACCCATGATATGCTAGTATAGGTCAATTCCTCTAGAAAAGCAAAAGATACAATGCCAGAAGTCTATAGAAAAAAATAATCACTAAGGCGGAAGACTCTGATATTTGCTAATCCAAGAGTGTGTACAGAATGAGACATACTAATCAAAGAACACACACTCCAAAATGAGTAATGACCATAGAAAGCACACACATATTAACATGTAATGGTTATTCTCATCAATTCCAATATGCACCAAGGACTACTAACAAATTTCAAGCTTGCAAAACCATACAAGAAAATCTTTTTGGGTTTTTTTTTTTTTTTTTTTTTTTCATTGAAAAAAACACACAGAGACTCAAAAAACTAAAAAGAGTAAACACATTAACATAAGTTTTCTCACCCAAATCTTTTTGGTCTTAACAAAATCAGGTCTAGTGGTCTTGGTAAGTGTCGTGGTGTTGTGAACACCCTCATGAATCTTGGTATTCCGCCTAGATATGTAAGTCGAATTTCTATCCTTTTGAGGCACTCTCCCATGCAACTTATAACAATAAGGGCGAATATGACCATGCATACCATAATGATGACAAATAAAAACAGGGTGCACCTTCTTTTCTTTTACCTTACCAACTCTAGGAAGTTTGAGAAGTCCATCCTTATGTTGAATTTTTTGTTTTCCCTTTCCTTGAGTTCTTGTATCATGAGATGTGGAAGCACTTTGTGTTTGCTCTTTCTTACCATCAAAACCAATGCCACTCTTGTCAGAACAAATTTGTTGAGACCCAATGATATTGTCCAAAGTCTTTGATCCTTTGTTCCAAAGACCAATGGTAGCCATAGCACACTTGAGTTTTTCCTCTTTCTTGATGATTAGCTCCTCCAAGGCAACTTGAGACATCTTGAGACTTTCAATCTTTTCTTCATATGTTGCATAGATTTGTTGTAGCTCATCCCTCTCTGTCTCACAAGTCAACAGTTTTGCACAAAGAATTTTTCGATCATTAGCTATCTTGATGACATTAATCCTAGCCTTAGAAATCTCCTCCTTAAGTTTGACATTCTTACTTTCACATGCTTTGAGTTTCTTTGTGAGTTTGTCATTCAATTTGAATAAGTTAAGAGACTCCTTATACAACTTTTCATAAGCTTGCTCAAGCTCTTCATGATCACTCTCCGAGGATTCATCATCAGTGGTATTCTCAACTGACATCTTCGGAGACTCTGTTTGTCCTTCAGTTTCAGAAGCCGCCATGAAAGCAAGGAATTGCTTATGTCCTTCTTCGCCTTGATCTTCGTTGTCACTGTCATCTTCATCAGATTCTGATTCATCATCCCAAGTGATGGCGAGGGCTTTTTTCTTCCTCAAACGAGTGGGGCATTCTGAAGCAAAGTGGCCAAATCCTTGGCATTCATAGCATTGGACACTTTCAGAGTTCCCTTGTATCTTTCATTTCTCCTTCTTGGCTATAGGACTAATTTTGAGTTTATCTTTGCCTTTAGATTTATGAGTATGAGTAGATTCCAAAAGATTAGGATTCTTTTTCAAAAAGGATTTTTGAAATTGTTTAACAAAAGTAGCCATAATCTTGGAATCTATCTCACAATCCTCATCAGAATCCTTTACCACTTTATGAGCACCACTAAAAGCAAAATCTTTTTGTTTCTTTTTGAAATTCCTGTGTGCCTCATAAGTTTGGAGATTTCCAACCAACTGATCCAACTTGAGGTTGTCAACATCTTGAGCCTCCTCAATAGCCGTAACTTTTAGTTGGAACCAATCGGGCAAGGATCTCAAAATTTTTCCCACAACTTTGGATTCTGGTATTTTTTCACCTAAATTGAAGCTGGAATTAACAATGTCACTCAACTTTGCATAAAATTCATCAAAGGTCTCACTATCTTTCATTGAAAGGTTTTCGAAACTAGATGTGAGTCTTTGAAGTTTTGAGTGTTTAACAGAAGGAGTGCCCTCATGAATAGTTTGTAAGATATCCTAAGCCTCTTTTGCGACTTCACAATTGCAAATACGACTAAACTCTTCAGGTGTGACAGCGCAAAAAAGAGAATTGATAGCTTTACTATTCCAGCTACTATTTTGGTAATCAATTGTGTCCCACTTATCAATTGGTTTGGGGAAAGTTACTCCATCAACGGTAATCGTTGGTTCAGTCCACCCATATATGACAGATTGCCAAACTTTTTCATCAATAGATTTTAAAAACGATCTCATCCGAGCTTTCCAAAAAAAATAATTGGATCCATCAAGTAGGGGTGGTCGAACCATAGAATTTCCCTCACGAATTGAATCCATTATCACAAATCAAACAAGATCTCGTTCTAAAAGAATTTAAAAAAAAAAAAAAAATAGAACGACCTGCTCTGATACCAATTGAAAAATCTAAAAACCCTAGATGTTGATTTGTGATTATGTATCAATTTTAAGAAATATATAACAATCCCAATCAAACAAGCAAGACAAATCGACACAACGATTTTACGTGGAAAAACCACAATTGGACACCTCCAACTGTGATTAAAAAACCATGGGCAACATCCACAAAACAATCCACTAAGAAGATTTAAAGGAATTACACAGGTATACTCTCAATTACCTAGCGAATCCATGCCTAATTGAACCAACCTCTATGTGCCTCTTCCAACCCCGTCTTCACCTCGGAATTGTCTTTACGATGAGCTACTCCAGAATCCACCGAAGCTTCAGGCTCAAATTCTTCAAAATCCACCGAAGAACAACTTCTCTTTTGTATAACAAACAAAACCTTTGATGTACTCTCTTAAACCATGAGTTGAATACTCAATAAAAACAGCAAAGAAAATCTAACAAAAAATCTCCAGATATAAACCTTAAGATCCAAAAAGAAGATCTGGAAAAAAGTCCACTTAGCTTTGGGAGAAAACCAAGTATTTATAGAAAACCAAAAGTAATCCTAGATTTGGAAGAAAACTAATTCCTTAAGAAATTCGGATTTTGAAGCTCGCTCGAGCGACGAGCTTAGTTTTCATGATTTCTACTAGTGCCTTGGCTCGAGCGACGAATCCTTGGCTCGAGCGACCAATCAATTCTCTCAGGTTTTTGTGTGGACGCAATCCATCGCTCGAGCGATAACTCCTTGGCTCGAGCGAGAAAGCCTTAGCTCGAGCGAGCATTCCTTGGCTTGAGCGAGCAACGGCGGACATGCAATTTTGAATGCAATTTTGCATTTTGCTTCGGCCGCGAGCTGAGCTCGACCCTCGTAATAATCAGCGAAATGGCAATCTTGAAAGTATTGACATCACAAACTTCTCTGCAAAGCACGATTCGGGTTGGATTCGCCTTTAACAACTCATAGCCTCATTGAAATAAAAATGCAAATAAAATTATAACTCAAAGGAGTTTTGTCAAACAGAATTGCCAATAATAAAAACTTAATATAAACCTTTAAAGATGTATTTGTAATTTATTTTAAATTTTATTGGCAAAAGACAAGAATATAAATTTTTAGATGACAGAGAACTCAGGCCAATAAAATCGAAACATACACGTGGCTTCACAACATTCAAGTAAAGCTGTGACTCAAGAAGATCCTGAATCGTCAATGTTAGCTGCATTGAAAGTGGTCATATCAATTTTGTTATTATATCATCCATTTATACTATATATTAATGTTAAGTTTGGCATGTGACTAAATAATTAAAAAGTTAAAAAATTATTTAAAAAGTTAAAAAGTTATTACTATTCACCAAAAGTTAAAAAGTACGGTTGCACAATTCTCAATCTTAATTTTTCTCTACACACTAATTTATATAAGTTTTTAATACACATTTTTTCATAAAAAATCAAAAAGTTAACCCAAATAATCATATTTTTTTTCTCAACTTTTTAGTCCAAAAAGTCAAAAAGTGTACTTATTTAGGACATCTCAAACAACCCTAAGTAAAGGGGTTTCTAACCCCCAAGGTCTGTGAGAGTTTCAATATATCAATCCTAATTTTCTAATTTTTTGTTTTAAAAAAAAAAAATTAACCTCAGCATTTATTAACTTCTCTCAACCCACAAGACTTTTTGACTTCTCTCATAATTACTGCAGTACCTTTTCCAAAACAAATAATTTGTATATTAAAAAAAATTTAAAATAAATATAAATATCTATATCTATATCTATCTATCTATTTATATTTATCTCTAACTCACAAGTTTTGTGGGAATTCCAATATCTGAACCTTAATTTCTTAATTTTTTTTGATTTTTTTTATATATAAAAAAAAACTTAGCACTTATTAAATTCTTCTATGTCTTTTTAACTTCTCCAATATACACATTCTTTTTAACTTTTCGCATACCTATTGCAAACAGTGAGTCTCCTTTTTGTTTTCTCCTGCTTGACTTCTCACTTCTACACTTTCAACTTCAGTGACCACGTATGCAAACAGTAAGTCTTCTTTTTGTTTTCTCCTTCTTGACTTTTCCTTTTGTTTACTGTTTTAATATTGTAGTTAGATAGCGCATAAAAATATTTGTGATTTGTCTAGCGAATAAAAAATTATAATTTGATTTTTTAATATGATTGAAGTTAGATAAATATAAACCCTTACAAAGAGAAAAATATGATTATAATTAGTTGAATGATTCTTTTTTTTTAATATGATTGTAGTTAGTTTAATAGTTCTTTTTTTTCATTTATTTATTTTACTATGGGAAAAATGTGATGTGATTGTAGTTTGTTCAATGGCTCTTTTTTTTAATATGATTGTTTTAGTTAGTTCAATGGTTTTTTTTTAATTTTATTTAATCTTTTTATTTAGTATTTTATTTTTATTTTTAATATAATTGAAGTTAAATAAACATAAATACTCGCAAAGAAAAAAATGTGATTGTAATGTGATGTGATTGTAGTTTGTTCAATGGCTCTTTTTTTTAATATAATTGTTGTAGTTAGTTCAATGGTTTTTTTTTAATGTTATTTAATCTTTTTATTTACTATTTTAATTTTATTTTTAATATGATCGAAATTAGATAAATATAAACACTCACAAAGAAAAAAATGTGATTGTAGTTAGTTCAATGGTTCTTTTTTTTTAATGTGATTGTAATTAGTCAATGGTTCTTTTTTTCATTTATTTATTTATTTTATTATGGAAAAAATGTGATGTGATTGTAATTTGTTCAATGGTTCTTTTTTAATGTGATTTAATCTTTTATTTACTGTTTTAATGATTTTTCTTTACAATTATTTATGAAAAAAATATGATTGTAGTTAAATAGCATAAAAATATTTGTGATTTGATTTGATTTGTTTCTGATTTGATTTTTAAAGTACTAATTATTGATAATGATTAGATTGTATTTTGAAAAAAAAAATTGTAATTGATTTTTTTAACTCACTGTGTTTTTTGAAAAAAAATTATTGTGTTTTTTTAACGGACTTTTCTTAAGTGTGCCTTGCATATGGTATGCAAGGCACTTACACCTTTCTATTTTACTTTTACACCCTTTTATGTATTGAGTTATACAAAAATATTTGAAAACTAGCACATTGGTGACCTGCTAAACAGGTCACTTTTCAAGTAAATGAATAAAAGAATATATTATATGACTAAAAGTGTAAATTGTTAAAAAATGTGTAAATAATTTCACAAAAGGTGTAAATTTTCACAGAGGGCGTAAATTTTAACAAAAGGTGTAAGTAATTTCAGAAGAAGGTGTAAGTGATTTTTGAAAACTTACACCCTTTGTGAAAACTTACGCCTTTTGTGAAAACTTACACCTTTTGTGAGAACTTACACTTTTTTGTGAAAGTACTTACACTTTTCTGATAACTTACACTTTTTGTAAAATTACTTACCAAAGGTGTAACTTTTGACAACTTACACATAATACTTACATCTTTTGTAAAACAAGTTATACCTTTTCTGAAAAGTTACACCATATGTGAAAAATTTTATTTCATAAAATTTACACTAAAAACTTACACATTTTTATGAAAATACTTACAGCTTTTCTAAAAAGTTACTACTTTTGTAAAATAATTTTTTTGATAAAATTTATACATTTTATTGGAACTTACACCTTTTTCTGAAAGCAGAACTTACACCTTTTGTAAAGTTACTTACATCTTTTGTGAAATAACTTACACTGTTTCTGAAAAATTACACCTTTTATGAAATAATTTATTTCATAAAATTTACACATTTGACATTACACCCCTTCGTGGAAATAGTTACACATTTTTTGAAAAATTACTCCTTTTGTGAAATAATTTTTTTCATAAGATTTACCCATTATATTGAAACTTAGGCCTCGTTTGGCAAGTGGCTTTTTTTAGCCAAAAAGTCAAAAAGTCACTAAAAAAACCAAAAAGCCAACAAATCATACAAAAAAGTCAAAGATTCTCTTTTCTCTCTACTTTTTGCACATTTTTTCGTAAAAAGTTAAAAAGTTATCCCAAACATACTAGTTTTTTTTAGCTCATATTTTAATCAAATAGCCAAAAAATTACTAAATTAGCCTGTTCCCAAACGAGGCCTTACACCTTTTGTGAAAATGAAACTTACACCTTTTGTGAAGTTACTTACATATTCTGTGAAATAACTTACACTATTTCTGATAAGTTACATCTTTTGTGAAATAATTTCTTTCATAAAATTTATACCTTAGTACACCTTTTTTTGAAAATTTACACCCCTTCGTGGAAATAGTTACACCTTTTTTGAAAAGTTACTCATTTTATGAAATAATTTTTTTCATAAAAGTTTACAAAAAAGGTGTAAGTTTCACAAAGTTACTCCTTTTACTTAAGTTCCACTAAAAGTGTAAATTTTATGAAAAAATTATTTCACAAAAGAAGTAACTTTTCAAAAAATGTTTAAGTACTTCCACGAAAAGATGTAAATTTTCAAAAAAAGTCTAAGTTTTAGCAAAAGATGTAAATGTTATAAAAGAAATTATTTCACAAAAGGCGTTACTTTTTAGAATTAGTGTAAGTTATTTCACAAAAGATGTAAGTAACTTCACAAAAGGTGTAAGTTTCATTTTTACAAAAAGTGTAAATTTTTTGCAAAAAATTATTTCACAAAAGGAGTAACTTTTCAGAAATGTTGCAACTATTTTCACGAAAAAATGTAAATTTTCAGAAAAGGTATAAATTTCATTTTCATGAAAGTTTCATTTTTACAAAAGGTATAAATTTCATTTTTACAAAAGGTATAAATTTTATGAAAAAAATTATTTCACAAAAGAAGTAACTTTTCAAAAAATGTTTAAGTACTTCCACGAAAAGGTGTAAATTTTCAAAAAATGTCTAAGTTTTAGCAAAAGGTGTAAATGTTATAAAAGAAATTATTTCACAAAAGGCGTAACTTTTCAGAATTAGTGTAAGTTATTTCACAAAAGATGTAAGTAACTTCACAAAAGGTGTAAGTTTCATTTTTACAAAAAGTGTAAATTTTATGGAAAAAATTATTTGACAAAAGGAGTAACTTTTCAGAATTGGTGTAATTATTTCCACGAAAAAATGTAAATTTTCAAAAAAGGAATAAATTTCATTTTCATGAAAGTTTCATTTTGTAAGTTTCATTTTTACAAAAGATATAAATTTTATGAAAAAAATTATTTCACAAAAGGAGTAACATTTCAAAGTGTCCATAAACACAAAAAGAAGTAACATTTCAAAGTGTTCATTTCAAAGTGTTCATAAACGCAAAAGGAGTAACATTTCAAAGTGTTCATAAACAAATTGAGACAACCACTGAACAGTTACCACCAACGGTTTCTCTGTTCTGTCTCTCACCCACACACACAGAGAACAGTTACCACCAAACCTCACCCCCGCTCACCACCCAACCATCGCTGGCTGCCGTCGTACGCCACCGTCGCACATCGCCACCGCCGCAAATCACCACTGCTACTGTTGCAGGTTTTCTCTCTCTCTCTCTCTCTCTCTCTCTCTCTCTTTGTCTCTCTCTATCGATCTCTGTCGATCTTGGTCTCTCTCTGTCGATCTCTGTCGATTTCAGTCTCTCTCTCTCTGCCGATCTCTCTGTCGATCTGTCTATCTCGATCTCTCCATCTCTGTCGATCTCTTTCTCTCTCTCTCTCTCTCTCTCTCTCTCTCTCTTTCTCCCTTCCTCTATATTAAAAACAGGTTCTCTTTTACATTGAGATACTTGGTTGGATTTGGACTTGGACTGGTTAATCCAAGCCTGTCTTACTACCATTACAAACCCCTAAAATCTTATAGCAATTTACCACTAACATTTCGCCAATCCAAATGCTAAAATTCCTGGAAGATCTTTCTGGTGCAGTTATAGGGTTAAATTAACTATGGAGACCTTTTAAAAAGAAAAGAAAAGTTTGTTCCCAGCGCTCAAGGCTCACACTTATTGTACGTTTTGGGAGAGGTAGTAGGCAGACAACCTTTTCCCCCCCCCGGCACCTTTTATGATGTATAATTTACTCTCTTAATTATAATAATCCCAAAAATTATCATCTCATCTCAGTTCATGACATGCTTAATTCGGTTAGTTTCTATTTTGAACGCAATGTGCAGGCATGAGTCAAAGTTTATCCAAATAATTGTTCAAGAGATTGTGAGTAAATTGGATTTCGCGGTCTTAAGTGTTACCCCCTATCAAACTGGAATAGATTCTCATGTAAAAGACATTAATCTGTGGTTCCAAGGTGGGTTGAACAATGTCAGCGTAATGGTGATCTGTGGGATGGGTGGAAAAGGGAAGACAACCACTGCAAAAATTGTTTATAACAAAACTTCGACAAATTTGAAGGTAGCAGTTTTCTTGCAAATATTAGAGAAACTGCAAAACAACCTAATGGTTTGGTTTGTTTGCAGAGACAACTTATTTCAGATATTCTAAAGTGGAATAAGGAAAGAATATACTATGTTGCTAAGGGAATCAATAAGATTAAAGATGCTATGTGCTATAAAAGAGTTCTAGTTGTTCTTGATGATGTTGATGATTTGGACCAAGTAAATGCATTATTGGGCATGTGGGATTGGCTTCATCCAGGAAGTAAGATTATGATAACTACTAGACCTGTGCAATTGCTAAAGGCTGATGAAGTGTACAAATCGTATGTGGTCAAGGAATTGAATGATGATGAAGCACTCTGTCTCTTCAGCCGGCATGCCTTTGGACAAGACAAACCTATTGAAGCTTACATGGAGCACTCAAAAAGGGTAATACACCACTATGGTGGCCTTCCGCTAGCTTTGGAAGTTTTGGGCTCTTCTTTGTCTGGTGAAACTATTGATGTGGAGAGAAAGTGCATTAGCAAAATTAAGAACACATTTTCCTGAGAAAATTCATAATGTGCTTAAAATAAGTTATGATTCTTTAGATGATCATGAGAAAAATTTATTCCTTGATATTGCTTGTTTCTGTAACACCTGCCTCTTACTTCCTTGTTATTTTTATGGTTAATATTAATTGTGTCTTTATCTGCACCCTATATGCTTATTTATGTGCATCATGGTTGCTATTAGATACGTTCCTTATGAAAAAGACTGGTTTGATTCGTTAAATGGTAAGGTTATGAATTAACTAGTGGACCAAGTGCTTAGAGCCTAATTTTCCATAATTAGAAAGGAAGAGTTCAGTTAGCATTTTGTAGGTGTATTTCTAATTTAATAGAATTAACTAAGTTAATGAAGTCAATATTCCATAGTTAGGTATGAATGCTTACATCTTTGTTTTGTTTATTTATATTTATATATGTATTGGTGTTGGACAAAAAGAGGGAGAGACAAGAGAGTGTGAGAAAGTTCTAGAGAGAAAGAAGAGAAGTGAAGGAGGTGAAGGAGATCTTGAGCAAATTGATTAACTTAGCTCCTTGAGGTACCATTTCTTTCTAATCTCTTGCATAAGGCTAATTTTCACCTTGAACTCATGGGGTATGAGAAACAAATGGGAAGCTTGAAAGCTAGGGTAGTTAATTAAATTAAAAACCCTAACAAGAAGAAGTCTCCAAATTTTGAAGAAATTAGAGCTCATCTATTTGATCTTGCTTGACCTTAAGTTAGGTTTCTATAATTTTGTTGAATCATTAAGCTTCACCTAATTTTGAAGTTGTTGATGAAATTCTAGAGCTTGAGGTTGAATTTAAAGGTCTACTTTTGAGTGGAACATGAAAATTGTTTGTGTATTGTTAAATTTTGGTCTTTAATTTGAGCAATTTTGAATTTGATTTTGTGGAGTTTGGAACCCCAAAAACAGAGCTGAAACTCGGTTCTGGAGCACCCAGAACCGCACGTGCGGCTGGGGAGCCCGCACGTGCGGGAGAGCATCGGCACACATGCGGCGGGTAGGCCCGCAAGTGCGGAAAACAGGGGTGAAGGATGATGCATTCTGTAATAAAAGCACGTAGGGGCGCATGTGCGGAGGGGGTCCCGCACGTGCGGCCAAGGACCTCGTGCGGCAGCTTTGCAGCCTCGGTTTCATTTTTCTGTGTTATTTTCCCCACTCTCGAGCCTTTGTCACCATAATTTACATCTATAATTAGTGTTCATTTGCAATGTAAAAGCATCTAACATCTAACAAAGGTGAACGACTTTTAAACCAACGAACGCTTAAGCAATGAAACTAATTAGCTAGTTGTGTGGAAATTAAGTGTTCTATGCTTATATCTGTTTGTGTAGGTCAACCGCCTCATTCCAGCCGTCTGCAACACAAAACGGACTATGAGTAACACTGTTGTATAAATATGTTTAATCCTGATTATCTTCTTCTGCTTCGAACTTATATTTATCTTGAAGGATTCCTATGATAATGAAAGATGATTTTACCATGATTCTCAGTGTTTGCCATTTGGTACCATTAACACTTATAGATCCCTTAGTTCCATCTTTCGGAACTCCTGTTTAATGTGAGGTTGACTATCAAACCCGATTTTCGGTCTTATGACCGCCTGTTCGGTCTTCTTGACCATCTGTCCAGTCCCCATGACCGTCTGTTCGTCCTTTCTAGACCGCCTGTATTTGCTGCTTTTGGTACACGCCATGTGAAATGTTATGCTTTTTAAATATTGAATAAGCTTGTTTAGTTTGTGTGTCATTTTACATTATAATTGTCATTCATAATCTCCCCACTCAGTTGTTATTCACTGGGTCTAGCTCACATTTTGGCATGCCTTGTAGGTGATCCAGCTTAGGAAAGGACGTAGTGGCATCTGTCTTACTCGAGTTTTGCCAAGCCAACCATCGAGCCTCACCGCGAGGTTCCCCACCTACTTAAGTTTGAACCGAGCCAATGTCCACCCTTTTGTTATGCATTCATGTGTTTTGGTCATGTGGTTTTTAATATTATAACTATTATCATAGGAGTATCTTTCTCCCATTTTCCTTATATTTTTCTGACGAACGTGTAATGGTTGTTGTACTTATGCGTGTATATATGTGTGTATATATATATGTATAGCAATGTTATCTAAATGCACATCTCAATGGACGTTTTGTTTTTACATAATAGCTTCCGCTAGCCCCCTTTTGTTTGCTTTGTCAATTAGGCCTTCAGTAATCACGGATTACTGGCCGGTTACGATCTTAGACCTATGGGGGCGGGTTGGGGTCGTGACAGTTTCTTTGTTGGAAAGGACAAAGATTACATAGTTAAAATACTAGAGGAATGTGATTTCTCCATAACAATTGGTATTCAAAATCTCGCTCATAGAGGTCTCATAGAAGTTAATAAAGATAACAACAAGCTGATAATGCACTAAGTGCTTAGAGACATGGGTAGGGAAATTGTTCGCCGGGAATCACAAAAGGAACCTGGAAAGCGCAGCAGAGTGTGGTGTCATAAGGATGCCTTCAGTGTGTTGAGGGATAAAACTGTAAGAATTATGCTTCTCTCTCTCTCTCTCTCTCTCTCTCTCTCTCTCTCTCAATGAAGGCATAGATTTAGTGCCTTCGATTATTTTTCTTAATTTGTAAATGTTCATGCAATATATATTCATGGCTTGGCCTTATTCCAAGGTACGCCTTTTAATTATTTTCTTCTTCTCATTATGCATCCACTTTGATGATTGATCAGTAATTAATTTTGTTTTGCTTGATTCTTCAGGGAAACTATGAAAAGAGTCAAAGAATTAGTTCAATTTGGGGGATTTTTGGACACTGGATACTTGCAAAGGACACTAGGTAAAGAATTTCAGCAAATGGAATCTTGGTATTCCTTTCTCCCATTCACATTTTTTGGCATACATGATCTTCACTTAGTCTCAATAGAAACTTTGTAAGAAATAATGGCAATTTATTTCTAAGGCTTCTGACGAAAGGGATGATTTAGATTCTTTTTTTAAATATTGATCTTCACTCTTTCTTCCATCAAACATTAAAATAAAGAGTAATATTCAATGGAGAACACAATGTTGAAGTAATTGTTGCTCATCTATGTTACATGGACTTTGATACGGTTGTACGGATATGTGTCGAAGCGTTCAATTTATCTAATTTCCATTTCTATTCATGCAGGGACACCACAAAATATTCATGTTTCTTAATATTCTTTTTTTTTTTTTTTTTTTTTTAATGTACTAAGTTGGAATCGTGTTTTCAAGGTGACATAGAGCATTCCACGCATTACATGGAAGCTTCATACATAATTATATGGTAAACTAGAATTACAAGACATTTTTTGGGTAAATGTCCAATTACACACAATGGACACCTAAGTATCATAGACACGGGCATGCCTACACGTCGATTTCCAAAAATTGTAGGACACCACGCGTTCGGGATACGTTAAAATTTTATTTTTGAAAAATATATTGTATATCATAAATATATATATATATATATATATGAATATTTTATTCAAAGATAATGGAAAATATATAACATGACACTAATCACATTAAAAAACAATATAGTTCATAACTTAAAAGTCAATATATCATTCAGTAATAATTACATTCTAAAGAATACAAAACAAATTATAGAACATTGTAATACACATGATGTATTCATTTTATAAATATTTCCAAACATATTTAGAATGCATAAGTTGTGTTTTTTTAAGAATGTAGGACATTGTTATTGAAAAAATTCATCACATAGGAGGTATTTGGAGGGTTCAAAAAGTGTTGCTGAAGTATCCACGAAGTTTTGGTGAAGTGTCCACTATCATGGATTTGTTTTTTTAATTAAGACACTCTGAAGAAGTGTCTGAAGAGTGTCGGTGTCGGACACGGATGTTGGACATGACACACTTTCTTTGCAGAAGTGTCCATGCTTCTTAACTGACACATATCCCATACCCTTACCCAAGTGTTGAGTGTCCAAAATGGATACACATTTAGAAGAGTTCGTTCTCTAGTCTTTCTTAAAAAATTAGGATTTTTTTCTTTCTTTCTTTTACTCTGAGAAAACTTAACTGAATAGTCATGTGGCTTGTTTCTAGTTATTAATGCCTTATATCATCACTCCACATTGGCAGTTTCAAGCAGGCCTTCGAAGTGCCCTTTACTACAATTTCCAAGAAGATACTTTTTGAGGATTTGTTGCGACTGTTTCCAGTTGCATCTTCACCAAAATCTGCGTCCTTAAGTTTTCCTACATCAGTATCATACTACCAGGTATGTCCTTCAGCACATATGGTTGTCTTTCAAATTTGATACATGCTAGGTTGCATGATAAATTGAATATCTGTTTTTCTTTGAAATTCGTGGAACTTAATACAAGTTTTCTTTGTAATTCCTCTTTTGTATGTTTGAAATAGTTCTCCTTTTCTTGTCATCGTGGAATTTATTAGCCATGAGTTGCTGATAAAAAATAAAAAATTTAAATAATAGCTATGACTATGAGTTGGTGAGTTGGTGCATAGTTAAAAAAAAATTTTAAAAAAATAAAAAAATAAAAACCTTCTTAGTTGACCAATCAAATCATCTTAGTTGCGTTGATATCATCGTAAGTGAATGGTCTAAAGAACTAGATCTCTATCACCTTTTGTGTTGGAAGGGGTGGCTATCAATCAAATTTTGAATCAGATTACAGACGCTCTATTTTCTACCGTTTACTCACAATGGGAGTGGGGCTCACATTTTCAATTGGTGTGGGCCCCAATCCACCCATTTTGCCATTTATTTTATGAGATGTTGATTGGCATGACGATTTGTAAATTTAAACCATTAATATAGAGCATGATGATACGACTTCTTTATTATTGCAATTGTAGCAGCTTCAAGCACATTTCAGTTGACCACCACTTAATACAGGAGAATCTCATAACTGGAACGTTTTCTCTGAAGGACAGGATATTAACTTGGAGAAAGGGGAACCATATTTGGATTGGTTGCTAATTTACATCTTTGGTTCATTTTTTATGATGGTTTCTCGATATGTTTTATGAGTCTTTCATATGTTCTCTGCACAAACACTAATAACTAATAAGAGTGCAAATTCATTGAAATTGTGTAACTGCCTGTTTATGCTATCTGAGAAGAAACTTTTGGTCCAATACCCTTTTTTTGTGTGATGATGAATAGTTTTCGAATGACAGAGGCATGTCCATATGTTCAATTTGCAATATGGTACGAGATTAGATTTTATCATAATTGTGCCTTGGTGATGCCTGCCTAGTAATTTATGTTTAGCCCCTACAAGTAAATTACTCTTAACAGTTTTCTTTTCCTCTATAGGAAGCTTCTGAGGCTGTCACAACTTATAGAACACATGAACAAAGGCTTGTTGATTACATCTCTTTCAGAATACCCGAGGATTCATTCTCAAATATCAGAAATTGCGTAGGCATCGCTAGGGGTTTTATGCATGATTTGAGCAGTGTAAAGAAGGGAAATGCCTCACTGGAAACTGTCTTGTTATCCGTTCCTAATGGCTACCACTGCGTGGATCTCTGTCTATATAAAGTAATGATCTTAAGAGTTTCCATGTTTATGCTGTTAATTTTCATAACTGGTTGTCTATATGACCTTTTGTTGTCGAAAACAGGAAAGTCAAATCGTACTATTATTAAACGAATCAACTACCAGTTCTGAAAGCTCCAGTAATGGTTGTATGATGATTGTACAAGCGAGTGACCTTCCCTTTGTATCTATTTCAAGATCCACTGGTCTAAACCGTTGGAATCTGCATGAACTGAAGGTATATTCTTGTTGAGTTTGATGGAGCGACCTGATATACATGGGTTTATTGTGCTTGCAAAATCTATCAGTTTTGTTGTGTTGGCATGTCTCTGAAATTCTACTTTCTGTGAAATTGAACTTCTGCTTCTCCTCGCATGCAATTTTGTTTGTGTTGTATCTTTAAAACACATCTGATGAATTTATACAGCATAAAAAGTTGTAGGTTAAACTTACCTCCTACAACTGACTGCTCACCTTACTGCATCTCTTTCATTGTTTTAGTTGCTTGTCCAATTTGCCTTCAAGATAAACTTTTAGCTCACAAATATGTTATTTCTGGGACTCTGTCGTGTACCTGCAGATGGAGAATGAAAAGGTTCAGAATATTCCTCACTTTGTGGTTGCTTCCTTGGCGGTTAGTGGTAAGTGCTTCTCACCTCATCTCAGACCTCTATTTTTAAGAAGTTTTATAAAGAACAAGCACCTTTATTTCTGCCATATTAAATTGAATTTCTTTTGTATGGAGTCTTAGTTACTCTCTAGATGCCCGTGGTATGTGGGATATGTGTCTGACATGCATCCAAATCGGTTATAAAAAAAAATAAAAAAATAGAGGAACAGCAACAATTGAAGGCCTTAGCCTCAACTTAGAAGATATGCCAGCCAAGAGTGCAAGCGGTGCACAATCCCAAAATGAAGATTTTGTTGCAGAACATGCAATGTTTAACGAAGGCAATTCATTGAAGCGACGTCGCCGAGGCTTATTCTCTTTTCTCCGTGTTATTCCTGCCTTCACAGAATCATTTTCAGAATCAGATGAAGATGATTTCAAAACTGATGCATGTTCACAGATGCACCCTTCAAGACTACTTCAGCTTAATAATGTAAGACTCAATGTTCGATTCATTAATATTTATTTGTTTGTATTTATTTGGTTGTTATATTCCATCTACTAGTTATTTATTTGTTTGTTTATTTGGTATGAACACACTACTGTTTAGTTTTTTGTTTATTTTGGTGAACAAGAAAAAAGAAATGACAAAGAAAGCATCAGTGTTAAAGTAAAACCAATATTTTGGCAAAAATTTGAATTCAAATAAGTCAGCTGAATTTAAATTGGTCAAAATTTTTATCAAGAGATTTTGCCTATAATCTTGTCCTAGAGAGCATCCGTAAGCTTCAGTCTTAGCCCAAGGTTCTAGGGCCTATGCCCTCTAGGCTTTCTAATTAGAGGAAGTGTAACAATCCCATTCCATATTGGAAGTTTGAATAGGTGATCTTGAATATATAAGTAGGATCGATGAATTCAAATAATATCATCATGACTAATTTTTTTAAGTGAGTTTTCTTGTTTGTTACCCGTTGCATGACAATGTGGGTTATTGTAACTAATTGGGATAGTTGGCTTGTTTCTAGTATATTGAGAGGTTTAACTTGGAACTTAGGCTGTTTGTAGTTTTAATTGTATGTGCAGGTGAAAGGTCAGGCTATCTAAATTTTCATATACATTACTTACTGTTCAGAGATGCTTTGACTTTTGGGTGCGGCCCTTTTGAGGTATTGAATGGGTTTAGACTTCTTTAGCAACATGTGGTTGTGGTGTGTGAGTTATTATGATTCGAAAAATTGCCCCCTCAAACCACCCCCCAACACACATGCGCGCGCACACACACACACACACAAAATACTAAAATAAATCTTGATATCAGATTTTGAGCCCGAATATACTCCTGTAATATATATATATTTGTATATATTTTTTTAAAAAATGGATTGTAATGCAATTATAGTTACTAGCTCCATCTATGTTTAGCATGGTTTGGGTGCAGCCAGGGAGTGTTGTGCGTGTACTTCATAGTTGGAGAGGCGGTCGGGTTGGGAAGAGGCATAGAAAGGCATGGAGGGTGTGGTCTGAACATGTCTATTGATCACTGCTTGGGTGTATTTTTAATGATTGTCCCCTACTGTATTTGAACTGTCACCTTTTTGTGATTGCAATTATGCAGCCTGATTTGTTGAAAAATGGTTATTGTAGGCTCAAGTATATATGTAACAAGGAAGGACTAAAGGCAAGTTCCATTGCACTTACTGCACTTGCAGAGTATACCGGTGAGTAATAGCTCCTCCACAAAGGCTTATCAACCTTGTGAATAAATTTTTCTTCCCTCCTTGAAGGTTTCTTGAATAAAAAGGCTAGTAGTTATATAGAAAGATAACAAAAATAAGGAAGAAGCATTCAAATGGTAATTGACACTTAAAGAAAGAATACCATTCGGCAAAGATCAAGTCTTTCTCATGAAAAATTTCTTGGGATTTTTCTTGATACATGTTTATTCTCTTGATTGATCTCCTGCAAACATAATTTGCATGGTTTATTGGTTCTTAGTTGGAGATCAGTTCTCAGATGGTTGGCCAGAAGGACACCTCAAAAAGTGTTTTTGACGTATGGACAGAGGAAAAACAATAATCTGTTAAACTATTTAATTTTCATTTTTGGCATTATCAATTTGCATATAAATTCTCTTTTTATTGCTATTACTATTTTTTTTTTCTTAGATAGATTTTTCAAAAGAGAAAAGTAAAATGAGAAAGGAAGACAGCTAGTGGTTGCAGCAGCATCTCCAATGAATTTGACTTTCTGCACTCCATGATTTCTAACCGGTAAGTTAAGAACTCCAGTTAAAACTTTCATTTTTTCTTTCATCATTTCTAGTGAAAGGTCATCTATCTTGACTGTTCAATGATTGCCAACTATCTAGCGATGACTACAATTTAATTTTAGATGGGACCCATGAAAATAGTTTGCAACTTCACTATCATGATCCAGTTATGCGAAAGACAGTAAGTCATAATTGCAATAAAAACCTTTTGTGCTACGAAATCTGATATGGACCCATAAACTAGCTTCCCTTTGACAAATAGGACTTGTGACAACTAACGGCATGTAATTTGGACCTATAGGTTGGGAGTTAGAGCCGAATACGCCTTAAACTTAGTTGAAAGAGGGCATTCCGGGGGCGAAAATTGAAAACAGCCCCCAAACCACCGTGTGGCTCTCACGGACAGCTTCCCCTTGACAAATAGGACTTGTGACAACTGATGGAATGTAATTAGGACGCGTAGGCTTGGAGTTAGACCCGAAAACGCCTTAAACTTGATCGAAAAAGGGCGTTTCGGGGTCAAAAATTCAAAACAGGCCCCGAACCACTGTGTAGCTCTCACGGACAGCTTCCCCTTGACAAATAGGACTTGTGACAACTGACGGCATGTAATTCGGACCCATAGGTTGGGAGTTAGAGCCGAACACGCCTTAAACTTAGTCGAAAGAGGGCATTCCGAGGGCGAAAATTCAAAATAGCCCACAAACCACCATGTGGATCTCATGAACAGTTTCCCCTTGACAAATAGGATTTGTGACAACTGTCGGAATGTAATTAGGATGCGTAGGCTTGGAGTTAGACCCGAAAATGCCTTAAACTTAGTCGAAAGACGGCGTTTCGGGGGCGAAAATCCAAAACAGCCCCCGAACCACCGTGCGGATCTCATGGACAGCTTCCCCTTGACAAATAGGACTTGTGACAACTGTTGGAATGTAATTAGAACGCGTAGGGTTGGAGCTAGACTTGAAATTGCCTTAAACTTAGTCAAAAAAGGGCGTTTCGGGGTCGAAAATTCAAAACAGCCCCAAAACCACCGTGTGGCTATCACGGACAGTTTCCCCTTGACAAATAGAACTTGTGACAATTGACGGAATGTAATTAGGATGCGTAGGCTTGGAGTTAGACCCAAAAACGCCTTCAACTTAGTCGAAAAAGGGCATTTTAGGGTCGAAAATTCAAAACAGCCCCCGAACCACCATATGGCTCCCACGGACAGTTTCCCCTTGATAAATAGGACTTGTGACAACTGACGGCATGTAATTCGGGCTCATAGGTTGAGAGTTAGAATCGAATATGCCTTAAACTTAGTTGAAAGAGGGCTTTCCAGGGGCAAAAATTCAAAACAGCCCCCGAACCATGATGTGGCTCTCACGAACAGGTTCCCCATGAAAAATAAGACCTGTGACAATAGACGGAATGTAATTCGGACCCATAGGTTGGGAGTTAGAGCCGAAAACGCCTTAAACTTAGACGAAAAGGGACGTTTTGAGGGTGAAAATTCAAAATAGCCCCCGGGAGGGGAAAACTTGGGAGTAGGAGACATAGGTTGGGAGTTAAAGTTGGAGACATAGGTTAGGAGTTAAAGTTGAAAATGCCTTAAACTAAACTGAAAAATTGCATTTCGGGAGGGGAAAACTTGGGAGAAATTTGTCCGGACATGCAACATACGATTATGACTATAAATACACAATTTTGAAAACATTATATACATTCTAGTTTTATATAATTTTCTTTTTATAATTTGAAATGATAGTGTTATTCAATCAATACTAATGGTTAATTTTATTTTTACAGATGGTTTTTGGCGTGGAAATGTGAATATTCTTTATTTGTGTGTGGAGGACATTGCTTTTTTTTATAATCTGTTATTATGTTGTTCTTTGTTTTTTGTGGATTACTATTGTTTGTACAGATAACTATTGGCGTCGTACAAATCAGTTTTGGCATAGAACATATTACATTTGGCGTGGTATAGATTACCATTTGACATGGTATTGTGGATATTTCTTTTTTTGTGTACGGAAGACATAAGTTTTTGTATAATCCTCTGTTTTGTATAGAATTATTATTTTAAATTAGATTATGCTTGGTTTGTATGGAATTTCTATTATATTTTGAATTTGACATTAAAAGTTAAATTTTCTTAGATTATTATTATTTTGCTTATATACAGGGTACAGGTTGCATAGAATAAATATAAGGCGAAATTAATATAAAACAAAACTGAAGAAAGTTTTTAGTGACTAAACATTTAGTAGCCAAAAAGAAGTGAAGTTGTTGATGACGAACCAAATTGGTAGTCAAAAGGAAATCAAGGTTTTTTGGCGACTAAATATTTGGTAGCCAAAAGAAATCAAAGATTTTTGGCGACTAAATAATTAGTAGCCAAAAATTAAAAAAAAAATGAAAAATAAATTTTATAAACGTTACCAACGACTTTGTTTTTATAAATGTGATGTAATTTGGATGGTTTCTTTATAGATGATGTAATGTGAATGTAAATTTGATTTTGGTAATCCATGTATGTGTAGATTATTGATGTGTAAGGTTGTAAATTTGATTTTGGATGCCGATCTATTCAGCATAAAATGCATCCATATTGCAAGAGTACAGAACAATTGATTGCACAAATGATTGTGAGATTGGAACATTGCCTAGTGCCTAATAAATTCACTATGATTTGATTGTATACAATATTTAAGTAGATTATACAAGGATGTCAAACTTTGGCATGTTTTTTTTTTTTTGTTTGTCATGGCCATGGGCTCCAAAATGATTGGCTAATTGATTGGTGTTATCACTTTGTTTGCAAGAATTGATTGACTAATGGGTCCCCAATCAATTTTCAAATCTATTGGAAAATGCATTGCCTTGGTAGAAATCAATTGGCCAATCCATTGGCCATAATCCAAATAAAAGCTAAAACCCAAAATCTTGAGTGGTTAGTCAAGCTATGGGCTTCCAAATTAGATTTTTTTATAATGACAAGGTTTGAAGTTAACAAATTGTATCATTCACAATCTCCTCATAAATTACTATTCAATACATTAAAACATCAAGCAAAATACATCATATTTCAAACATCAAGCAACTTATCCTCATTGACAATTTTCAAAAATTTAGAAGATAAATAAATAAAGAAAAAGGCAATATACTACCATATTTCAAACAATAAACAACCTGGTGAAGTCATATTCACCAAAACACCAACCATAAGAATTTTTTTATACACAAAACATATCATACTAAACTCCCAAAAGTAAGCAAAAAGTGTTCATAAACAAATTGGGACAACCACAAAACCCATAACATATTCAACTATCAATTTAGTCTAAGCATAGTAAAACAATGAAAAGGCCAAGGTCAAGGCTCCTTAGAAAATTCATCTCCGTCTTTAACATATTCTGTTCCCAACTCTTCTTCGTCTCCCTCATCATCATCATCTTCATCTCTTCCCAACTCTTCTTCGTGTCCCTCATCCTCACCTTGTCCTCCATCCTTGTGAGGGATATCTACATTTTTTTTGTCAATTCATTCAATGTCACTTACACACATTTTAGATCATTCTTTTCTTTCTCCTACGTCTCTTCTGAGATTCTCAAACTTGAATGTCGTCCTCCTTAAATTTCAAACCAACATGCAACTCTTCCATCTTTAAGTTTAAGCTCTCCATATCCAATCTAGTAGCAGATATAGTTGCTTCCAAATGCTTGATCATAGCATCTGTGTGAAAAACAAGAAGCAAGTCTATTAATAAAAATTTAGATCAGAAGCCAATTGTTGTTATCATGTGATAAGACTTACAACACCTAGACATTAATCCACTAAAAAACACTTCAAGCACATGAGTATAGAAGTATGCCTCTGTTTCCAATTGGAATAGCTTATGTAAAACTCCGAATGCATTAAAATTCATTAAATAAATCATTAAGTTAAATGTGTGATATTACTACTATCACTAATATACGAAGAGTGTGGTGGCAGCAGCAGCAAACTGGTAATAGAAACCGAGCTCAATTCAACTCACTCAGCACTCCTTATTGTTACAACAACTGTTCAAATTGTCTTCAAATGTTAATGATATTATGACAACCTATATTTTGGTCAAATCTATTAATTTCTCAAATAAGGAAAGGTGGTCACGTGAGGCATGGACCTCGGCTACACCTTACTCTAGGCAAGATGTGAACCATTAGGTATGTTAACCTCAAAGTGTTTTCATGCAGCTTTTTTAGGATGCAAGCTTTAATTTGCTACTCATTAACACATTATTTCAATGAATTGGTCCTGAACCAAAGTAATTTGAGTCCTGATGGGGTAGCCAGTCCAAAAACAAACCATAAACATAAGCAATCAATGAAGACGCTACCTTTTTCCTCAATGACATTGGTAGTTTTGCACTGTTCATCTCTGAAATATTGCTCCCTCTCCTCTTTTTCAATGCTGAGTTCTTTCAACTCTCTTTTGCCTACATTCAGAATTCAAATGCATTTCATAACTCTGAAAAGAAGTGAAGCAAAGGGAAATACCTGGTTCTTTGCTTACAAATTTATGATAAGCTTCTATTTGGCAGCATCGACAGTTCTTATTGTTGGAAATTATCTGAAAACTTTTTATGATATAGGAAATGAGGATAACTTACAATTTCCAACAATTTCCTCTGAAGACTCAAATCTCAAGGACGACGTCTTCATTTGGTTGTGCAAATTATCAAGAGCTGCTGCACTGGAAGATAGCTTATCTTCAAAAAATTCCTTGTCTTTCTCGGCTGGTAAAGCAGATGTAGAATACTTACAACTTTGAAAAATATCATAAAGCCAGTTGTCGGAAAGTTGAATAAACTAAAGAATACCTACCATCATGAACCTCATTGTGCCAACACAGTTTTTTTTAGTCAGGCATTTTTTCAAACAGTTAGAGGACCCTTAATATCAAATAACATTTACAGACTACCATCTATTACATATATACAAATATACATAGCATGTATATATTGATGAGAAATAAATATATAGCAGAGGCTGAAATGTCCAATTGAAATTAAACTAATTTGAATCAAATTGAATATTTAAAGGACAAAATTAAAATTAGAGGCTGAAAGTGGCATGAACTTATTTTAGGAAGCATAAATGTATTTTATTTGGAAAACAAATTAACTTTTTTTAGGTTCAAGATACTTACATGGTCCAGTAGGAGATTTCCATGCCTTTCTTCCATCTTCCTTACCTGCAACAACAGATAAGAGCAATGATCCAAATCCAAAAACAATTTCAAAATGGGAACAACAAAAAAGTGCTAGAAACAATTGCATGTTCTAAAATTACTATTAGATGATGCACTAACCTACTTCCTGTAAGTCTCTGTCTGAGTTTTCAACACATGGTACTGTTACAAAATTCATGAAGCTTTGGATAGTTAGCTAAATTGGTGCAAAAAAATTCATATGTATTCATTGTAGGCATAAGAGGAGAGATTATGAGGGAGTAGGAGAAAGCATTGAAGCAGCAAAAAATGGGAAACTCACACAAGGAGAATAGGAAGATTGAAATGACGTTATCTATATACAAAAAAATGCAAAAGAATAATTTAAAACAGAAGGGCAAAAAAGCCCAAAAAGGCTGTTCACACCAACTGTATAAACAAAACAAATCATTAATGAGCCTCTAGGGTGGCCCAGTGTCAGGCCCTTATGCCCAGCTCACCGAAGTTGGGGGTACAATCCCCTGCTCTACCAATTAGTCAAGCTGTATCGTGCAAGATAATTTATTTATAGCTTTTGAAAAGGGTCTCCAATGAAATTTTGATGAAATTGCAACAAATCAATGGAAAAGATATGAAAAGGAGATAAAATGGGGGAAAAAAAAATTTGTGACTTGAATCGGAAACCAATATCTTAGATCACAAATAAAGGGTTCTAGATCTTTGAGAAAAGTAAAAAAATGTATGTGCCTGGGAGTTAAGTTCAAACACACTCATCATCATGTGCCAATTGGATCTATAGAATGATGTGGATTTGCAAAAAGAAAAAGTAACACTTTTTCCATGACTTGAGTCAATGAGCAATCAATTGCAGCATTTACTGTTACCGACTTGATGCATTTAGATGCATATGCATTTTTTGACTATGTTAACCATGCAACACTATGTACCATAAATCATAACAGACCTTATAAAAGTCGTATAAAACAAGCTAGATTTCACACTTGGCTGCTAACCTTTGCTATAGAGATTAAAAATAAGACGTGATCTATTTTGCACAAAAAACTGTAAATGTAAAGGTGATAAAAAGAAGCGATGATGAAGAAGAAAAATAATTGAAGGGAAGAGAAGAGGAACAAAATTCTACCTGTGAGCCACACAATACGATAGTTCTCAACCATCTAAGCCTGCAACTCTTACCACATCGCTTCAAACCTACATTTATGAGGACAAAAAAAAAAAAAAAAAAAAAAAAAGGAAGGTAATGTCTCTTTTTCTCATTTCTTTTTACTATCATTATGCTATTTAGCTTCTAAATTGAAATTTCAAATTTATTCTGCTCATGTTTAAAAGAATCAAGCACATTCTTAAGTTGAAAAAAAATTCAATTGTAAGTTAAGTAATCTCAATTTTTTGGGGTTAAAAAAGTTGAAAAAATCAAATAATCTAGAATCTAGAATTGTAATCAAACACCATTAATTGACCTTTTTTTAATCAAATAACAAAATATGCTTGCTCTCAGTTTCCAGCTTTGTTTTTGGACTGCTCTTATTTTTGTTGTCCAATTGTCAAACTGTCTAACTCACAATCACACAGACTTCAGACAAAAATTTCAAAAGAGAAAGGGAAATAAAGAATCATTTTCTTCCACATAAATGTCTCAAATTCTTAATATGAATAGAACGTAAGGAAGTAGTTTATTTCTTGTACTTGATTTCTGACCTCTGTTCTATTTTGTGGACAAACAATCATATGAAGAGACAAAAAAAGTCACCCAAACAATCCTTCCCCTTCCCCTTCCCCTCCCCTCACCTCTCACTACAACAAATTTGCTAGTCAATAGATATTTCAACTTTTGTTTTACACTATTGTACAATTCCAAGTAATCTCTTGTGGTCAACCATGACAATAATTTGAATTTTGGTTGCACAACACTGCACAAATGCCCAAGTCCTTCAATAAAAAAAACTGAAACAAATTTAAAATTCAGGGTCTGTTTGTTTGCCCATAGTGTAGGTGGAAAGATAATGAAACATTAATTGATAAACTTATGTACTTGCAATTCTTTAGCATTCAGTAACTAAAACTACTCATCATGAGTTCATTGATAGAGATCAGTAGCATTCTTTTTACACTCCTCTCATTACACTCTCCTATCTCATCAATTCTTAATAACCCTAGAAATTGTCGTCTCTACCTAGACCAAAACGCAATAAAACTCAAACCCTAGCATAATTTTTATCTACAAATTTAAACAATTCTCTTATCACACTTCCAATCATAGTTGACGAAAAAACCAAAATTCACATGCATAAGCAATATATAGGTCAAAATAAAGAGACCCATCTTCCAATTGAAGACAGCCAGAGAGGGGCAAAAAGAACTTCCTTTTTTTTTCCATTAAAGAAGAACAAGAAAATTAAAATTGGATTTAGAGAAGTATATAACCACAGAAAATTAGGAGGTAAAAATAAATAAAAAAACTCATCTAGCTCAGCAGTGCCCAAAATTTATACATCCATTCAAAACACACAAAGTGCAATATCTAAATTCTCAACATAAAGTTGAAATTTTGGTAGTTAAAATATTTGTAAATGCCCTTGCAGTTTTCTCAACATCTAACTTCTCAACATAAAGTTGAAATTTAGGTAGTTAAAATATTTGAAAATGCCCTTGTAGTTTTCTCAACATAAACTTGAAGTTTATGAGGAAAGCATAAATGTCAAGTATTTTGATAAATGGCTCCTCCAACACACATCCAAGCAAATGTTGTAGAAAAAAGGAAAGAATATGCATAGCAGCTTGTATAAAGGACATTGGTTCCAAAATCAACTCAATTATCATTCCACTTGTGATTGTTCAGTCATCATGGATAAGCAAACATAGTTTTTTTTTTAGTCAGGCATTTTTTCAAACAATTAGGGGACCCTTAATATCAGATAAAATTTGCAGACTACCATCTATTACACATGTACATATATACATAGCATGTATATAAATAATATGTAGGAGAGGATCTTGACAGGATAATACTACTAGGATGCTTGTTATATTTGATTCAAGGTTTAAGATATTGTTATTTTAACATGCTTCATAATTTTCCACTTTGAACTCCTTGTGTTGAGTTAAAGCTCAGATGGATAGAGGACATTATAAACTTTGTATTAAGTAGCCCACAACTACATTTCTACTCCCACAAGAACTTATTAAATAAAATAAAAATTAAGGTGAATTTAGGCATTCTACACGATGCTAATGTTTAAAATTATAGTCAATTTGGTTTGAAATTCATGAAATCACCAAATGATCATAATGTGAATAGCATCAAATTCTATAACTAAATTAAGTGGCCCAGGATTGTACTAAAATGCTTACTCAATGTACTCATCCCACACAGTAACTATCACCATCAAAGATCATGTACTTGTTCTTCCTAGCTCTTGCTTCTCTACAGTCTGTCAATGAAAAAAAAAAAAAAACTCATGTTGCTGAAATTGCATCCCATTTTCGTGCAAAAACAAAAACTATTAAATGTGAAATAACCATTACCTATCTTCGAAATCACCCAAACTGCCATTTGGACTCATATCCTATCAGCAATGTCATTTTAGATTCCGCGAAACAACAAAATAAAGAGATTCCCACATTAATTTTCTCCCTCATGAAAAACTAAAGTAATAAAAAAGACAAATAATTGAAGTACTTGTCTATGTCATTTAGAGTATCCTACTTAATACACCTATGAATACAACAATCATTCCAAAATAGAAAAATGATTCAGTAGAAAAAAATAACTCATTAGAAATCATAATCATAAAGTTCCCTATCCAGAAATGCATACCACAAGTTTTTTTTTTCAAGTAATGCTAATTTCCCTTTGACTTTGAAGTATATTCCAACATCCCAACATAATAAATTTTTTTCAGAACCGCCTTTAGGCAAAAGGTAATTCATTGTTACATATCAAAATAATTTTACTCACATCTGTGGTTACCAGCCTTTAATTTGCATGTGGTTCAAAAAACAAATTTCCATATATTGAGAAGAACCAAAAAAACAGAAAAATACCATTTTTTTAACTCAACAAAAATATCTTTGCCTTGTGGACTCTAGAGCTCCTGAGAGTGATAGGTAAGTTTGTTTCCTCTGAGCCAGTTTTTAGTCAAGTGGGTAATGTTTGAGCTATTGGAAAGCGTAATTTGGTGAGCTACAGAGGTGCAACCAACCATTCTGGCTACTACTCTCTTTGTAACGTCTATGCTTTTGAGGATTGCCAAATGGGATTGATTCATCAATCTCCTCTCGTCTGAATATCCCTTAGTAACCCAAGCTGGTATGGTGCGTGGATTAAATTTAGACCCAATAGAACCAATGTAAAGGTCGGCTTATCAGTTTCACAATTACATGAAACTAAGGCAGAACAAGTTATTTCCCTTTTCATTTTATTTCTCCCGAGGCACTATGAATTACCAAAATGCAGAGAATTCAATAAAAAATTAATAGAGAAATGGCAATCATACAGTTTCAGCTTCAGCTTGCATAGTTTTAAATTCTGCCCCTTTTGTAGTCAATTCTGTCAACCTCGTCTCCTCTTGCTTTTTCATTACCTCAAACACCTAAACCAGCATCAACACAACACTAGGAGAAGAGAAGGAAAAACCAAAAAAAAAAAACAAAAACAAAAAAAACACAAAAAAAAAGACCATTAACAAAACAGAAGCTGAACTTCCAAAACCCACCATGGATTTTCTTCACAAAACACACTAATAACAGAGGAGCTCAGCTCTAGCTCTAGAGAACAGCCATGAATGGGATTATGGAACTCGACTGTACCAATTGTAAGAATTTCACAGACTAATAAATTATATATTGATTTGATTGATGATATACCTATGGAGAAAGGTATGGTATGTCTTGAAGGAGAAGAAAAGGGTCACACACACACACACACAGAGATTTTGTAGGGTTTCTCTTAAATGGCTGTTTGTGGCTGCGTTTATATACCGGCCGCTGAAATTTTATAACCTGTTTTACAGTCACAAATAATCCCAGTTGACAAGGCACCATACATGAAGATGAACAAATAGAACAAAGAAGAATCAGAAAGGTAAAAGCCTCTGTTTCACAACAAATAAATTATGCATCCTTATCCACTACTAGCAAAAACAAACAAGCTTCACTATTTAATCAAATAGAAACCCCACTCTTATATCTTCAAACTTCTTACCCCTTTAATAATGAACCAGAAATCATTTTATGCAACTGGCATTCTATGAATAAGATAGAACCACCATAGAATCATGACTTGTTTTCAAGTTTTTGAACACTAAAGAAATACATGTAAACAAAAAACACCACTAAACATTAAATCTAAGCAGATTTTGTAGACAAAACATAAAGCAATTATGAACAACTCTAAAGTTGTTTATTCTTTCTTAGTCAATCTTTAAATTTCTGCCAAATCATATATTTTAAGAAATATAAACGCAATCCATGAAATAATTTGGAGCAGTAAACAATCCATGAAATATCCAGCGATTACAAAAAATATAAACGCAAACGTCACACACATAAATCAATTTATATAAATTTTTTGGTAAGAGTGTAAAGGCACACAGATACAAAATGTGAGAAACAGTTATGCACATGTACAAACCGTGAAACAGACTATATGAAATGTGACTAAAATAAAACAAAACAAAGTTGCAACTGTTATACCACAATGGGGAAATCACTGACTTGAACTAATTTACCGGCTACAAAAAAGTAAAAGACAGAATGACGATTGTTCAAAGCCTCCACATCTATAAACATTGTATTAAGTTTATCTTAACCTAGAACAAAACAATGTAGACAAAATTATATTGCAAAATTTAATTGATTGGTCTTTTCAGGGCATAACTATATCATGCTAATTTTATGATTCACAATGAAAAATCTAGAAACCCTAGATGTTGATTTGTGATTATGTACCAATTTTAAGCAGAATATAACAATCCCAATCAAACAATCAAAGACAAATCGACACAACGATTTTACATGGAAAAACCGCAATTGGACACCTCAAACTGTGATTAAAAAACCACGGGCAACAGCCACAAAACAATCCACTAAGAAGATTTAAAGGAATTACACAGGTATACTCTCAATTACCTAGCGAATCCACGCCTAATTGAACCAACCTCTATGTGCCTCTTCCAACCTCGTCTTCACCTCAGAATTGTCTTTACGATGAGCCACTCCAGAATCCACCGAAGCTTCAGGCTCGAATTCTTCAGAATCCACCGAAGAACAACTCTCTCTCTCTCTTGTGTATAACAAACAAAACCTTTGATGTACTCTCTTTAAACCATGAGTTGAATACTCAATAAAACATCAAAGAAAACTAACAAAATATCCCCAGATATAAACCTTAATATCCAACAAGAAGATCTGGAGGAATTACTCTAGTTTTAGGAGAAAACCAACTACTTATAGAAAATCAAAGTAATCCTAGTTTTGGAAGAAATCCAATTACTTATAGAAATCCAAAAGTAATTCTAGTTTTGGAAGAAAACCAACTTCTTATAGAAATCCTTGTCAAACGGGATTGCCAAGAATAAAACCTAACAATCTCCCCCTTTGGCAATGCCATGACAAAACACACCTAACAAATAAAATCCTAATCACCCCAACCGATTACATCCAGCAAAAACAAACTTCTTTCTCACGGTCATGATCTGCAAAATAGCTATTAGTGCCACAATCTCCAAAACAATTATTAGTCTCACAAGAGTATATGAAAAAAATAATAAACATATGACAAGATTATCTTGAAGCATGAGATGGAAAACATGAATAGATGCGACTTGGAGATATTAAGAACATGTAGCATGAAAACATGAACAACACCTTTTTGTCACGAATTGACAAAGGAAGCTCAATCAACTAAAGCATGATCATAAACCACACAAGCAATGATATGATGATGTAAATATCAGGAGCATGCAAGAATGCAAAGCAACATGCAAAACAACTAAAGCCAATCTTCCTTAGCAAACAAATCAAAGTG
This sequence comes from Camellia granthamiana, assembly GCA_036172215.1. Lineage (NCBI taxonomy): Eukaryota > Viridiplantae > Streptophyta > Magnoliopsida > Ericales > Theaceae > Camellia > Camellia granthamiana. The sequence continues at coordinate 207,918 of JAXFYN010000095.1, read as the reverse complement.
ATTATGTGAACAAAATTTTGTAACAATAAACCAAACTCCCCCTCACTAAAAACAACCACACACACTGAAAACAGTGAACAAGAAGAAAAAGACAAAAAATAATATGGTGGAGCAGACAAGGAATTTCAGATTAGTACCTTAATACACACAAGACTATCCAAGAAGCACAATTACTTGAAAACACAATGTACACAGCCTCTAGAAATTCCTCATAAAAGAAAGTGATGCATTATGTGAAAAGCATAGATCCCATGATAAAAGTGTGTGTGTGACTCTTGGGATTCGACAAACACTAGATTCAAATCCTAGTAGTGATATAAAAGCTGGACCTCCAACAAGAGAATCTAAGCATAACTACAGAAAGTCAAACTACTAGGAATCAAGGGGTATTTGGTGAGTAAAAGCGGAGGCTCCCCCTCAATCAATGAATCCTTTATATTTTTCTTTTTCTTTTTTCACATCTTTTTCTTTTCTTTCTTTTGTATATTTTTTTTTTCTTTTTCACATTTTTTTTTCTTTCTTTTGCACACTCATTGGCGGCTGACATGCTTCAAGAGTATGGAAACCGAACCAGAGAAGCATGGATATAATAAGGATGGCCTGGTTGGTGACTCTGAGGTAGCCTTTTTCTCATGGTTGGACTACAAAGAATAGAGGGGAAAGCCATGGAGATGCAAAAAGATGGAAGATGGTTAAGAGACTCAACATCACCCATGATATGCTAGTATAGGTCAATTCCTCTAGAAAAGCAAAAGATACAATGCCAGAAGTCCATAGAGAAAAAATAATCACTAAGGCGGAAAACTCCGATATTTGCTAATCCAAGAGTGTGTACAGAATGAGACATACTAATCAAAAAACACACACTCTAAAATGAGTAATGACCATAGAAAGCACACACATATTAACATGTAATGGATATTCTTATCAATTCCAATATGCACCAAGGACATCTCAAAAAAAAAAATTCAAGTTTGCAAAACCATACTAAGAAAATCTTTTTGGATTTTTTTTTTTTCATTTTTTTTCTTAACCAAAGCAAGACAAAAAACGAACATGCACACATTTTTTTTAGTTTTTTAGAAAACAAAATATGTCAGAAAACGAACAAGCACACATTTTTTTCTCATTAAAAAAAACACACAGAAACCCAAAAACTAAAACAAATAAACAAATTAACACAAGTTAAGTTTTCTCACCCAAACCGCTTTAGTATAAACAAAGTTGTGAGAATTGCGATTTTTGGGTGGTGTCTTGACATTATGGTTCCCTTCCCCTTCAATGAGAACCCGTCTTGACATGGTTTTCAACTTCCTATTCCTAGGTCTAGGTAAACACAACCTCTGTTCATGTTTGGTCTCAAGCAAATCAAAATAGCAAGGTTTATTATGACCCTTAACCTCCTTATGACCAATGAAGTGTCTCCTATCCCTTGAGATATTAGAATTTCTTCCATCTCTATGAGACATTCTCCCATGCAATTCATAACAATAAGGGCGAATATGACCATGCATACCACAATGATGACAAATAAAAACAGGGTGTACTTTCTTTTCTTTTATCTTACCAACTCTAGGAAGTTTGAGAAGTCCATCCTTCTATTGAATTTTTTGTTCTCCCTTTCCTTGAGTTCTTGTATCATGAGATGTAGATGCACTCTGTTTTTGCTCTTTGTTATCACCAAAGCCAATGCCACTCTTGTCAGAACAAATTTGTTGAGACCCAATGAAATTGTTCATAGTCTTTGATCCTCTGTTCCAAAGACCAATGGTTGCCATAGCACACTTGAGTTCTTCCTCTTTCTTGATCATTAGTTCTTCCAAAGCAACTTGAGACATCTCAAGAGATTCAATCTTTTCTTCATATATTGCATAAATTTGTTGTAGCTCATTCTCCTCTGTCTCACAAGTCAAGAGTTTTGCACAAAGAGCTTGTTGATCATTAGTTATCTTGATGGCATCAATCCTAGCCTCAGAAATCTCTTCCTTTAGTTTGACATTCTCACTTTCACAAGCTTTGAGTTTCGTTGTGAGTTTGTCATTTAATTTGAATAACTTAAGAGACTCCTTATACAACTTTTCATAAGCTTGCTGAAGCTCTTCATCCTCACGAATTGAATCCATTATCACAAATCAAACAAGATCTCGTTCTAAAAGAATTTTTTTTTAAAAAAAATAGAACGACCCGCTCTAATACCAACTGAAAAATCTAGAAACCCTAGATGTTGATTTGTGATTATGTACCAATTTTAAGCAGAATATAACAATCCCAATCAAACAGTCAAAGACAAATCGACACAACGATTTTACGTGGAAAAACCATAATTGGACACCTCCAACTGTGATTAAAAAACCATGGGCAACAGCCACAAAATAATCCACTAAGAAGATTTAAAGGAATTACACAGGTATACTCTCAATTACCTAGCGAATCCACGCCTAATTGAACCAACCTCTATGTGCCTCTTCCAACCCCGTCTTCACCTCAGAATTGTCTTTACGATGAGCCACTCCAGAATCCACCGAAGCTTCAGGCTCGAATTCTTTAGAATCCACCAAAGAACAACTCTCTCTCTCTTGTGTACAACAAACAAAACCTTTGATGTACTCTCTTTAAACCATGAGTTGAATACTCAATAAAACATCAAAGAAAACTAACAAAATATCCCCAGATATAAACCTTAATATCCAACAAGAAGATCTGGAGGAATTACTCTAGTTTTAGGAGAAAACCAACTACTTATAGAAAATCAAAGTAATCCTAGTTTTGGAAGAAATCCAATTACTTATAGAAATCCAAAAGTAATCCTAGTTTTGGAAGAAAACTAACTTTTTATAGAAATCCTTGTCAAACGGGATTGCCAAGAATAAAACCTAACACACAAGACCAAAAAGAAAAGGGGGGAGGGGGAGGGAAGGTAATACTTTAACAAATATGAGCTTCAAAGTTGCACCTCAGTCTCTTGTGTGCTTCTTTAAGTTGAGCTCGCATCATCCTCAATTGGTTGGATAATTCCTGTGCATAACAATTTAAATAAGAGATCTCAAAAAAGTTCACTGGGATTCTAGCAATGAATAAGAACTCAAATTCAAAACATTACAGTGACAACAGTGACAAAGGGCTAACCTCAGTTCATTGAGTGCTGTGAAAGGAGGAAAAAAAAAAACATTAGTTCTTTCACGAGGGTTAATCCCTTAAGATTTAAAAGATTCATCAAAATAAACACAAACCTTGAACCCAAAAAGTCTTGTATATTTGCATCATAGTTCAACTTCTTAAAGGTTTTCTTCAGTGCCTATATTCTCAAATAGAACACCAAAAGGCTTGAATGAATATGATACGTTTATCATTTCATATTTAATGAAAACAGAGAAAGAAAGAATGAATTGGTGTACTAGAGAACGGACAGTATTAATCTTACTTCAAGGCTCTCCAACTTCCTGGTCATTCAAATAAAAATTATTTAGTGACATTGTGACAAATGCAGTTCAAATTTAACCAAAAAAAAAGAAAAGAAAAGAAAAGCAACTCTACATCCTCATAGATTTAAAGCATATATGTACTGACCTTTTTGTCCTTTCTTGTGGTGTCAGTTGAGCGAATTTTGTAATAACCTCTTCAATGTTGCTGAACAAAAAAACACATGATTTCAAGAAATGATAAATGGTGCACATAAATCCAAGTGAATTTTGTTTAACTTTTCATGCCATACATCAAATTTCACAAACATTTTTATATAGGCACAATTGGAGACTTGAAAATACCTGCGCTCTCTGCGGAATAATGTTGCCTTTCCAGTTGGAGAAAACATGAGAAGGACAATGTCAATGTCACATAATATGGATAATTCTTTAGCTTTCTTCAAGATTCCATTCCTTCTTCTCAAATAGGTCACTTGTTGATTGCTAGTGCTCTCTAATCTCTTTATCTTTAACTTAACCCTCCCCATATTGTAAACAAATGAGAAAGACCCATAAAACACCAATGTAACTGATGCATCTATGTTTGGCCAATCCTAACCTACTTCAATTCTCCAAGCCAAACACTTGTCTAACAATAGAACGAATAAATTCCAAGAAGCTCCAAAATGACCATGGACACAAAGGGCTGAGATAAATTTTTTAGTTAAGAATTAAGAAAAAATTATTTAGTTCACTTTTGTTAACGCTTTAGAGCTCAACCTTTTTTAAGAAATTTAGTTAATGCTTTAGAGCTCAACCTTTATTGTTAAAACCTCACTTTTGTATAATATAAACTAGCAAAAATGTCAATACTCCTTATTTGCAATCTTCCCAAAATTTTGCAAGTTAAATTAGATGGGAAAAAAACTTAAATCAAATGACACCAGGGTAACTAAGATGATTTAGTTCTATGGATATAGATAAGATGGTAGCATTAAACGATCCATAGGGAAAAGTTGTTACTAATGGTGCAAAGATGCAGAAATAATTGTGGGGAGTTTCATTAAAAGTAATAGGAGTCAGAAAACTATGAATTTGTGGGTGAATGTAAATCATATAACTTTAAATTGTTTGAGGTTTATGTGTCATGCATATTCACAACTACAAGTACTTGAAGAAATTGTTCATACACGAAGGAAGAAATTGAAATTAATATCTGAATGGCTAGCAGATGGGAACGATTATGACCAAATGATGTTAAAAAAATGTTCCATTTTGAACTCAAAATTATATAGATAATGAAAATTACAAAAGGAATAGAGAGGAGGAGCAAAAAGGGGGCCTTGTAATTACTGGGGTGGAAATGTTAGGGATATCATTATCTAATATCAGCCATGTGCATCCAATTCAATTCAAGTTAAATTCAATAATATATTCCAAAAGCCTCTCTTGTCTTTAACCAAAACCCAACTTTTTTTTCTCTGTTTGTGTTTTCTATGATTATTATTTATTACTTTTCTAAAGTTTTTAAGTTCCATGCAAATGACTTTTTTTTTTCTTTTCGTATTCATATTGCAAAAGCTTGGAGCATTCTTTGTATCACGTAATTAGTATGAAATCCTGTAGGCCTCAAAAACTGGAGAAAAAGGCAAGTTGGGTTCCATGTGAGCAGAACTCATAGGCATGTTCTTTCCAACAAAACAATTACCTTACTAAATAAAATTATAATAATTTTAACAACAATTAAAATAAACAATGTTTTTTTTACGAAGGTAGGTCCGCAGATAATGTGGCCTGTAGTATGTGCTTCTCAAATTCATTGTACTATGCTGAAAATTATTATGCTGCTGCATATGGAGAGGTTATAGTATCTTCAATTATGCTCAAATATTATTGTGCTGCTGCACATGGTGGTCAACTAAGAAATGCAAAACAAACGTGTAAAGATGTTCTTTTTCCCTAATTTGATCACAAATCTATGGAACACACCAAAAGATTTTATCAACAAAACAATTTGCAGGGATAATTAATTTTAAGCAGGGATTTCTTGCTAAATATATATTATAATACATTTAAACCACCACATGACAAATTTATTTTGTAATTCGAACAAACACACTATTCAGTCAATTAAACAAAAACATAAAGTGCGCAGTTAAGACTAGTACCAGTAACCCAAGAAACCCACATTGAGGACGACTATAACATACTTACATTTGAGTAGAAATGGAGAGAAAAATTAGGGCAAAGATGAACTGTCCATCTTCTGATTTTGTTTCTGACGCGTTAATGTGCCTCGCCGCCTAGTCTTTCTCATCGCAATCAGCCCGTTTGAGATCGCCGTTCTGACGAGTCCGACGATAGTCCTTTGTAAACAAAGGTTCTGAAACAGTTGAGGGGAGTGTAGGGTCTGGATTTGAACATATGGCTTGTAGAGGGATTGGAGAAGATCGAAGGTAGGGTTAGGGTTTTGGATCCGACGACGAGAGTGGAGAAGACGAAGTAGACGACCGGTGAAGAGAATAGGAGAAGAGAGAGAGGGCGGTGAGGGAGGAGGTGTGGCGGCGCCAGAGCCGACGTCGTAGGAGGCGGAAGAGATAAAAGAGAGAGGAGAGTGAGAGGGAGTGTTAGGTTAGGGATTGGGAATTTGAGATCGTGGGAAACAGGGAGGGGGGGTTGAGCGGGAAAATGAAAGAAATTTTTTTTGTTAATTTTTATTTTTATTTTTATTTTTTTTGTAGTTAATGATTTTTTTTTTTTGATTTTTCAATTTTTTTTAAGTTATTAAGGTTGAAAACTTATTTGTTTCATTTTTATTTTACTAAAAAAATTTATTTATTTTTATTTGGTAGAAGTAGGGGTAATATTTTAATTAAAAATATTTTCTGTTAAAATAAAGTTAATTTTTTGTGAGCGGGAAAATGAAAAGAAATTTTTTTTGTTTTTTTTTTGTTTTTTTTAGGTTACTATGGTTGAAAATTTATTTGTTTCATTTATATTTTACTGAAAAAAATTATTATTATTTTTTATTTGGTAGAAGTAGGGGTAATATTTTAATTAAAAATATTTTCTGTTAAAATAAAGTTAATTTTTTGTGGTCAATGGAAAATATTTTTTTGCAGCCCATTTTTTTTTTTTGTTACTATAAATCATGAACTAATTTTTTGTAGCAGAGGAAAGGGTGCGGTAGTAGTGGTGAAGGTGGTGGATAAGAGGTAATGACAAAGGAGATTAGTGGTGAAGTTGTGGTAGTGGTAGAGGAGATGGAGTGATGGTGGTGGAGGAGAGGTAATGGTAGTAGTAGTGGTGGTGGTGGTGGTGGTGGTGGTGGTGGAGTGGTGGTGATGGTAGTAGTAATGGTAGTCGTAGAGGTGGAGTGGCAACAGTGGTAGTAGTGGTGGTAGTGGAATGACATTTGCAGTAGTGGTGAAGGTAGTAGAGGAGATGTGTGGTGAGAGAGAGAGATGAGTGAGAGACAGATAGAGAAGAGAGACAGAGACAGAGAGACAAAGTGGTCGCTAAAAGTGTATTTTTTTTTATAGTGGATCGATAAGTCCAGAGGGAGCTTGGTAAGTAGAAAAGAGGGGAGGGAGAAAGTGAGCAAGGCGAACACAGAAAACATATATTTTGCAATTGATCAAAGAAACATAAATGTGAAGTACCAACACAAAATACTCTTCGAATTACCAAATCTGGAAATTAACATATGCCCAGAATGAAATATGGTGGCTAAGAGAGAAAGAGGAAGATATTAGGGCACGATGGCAGGAAGCAAGAGAGAATGAAGAGGGACAACAAAAGCAATGGAAAGCGGGCTTACCGGTAGGATTGGCTGGTGGTAGCGATGGGTCATGCGAATGCGGGGACTATGGCGACGGAATGGGGCTCCGATGTATTCAGAGAGACGGTGCCAACGGTGGCATGGTGCCGTAGTAATTACAGGGCGATGAAGGTGTGTGAGGTAGAGATTGCTAACAGAGGGAGTCGATTTGTGAGAAATTAGGGCAAAGAATAAGATCTAGAGAAAGAAACAGAAATCAACTTACCTGGTCATAATGAAATACTCTAAGTTCGTGAATCGGCGGTGTTGACTTTGGAATACTCTACTTGGTCACATCCTCTCTTTTATGATAACGATGACAAGGATTATAAAGGTGGTGGTAATAACAATGGTGGCTTAATGGCTGCAACTAAATTTGAAGAATCAGGAAAGGAAGACCTACCACATACCTTGGAGCATTGTGTTCTTATACACTATTTGGGCAATCTGGAAAGATAGAAACAATGTGGTCTTCAGACAAGAGGATTGAAATGTCTACGAAATTATTAGATCCATTCAACACCAAGCCACAGAGACATATGAGGCATTCCAAACTGATCACTTTACAGGCCAACCTCTAAATCACAGAACTAATTGGGTTTTGCCTTTTGCAGGGAAAATTAAACTTAACGCTGACGGTTGTTCAAAAGGCAATCCGTGGCCAGCTGGATATGGAGGCCTTTTCAGGGATGAAAGAGGAGCTTGGCTTCATGAATATCATGGAAAATTGGAGGAAGCAACTAGAATGGAGGCTGAGCTCTGGGCAGTTTACCGAGGCCTCACCATAATGCTTGAGAAGGGAATGAAGGACATATGCATTGAGACAAACTCAGAACAAGTTGTTAAACTCATCAACGATTCACCATCTCAGCACTTTCAGTACAGGGCTCTGCTCGAAGATGCTAAGTTTCTAATGCAAAGATGCAACTGCACAATAGCTCGTATACGTAGAGAGGGAAACAAGAGTGCGGATGGTTTGGAAAATATGGGTGTAAACCACCAAGCCCCTTTTGTGTTTCTTAATGATCCCCCGACTGAGATTGCAAATCTGCTTGTTGCAGACATCATTGGGGCTTCTTCTTCTCCTTCTACTGTGTAAGGCAGCTTTGCCTATTTATCTATTTTGTCTGTTATCTCCTTTTCTTATGAATAAAAATAAATAAATAAATAAATAAATAAAACAATGGTGGCTTCATAATGGTGGTGGTGGTAATGCTAATAGTGACAGTGATGGTGATGATGGTTGCAGCAATATTAGTGATGATTGTGGCAATTGTGAGGTTATAATGATGTATGTTGATGCTTGTGTATAAATATTTACAAATTCAATTAGCATTAAATAATTATGTAATTTTATGTGAGAAATTCGTCATAATTTAAATGACTTTTATCCTACAAACTCAATTATAATTGGATTCAAATGGATTGGACAAAGGGTACCGCCTCTTACACCAACACCGCAGAATTATGATAATAAATTTTAAATAATATATACTTTGCAAAAAAAATATAAAAATTATCATTTAGAATTTTCTTGACACTATGAATTATCTTCAAACTAGTTACACACTATAAGAAATTGCACATTTGAAAACTAAATTTTTAATTGTTAAAAATCATTTTTAGGTCGACGAATGTAATTCCCAATTAAATTATTTAGTCACCTAATTGGTCGTTGACTAATTGTCGGGAAAAGTATTGGTGACTAAAATTATTTTAGGTGCCAACGAATACCATTCGTCGATTAATAATTTAGCCGCCATAATTTTTTTATAAATTTAATTTGAACTTTTATCAACTAAATTTTTAGTCGTAGATAAATTTTATCACTACTATGTTTTATTTAGTGATTAAAATATATAGTCGCCAATTCTTTTTTCCATTATCAGTGACAAATTAATTTTGTAGCCAAACATCTAATTGACCTCCTTTAGCTAGCAACCAAGCTTTTTTGTAGGCAAAAGATTGTAGCTTTTTTGTTGACTAAATGTTTAGTCGTAAAAAAATATCGACTATTTTTTGATGACTAAATTTTTAGTAGGCAAAAACTTCAAATTTTTTGGGCTACTAAATATTTAGTCACCAAATAAAATTTATTTTTCATCTTTTTTTTTTTTTACTAGAAATTATTTAGACACCAAAAATATTTTATTTCTTTTGGCTACCAAATATTTATCGCGAAAAAGCCTTTATTTCCTTTTGGCTACGAATTGGTTAGTCGCACAACAACTTCACTTCTTTTTAGCTACTAAATGTTTATTCGTCAAAAACTTTCTTTAGTTTTTTTATTTTTATTTTATACAACATATATATATATATATATTTTGCCACAACCTGTATTTATTCTGTGCAACATGTACCTTGTATATAAAGAAGATAATAACAATCCAAGAAAATTTAACTTTTAGCGTCAAATTCGAAATATATAGAAATTCCATACGAATCAAGCATAATCCAACCTAAAATAATAATTTTATACAAAACAGAGGATTATACAAAAATCATGTCTGCCGTACACAAAAAAAAAATATCCACAATACCATGTCAAATGATAATGTATACCATGCCAAAAGTAATATGTTCTATGCCAAAAGCAATTTGTATCATGCCAATAGTTATCTGTATGAACAATAGTAATCCAAAAAGAAAAAACAAAGGACAACATAATAACGGATTATAAAAAAAACAATGTCCTCCGCAAAAAAATAAAGAACATCCACTTTTCCACGCCAAAAACCATCTGTAAAAATAAAATTAACCATTAGTATTGATTGAATAACATCATCATTTCAAATTATAAAAGAAAATTATATAAAACTCGAATGTATATTATCTTTTCAAAATTGTATAATTATAGTCGTAATCATATGTTGCATGCCCAAACAAGTTTCTCCCAAGTTTCCCCCTCCCGAAATGCAATTTTTCAGTTAAGTTTAAGGCATTTTCAACTCTAACTCCCAACCTATGTGTCTTACTCATAGGCCGTATGTCCCAACCTATGTCCCCATATGATCTATTAAGCACGAGGAAGCTGCCCCGCGCAATCCCCAGAGTGGTTCGAGATTGTTTTGCATTTTCGGCTAGGCAAATAAATAAGATTATGCTAAAATTATACTCAATCTAGGCAAATAAATAAAACTTAGCACAATGTCTTTAATCAAAGTATACAATACAATTAAGCCAAATATTGGTGCACTTTCAATGCCTTTAAGAACTTTGCAGTTGCACTTTGTGCAATAGTTCCAAGACAGTCAATAAGTTCTTGACGAGTCATCCCAATGCTAGAATCCCTGCATAGAGCACATAAAGTCCTGATACTGCAATGGAAACATTAACCACAATAATTTTTAGTGTTCAAAAAGCTTACATAATTGTAATAATCCCATTATCTTTGTCAGTCTGGATACGGATATCAAGATCGACTCCATCCTTCAAAAGATTGGGGTTTGTAACACTGAGAAATCACAGCTTCTCCAAAGCATCGCTCGCATTGGTGAGGTTTAAAAATCATAATTTGGAGCACATTAGCAATAGCATCATTTAATTCACTTGGAACTTGAGACAAACTTGTAATTCTAGTTTGCCTTTTTGATTTAACTCAGCTTAAAACAAATACAAGAAACAAACTATCTATTGGCAACACTTGTTGAGGACACTCACTGCAATCGCAAAACCAATAGTCATACAATTTAATCAAAACAATTGAATGACAAGACCTCCATCAAAGCAATAAAACCCTGCTCCATATTAAAATATAATTTTCAATCATGTCTAGTTTTTCTAACGTACTGGTACATTTTTTTCATCCAATTATTTTCTCTGTTTATCCAAGGCTTGCTTTAATCAGCATGAACAACTATGTATAATTTCGAGAACAGCACATTTGCATGGGCTTAGAGCATAATTACTATCCCTTCATCTCCAAACTCCATACAGCCTTGATACAATTCAGCCAGTTATTTTTCTTCACAGGTGTCAAAGATCATTGATCGATGCAGAAATGGCAAAAAAATAAGTGTCCTTTAATGCTAAATGCAAAACTAATATTGCATACTGATGAAGGGCATGCATCAATAACACATGGTAAAAGTAGCAAGAAATAAGGATGACTAACAAATCAAAACATGCCTGATGAGCTCCCGAAGAAACACCTCCTTATTGCTATATAAGTTGTTAACAATGAGGTCCATGAATCAACTAACCTGTCAAAAAGCAGAAAATGTTATCGGCTATTTCAATCACAAGCCATAACAACTCAATCAGTTGTACTATTCCAACAATGCACCTCAGCTTGGTATTCATATTTCTCAGCTGGAGTATCTGACAGATGCTGCAGTAGTTGACTCATATCTGCTGCCTTGAAACAGCCTATTTCTCAGGCTCAATGACTCCATAGATCCTTTAGTGTTACGTCTCCCAGTGATTAACACTGAGTACCATCTGGGTTTAGTATCACTCTGTCCAGCCTGCTTAGGAAAAGTATATCAGATGTGAAAAATAGGGTAATCGGAAAAATAAAAAAAGTCAATGAAGACAGCAATTATAATCAATCAAAACAACATGGCTAATCAAGCACTAAAAAGGACATGGAAACCAAATCCCAAAAGTAGAGAAGGCTTGTTTGGATAGAGTGATTTGGTGAGAAATGGTAACAAAAAAAAAAAAAAATGATGCACTGATTTCGCCTATTTCATTTCTTACCTAAAGTGATGAGATTTGGAGAAAAACAATCTAATTGATTATAAAATTTTCATGATACCGAGATTACCCATTAAAATACAAAATAAAATAAAAAATTCTCACTCTTGTCACTCTCTCACATGCTTTGCTTTCTTACCCATCCAAATAATAGACATGATAATCTCTTTTCTTTTCTCACCTCTCATACCCAAAAAGATTACTAGCAGTTACCAGGCAGCTAAAAATGGAACCTCAAACACCAAGAATTGAGAATAAATAAATTTAACTCTCATCCAAAAGAAAAAAAAATAGTAATATTTGCAATGAGGACACTATATGTGCATTGTTAAAAATTAAAGCAAGTGCAATCATATTGTTATGGATATACACAACCTTTGTAATTCACGGTTACACTGGTAAATGTTTAAAGTCCAAATAAAATAGATTAAACTGTGTTTGGTAACCTTGGAGAGAAAAGACAAAAGAAAATAAGATAAAAAAGATTGTAATTTCTATATCTAAAAGATATTTAGTTTCTTTTTTCTCCCAATCTCTCCACTTTTGGATAGATTCAAAACGACCACTATGAGAGAAATTTCCCATTTTATCTTCTTCTTCTTTTGGGTTTCAATACAAAATTACATTTCAATGCTTCTTACATCATACATAATTGAGTTAAAACCAACTCAATAACTATGATTGATACCGAGATTATTTACTTGAATTAATGGTGGAAAGTTTTCTTTTAAGATCAACACAAATTATTTACTACCAATTTTATAGAGTCTGAAAGAAGCAAGCCAATGACAGCAATAGCTGTTTGTAGACAATCTTACAGGTATAGCATTGCAGCAAACATTTAGAACTTTAAATTTTCATCGTTTCATCAAGACAGAAACTATAAAATTCCATATAAAGCAAAGGACAAAAATGAAATGCATGCACTTAATGCTTATTTTCATGCTAGAAAATGTCACGCCCCACTTTTTATTACTCGAAGTCATTACCAAGTTCATTAACTCAATTCCATTTCAGAGATAACACGCGGAAATAAACTCATATATATTCAACTCGTAGAAGTGAATAACAACACTCTCATTCGTATGCAAAGTAAATACAACATGAGCCTGCTAAATAAATTGCCCTTGGGCTTACATCATTAATCAATCAAGAAGAAGGGTACAACCCTTTTACACATAGGGCATTCTGCCAATACAAGAGAGGCCCCCGTGGCCAACAAATAAGAAGATCCAAATCTTGCAGCACATTCAGCTCAACACCTGAAAAAGATTCAACAACGTGGGATGAACATATAGTCTAGTAGGGATCTCAGCATGGCCCTCAACAATAACAACTTACAGATAGCTATGTTCATGAATGCTCAATCTCATACTAGGATAGTAATGTGACAGTTTACACAAAATATACATAAGTATGTACTTTTCTCGAAAACAACCATTTCAATCAACACCATAGGCGATTCACCTTTCCTCTTTCTTAAACCCCATTCCCACTCTTTCATACATTAATAATTACTTAGGAAATAAATTCACTAAGACCACTACTCTCCCCCATTTCCCAAACATACAACATGTGTACCTTTTTCAAAACATATTTTCAGAATATTTGATTCCCTTCAATTCCCAAAAGACAAAAAGACATTTTGGTTTCTTTAAGACACAATCATTTCTATACACGCAAACCCTAAATAAAAAGGGAGATAACAAATCATCAACATGTATAAAAATCAACAAATGAGGCAACCGGGCCTTCCAAAACTGTAATGAACACAATCCATGATGTTCCTAGAAATGCAGAAACAACAACCACAAAACTTTGCTCTACTAGCTATGTGCGTAGTAAGCCAGAAATACCCCCTTTCACAACAACAAGCCAGTTTACCAGGCGCTAGTTGGAAGGGTATGGTGCCTCCGATTTTTAGCGCAGTCAGTTCTCCAGGCGCTAGCTGGAAGGTAACGGTACCTTTGATTTTAAGCGCAGGGTATAACACCAACAATCCTAGCACAACAAGGCATAATCAACATGTATATTTCATACACATAAACTATCAAGATACCAGCAATGTGTTAAAGTAGATGAACACATAGGTGTAATGCACACACGACAATTCAACACAACCACGTCATCCTCCACCGATGACCAAGGACAAAAGCTCTAGATGCATGTATATTGTACATCTATTAACAGACTCAATCATCATGAGATCACAAACCCCTCAGCAATACTAACATGGTAGTTTAAGATACAACAATCCAACTTTCATACTTGTCTCAAAAATACTTTTCCCATTTCACAAAACAAAATTCCACCTCCTTTTGTTTTCACAAAATCAACTCCATCCCTTTTGTTTTCACAAAATCAATTCCATGGACAATAAAGCCATAACTCATTTTAATCTACTACATTCTCTTCAAAGCTATTCCAAATTAATTATGCAAATTAAGTCATAATCATTAAGTTAGGGTTTTCCTCCATCTTTCTCAATATTAATCAAAAAGGCTCAATCATCTACAACAAACAACAATGACCTCATTTAAGACCCAAAATACATAAGTATTTGCCCAAAGATCAAAACCCCTCTATTAATTTATTAAATCAAATAAAAGTTAGGGTTTCCTCTCCTTTCAACAACAACATGCTAATTAACACTCCAATTAGCCCAAACCACAACTAATGATAATAAACCCAAGTTTAACACCCAACCCAAAGTTCAACCTCATGATTTTCAACAAATCCAACATGATATACTTTTCATGCAATACAAAAAACTACCACATGTCTATCTATAGACGGGGTGTTGAAGAAGAACAAGGAGAGTCCCTACCTCAAGTGTAGAACCCAAGGAGAAGAAGAGCAAAACTCGGAAGTGCTCCAAATCCGAAATTTCTTGGATCAAAACGAAGTCCTCGACGATCAACACACTTTTTACAAAGGCCCAAGGTGAGGAAAACACTCCTACTAGATCAAACCCTAGAGAGAAGTTAGGTTTTAGAGTGAAGAGCTCTCAAGAATGGCTTTTTGAAAAAGTAAGAGAGAGAAAGAAAAGTGAAAAGTGGTTTAAAATCACCCAGCGAATAACTCATATACGCATGACCCGCTCGAGCGGAGGATATAACGCTCGAGCGTGAAGCACACAAATCTGGACCCGCTCGAGCGCCAAGAAACAAAAGCAAAACACACTCGCTCAAGCGCGAAGAACCAGTCCGCTCGAGCGTAGATTTTCATCTCCCAGAACTTTTCAGAAAAAGAACTACCCGCTCGAGCGCCAACAGACCCGCTCGAGCGCAACCCACTCGAGCGTAATGAAACCCGCTCGAGCGTGAAAAACACACCTGCAGAAGTTTTGTAGAGGCACGAAATACTGGAACTGCGAAAACCCCGCTCGAGCGCAAGAAGGTCCGCTCGAGCGGACAACCAAAAACCAAACTACGCTCGAGAGCTAATAGGCCCGCTCGAACGCACCACCAAAAATCTGGGCAACATGGAATGGAGCTAAGGTTCAACCAACCTGTTCGAAACACGCCCAACACATCCTAAAACACAAATGTATGAAATCAAAGGATGATAACAAGACATAAACAACCAACAACTCCACGGGACCGAGTCTGGAAAATGATTTAAATTGGGAGAGAAAACCGGGATCACTATAGAAAATATCATCAAATCTGTTAAGAAAATTGACCAGAAAAATAATGAAAGTCAAAGAAATAAGTCACTACATAGCAAAGGAACAAAATCTAATGTCTATCAAACAATTTAAAGTGAATAGAGATTGCAAGTAGACAAAAATGAACTAGATCAGCAACAAACACATCCAGAAATTCTATTAAATGGATTAGCCTTGCAAGATAAATCTCATACATAGATGTGAACTTTTCTCAACTCACAATAGTAGCAATATAAGAGTCTAATGTGGAACTATTACCACCAATGGAACCACGGCAAGGTAGGGAATAATATATGGAAATGATAATCCTTTATAGGTCTATAACAAATCACTTCATGGTAATCCCGCAAAGTTACAAAGAGAACAACACTTTTGAAATTAAAGATTAACAAATTCCCGCAAAGTAATAGAGAGAACACTTTCAAAGTTAAAGATTAACAAATTTACCAAAGACAGTAGAAACAACCTAAATAAAAATATAATATCTTCCTATTGCAGACGGTTAGTGAGTTGGGAATAATTGCAAGCATATAACCTGGTGTAGTTCCATTAGTTCTTGGAGACAATTACTAAGCAGAATCTTCTTTATGCATGCCTTTCATGTGAGAAGCAAGAGTTGCCAACCTTGATAATGATCAACTGTCAAACTATATGCCCGTAGACCTGCAAAATGGAGGCATACAAATTACTGAAAAAGAAACTACACATAAACCTTTATCTAAGGCAATGTGTAACGGCTTAAAAAAAACAAATAAATTGAAATAGAATTAATATGACAGTGTGTAATGGCAATGTGTAATGGCAATGTGTAACGGCTTAAAAAAAACAAATAGCTTTTTTGGTGACTAAATGTTTAGTCGTAAAAAGATTGAAATAGAATTAATATGATAGTCACGTGCATGAGCATAAACCCTTCTACATCTTGCCATAAGGCTAGTCTCATGGCTAGTTACCTGCAAATTGTAACAATGAATGAATTAAATGAATGTTACTGACTTTAACAGCGTACCAAATACCAATGTGTATATTTGTTATCATACATAAATTATATGATACTGACTTCACACGAAAAAAATAGACATATGTACAAACACATTAGTACAAGACAAAACAATGCAATTTTGATAGTCCAAGTTTGAAAAATAAATGAATGGTTGTAGCAAAAATCTCCATCCTGCAGTCTCACTTCCGTTTCATAAACACGCATAAATACATATCTATATGATGATTACTTGTAAAAAAAAAAAATATTGTTCTTTAATTAAGTTCATATTGGAATCTCTTGTAGACAGACATAAAGTACATATTAGTTAAAAACAAAACAAAGTAATTTTGATACTCTTAAGTCTATCAAGTAAAAGGTTGTGCTGTGCCAGGGCAAAGGCTGCAATCTGTAGGTTCCTGATTGTGCACCTTGCATCAATCCTTGTGCCTTGATCTTGATTAAAGATAGGCACCATAGGTGCAACTCACAGAACCTAGCTGCCTTCTTTTTCTTTTTCTTTTTTTCTTTTTTCATTTCCTTCATTTTATTTTTCTGAACCTTTTCTACAATTCCCATGTGCTTGTTTCAGAATATGGCCTGGCTAATTTAGAAATTTCTTTCAATAAGTTAATTTGAGAGTGTTCTCAGAGCTTTTCTCTGGTTTGGCACTGAGCTTAAAAAGCATAGTGCTAAAATTGCTTGGGATAAGGTGTGTGTTCCAAAAAATGAGGGTGGCCTGGGCTTTAAGTCTCTAGAGACTTGGAATAGGGCTGCTATTGCTAAGCATATCTGGTTCCTGTTTTCAAGTGGGGAGAAATCAATGTGGTGTGAATGAGTTAAATCCTATTTACTCAAAGGCAACAATTTTTGGAAACCCTAATGACCCCTCTTGCGTTTGCAGAAAGATTCTATCCCTTAGGAATGTTGTCTCCCCTCTAATAACCCATAGGATTGGGAATGGTGATTCCACTTTCTTATGGTATGATAATTGGCATCCTCTTGGTCCCCTTTGGGACAAGTTTGGGGATAGAATTTTGTAGGACTCTTGTCTCAATAGTGAGACTAAAGTCAATCAAATTGTTGATGGTGAGTCTTGGAAGTGGCCTACTCCTAATTCTTGGGAACTTAGGGAACTGATTTCATCTACTCCCTGTAGTTGTAAACCTGATCCATGTGATCAACCTATTTAGAAGTTAAATCATGATGGTAAGTTCACTATCAACTCTGCTTGGAATCATTGGAGGTATAAGTGTGATAAAGTTACTTGGCATAAGCTACTTTGGGGACCCCACATGATCCCTAGAGTTAGTTTTATTGTTTGGATTGCTCTTCATGAAAGATTGAATACTAGTGATAGGTTGCAACAATTTGGCCTGACTCTTAATTCAATCTGCCCTTTCTGTCCTGTTGAGAGTCATTCTCACCTCTTCTTTTAATTGCATGTTTTCTGCTAGGGTGTGGAGTGCTCTGAAAACTAAGTGCAATGTGAATTGGCCTGATCTTCATCGGCCTAATTTGATTACTTTGGCTACCAAAGAAACCAAGGGCAGATCTTTGAGATCACATATTCTTCGACTGTCTCTGTTGTGCTCTATTTACCTTATTTGGCTTGAAAGAATAATAGGATTTTTAATAAGAATTCAGACCTGAAGAGGTGGTCATTAAATCTATTATTCATATGATAAGAGGGAGACTTTTGTCTATTAACAATCTGCCTAGATCCACAGGTGATGGCTGGTTTCTTGCTCATTGGAACCTACCTGTGACTGTTTTGAAGCCCATATGATCAATAATGGGGACTGTCAAGTGATGTGAGTTTTCTAAATGAGAGTTGAGTGAAGGTCAGCAAAAATGTGTGTTATTCTAATTGTTTGCTAACTTGTGCAGCAGCTTGAGGAGCTCTATAGCAGATTTTGAGGGTTGTGTTGTGAGAAACATACTTAAAATGAAATATCTCCAAAGATTAGAGTGTATATTCTGTGGGTTGAGTGCAGTCAGCCAATATATGAGTGGTTCACTAATCTCTATTTATCTAGTACATCTTTATTTGCAGGTTAAGGAAGCTATCACAAGAGTACTGAGATTCTAAAGTGTGGGTTGAGTGTTGTGAGACCATATATTGTGCGTTGTAGCCTAAGGCTGTTATGTAATCTGTACTACCCCATTTTTTGTAATACTTATTTCATACTTCTTTACTGGCAGGTTATGTTGATTGATTCCATATTACATATGCATCCAGGAGATGGGTACTTCTTTCCTGTAATCCTGCAGCTGTGTTTTGCTAGTTATATGGAGACCTTTTGGATAACTGAAGTCCTGGTCTGGTGGATTGGAGGTGGCTGCAATCTGCGCCTATCCAAAGGAACTAAAGCTTGGTGGTGGCAGCAGCTTGTGCCTAGTCATGCTTTTAGTTTTAGTTTATTCTACAGTTGTAATTATGTTTTATATAAACCTTTGTTGATTGGTATAGAGCATCATATTTTGAGGTTTGTGGCCTACTCCTATGGGTTGTGTAGGAGAATTATTATATTTTGGGATTTGGCTAGCAGCTTGTGTGCGCTGAATGTATTTACATTATGGTTAAAGTGCTGCCATCTTGGTATAGTCTTACTAGATGAAGCTACGGTGACTACTGTGAAGCTCTCCATGCCTAATCACTACAGCTCGTTTTCAGGGGGGGATTTCTTTATATCCTATATGATGCTGCCCATTTTTGGTCTAAAGATGTACAAGACCCCTATTCTATTGGGATATGGTTGTTGTTGAACATCTTAGATATATATGAACTTTGTATGGCTGTAGGCACGTCTGTTTTTTTTTTAGGGCTTTAAGTGAGGAGTAGCTCCTTGATGTGTGGCTTTGTATAGTGTGGGGAAGTGGTTTGGAAATACTCTTCAGATCCTGGGAGACGCTCTTGATCCTCAGCTAGTCACCTGTAAAAGCACCAACACTCCGGTCGGGGGTGCCGGGGTTAGCACTCCGACGGGCAAGTCAGTCTCAATGGTCAAGAAAGCTTTTTCACTAAGTTAAGTGGAGTTATTCTTACATACCTTTCCAAGAACGCTGCTTCTATATTTATATCTGTTCTTTTTGGGACCTCGGGGCCTGGGCCTACTTTTCAATCATTACCCGTTCTTCTATTCGGCTTCGAGGATCCTTTCTTAATCGGCCTATGTATTGTATTCGGCCCGTCCTAATCATGCAGGATACAGCCGGTTAATGTTAATACTATAATATACCCCTTCCGATCTAGCCACATAGTCGGCTCCCACAATTGCCCCCCGAACTCTCCATTGACAGTAGTTAATCGGCGTGTTTGGTCTGGAATTCGAAAAGCTTATCATTGATCAGGCGGCCTCGCGTTCCCCAAGACAGATTCAGAAGATGTCAGGAGGCGCACGCCTTTTCGTTTATCATTATACTTTCCCGCCTTATTCATGCGTCTTTTGCATTTATTGCGATTTGAAACTTCAGTCCTTTTGGATACACATCTCGTCGATCATCTGATACGTTTGGACCGCCAGCGTGCATCTCCCCTCGCACTCATATTTTCTGCAACTTTCGTCCGTCTATCTTCGTCTCATCTGCTCTTCGTAAGTCTTCTTCTCCTTTCTTTGTAGTCCTATTCTTTGTTTATTGTTCTTACTTTCGGCGAATCCTTGGGTCCCCGTTGAAATGGCTAAACATTTGAAAGACTTCCTTTCTGAGAGTCGCATTTCCGGATTCCGGTGACATTTTTCCATTCCCGATGACGTTCATTTGTCTCTTGTAACGGACAGTTCTGTAGATATGGAGAGAGAGGATCAGAATACGATCGTATTCCCCCTCCTGTCCATTGTGGAGGGCGGAGTTCGTTTCCCCCTACATCCATTGCTTAGGGCCGTCCTTCGCTATTGGAGTCTGATTCCTTCTCAACCCAATGTAAATTTCTTTCAAATCATTACAGGGATTATAGAATTGAGTCGACGCCTTAGGATCAATCTCGAAATTCCGGCCATTCGGCACTGCTATGATTTAGCCAAATCCTCCGGTCGGCTGGGGCGGTACTTCCTTAGGGCCAAGGATACTGACCATCATTTGGTGACTATGCTTGCCAGTTCTGGTAAGAGGGTTGACGATGTAATGGTCAATGTCCGAGGTAATTGGGAGTTCGCTGAGGGCGAAGATCGCCTAGATCCCATTCCCAGACATAAGGGTGATCCAGGTTGCCTAGTAGTATCTTATGTTTGTTGATCTATCTTTTAATCAGCTCTCTTTCCTTAATCTCTCATCTTTTGTAGGTAATAATTTGAAAAAGATTCTGACTTCTGTTGACGACGCGGTCCTCAGGGACATTAAGACTGCACTCAACTACTTCGGCCGCCAAAACGTGCAAAAATAAGGGAGAGCCGCCCACATTTTACTTCGGTATGAACCGACTTATACCACGTTCTTGGCTGCGGACAACATTCTGATTCCATCCGGCGATCAGAACCTCTCGGCTCTTATCTTCCCCAGCTACAAGAACCTTAGGCAAATTGGTCTTGAAGCTTCTGATTCGGGGCAAGACGAAGAGCCGGTGATAGTAGTTGCCAATCCAGCCAGAGAACTCACTGAGGAGGCCGAAGAGGTCGACGAGGCCGTGCGCTCGGTGTTTGAGGCTGCCGGACTCAACCAGCCCTCCTCTCCATCCGCTTCGGGTCGGGCAGAGTTCTCTTCCGGGGATATTTTCGCGAATTTGGGAGATCTTCCCGGCGACTTCTTCGAAGGTATGGCAAAGGAAAGCCTTACGCAAATGGCGCGTAGGAGAAATGCCGAGCGAATGGCTGCTCGAAAAAAGGCCAAGGCCGCCGAATCTGATGCCAGCTTGGCTAAAGCCTCTATACCCATTATTGAAAGAACGGCTCAGGTTACACCGGTCGGCACGGAAAAAGTTGAACAACAGGCCGGTGAAGAACGGCTGATTCTGGAGGAGCGCAGCCAAAAACGTGACGCCGAGGAGGAGGCTAGTTCGGAAATTAGCCCTGTTGACAAACGGCCTCGCCTCGAAGAATCGAACGTGGTTGCTCCTTTCGTAATTCAGCCAAAGATCAGAGATACGTCGATTTCTTCCAACGCTTCGGCCATTGAGGATCCGGCCGTTGCATTAAGCCTGGCGGCCTCAATTTCCTTGCCGGCGGACAATGCAGCATTTTGCGCCGCACCGGATATTTTGGCCGTAGCCCTGTCTGTGCAGTCGGCACTTCTGGTAGGTATTAAATTTGCTTGAATCCATTTTTACAAGGGTACCTGACGATCACTTGTTTTTGCAGACCGTCGGCAGGATCGCCGACTTAGGCCGCCGCCTGCACGATGCTCTTGGCAGAATTGACCGTTTGCAAACAGAGGTGGACGGTCAGAAGAGTAGGGCCGAGTTTGAGAAAATGAGAGCCGCAATAGAGAGCGCACGAGCCGAAGCGGAGAAGAAGAGGGCTCGCACTGCTGAACAGCTTCGTTCTGATGCTGAGGCTAGAGCGAGTGCGAGTGAGGAGTCGCTCAAGCTCTCTAAAGACGAACTTGCCGAGGCGAAGACTCAGTTAGAGGAGCTCAAGGCGGCCCAGGAGAAAGCCGAATCAGAGGCTTTGAGGCAGGAAAAAGAGCCGCCTTTATGGAGTATGTTGTTGAAGTTCCCAAATTTGAGAATTGGGGGTTCAAACACGGGTGGCTCAAAGCCCTTGCTGCCACTGGGGTTACGTTGGCTGTGCCAATTCCTTACGAGCAAGTAAATGTTGAGCCACTTGAGTCCGACACCGAGGAGTGATTTGGGAGGCGTTTCCAAATTTATTAAGTTTTTTAATTTTTGTGTAAGTTTTTGATATTTGTTTGGTAGTTTTCATGTATAAATTGGTTGCTATCTTGTACGCAATTTATTAATGAAAATTTCCTTGTAATTTCACTTCTACTCGTACACAATTTGTGTGGTTATGTTAATGAAACATTGTGATGTCTTTTGCTATTTTGCGTAAAATTGTTGCTGAGTTTCAGCTTTTAGAGGTTGAATATCCAGTGGCAATATTGAATATCCAGTGGCAATATTGATTCGTCCTTCACATGCCGACTGGCAATATTGAGTCGATTCATGAGCCGGGCTGGGGTACTTGAGCCGAGTATATTATGAATCTGCCCTTGCCTCAGCAGTTCCTGAAAGAGGTTTGAGGAATCGATTCGATTCGTGAGCCGGCTGGGGTACTTGAGCCGTATATGTTGATGAATCTGCCCTTGCCCCAGGCGGTTCCTGAAGAGGTTTGAGGAATCGATTCGATTCGTGAGTACTTGAGCCGTATATGTTGATGAATCTGCCCTTGCCCCAGGCGGTTCCTGAAGAGGTTTGAGGAATCGATTCGATTCGCGAGCCGGCTGGCGTACTTGAGCCGTATATTTTGAGAATCTGCCCTTGCCCCAGGCGGTTCCTGAAGGATAGATTGATGAATCTTCCCTTGCCCCAGGCGGTTCCTGAAGAGGTTTGAGGAATCGATTCGATTCGATTCGTGAGCCGGCTGGGGTACTTGAGCCGTATATGTTGATGAATCTGCCCTTGCCCCAGGCGGTTCCTGAAGAGGTTTGAGAGATCGATTCGATTCGTGAGTCGGCTGGGGTACTTGAGCCGTATATGTTGATGAATCTGCCCTTGCCCCAAGCAGTTCCTGAAGAGGTTTGAGGAATCGATTCGATCGTGAGCCGGCTGGGGTACTTGAACCGTATATGTTGATGAATCTGCCCTTGCCCCAGGCGGTTCCTGAAGAGGTTTGAGGAATCGATTCGATTCGTGAGCCGGCTGGGGTACTTGAGCGTATATGTTGATGAATCTGCCCTTGCCCCAGGCGGTTCTTGAAGGATAGATTGATGAATCTGCCCTTGCCCCAGGCGGTTCCTGAAGAGGTTTGAGGATTCGATTCAATTCGTGAGCCGGCTGGGTACTTGAGCCGTATATGTTAATGAATCTGCCCTTGCCCCAGGCGGTTCCTGAAGAGGTTTGAGGAATCGATTCGATTCGTGAGCCGGCTGGGGTACTTGAGCCGTATATGTTGATGAATCTACGCTTGCCCCAGGCGGTTCCTGAAGGATAGATTGATGAATCTGCCCTTGCCCCAGGCGGTTCCTGAAGAGGTTTGAGGAATCGATTCGATTCGTGAGCGGCTGGGGTACTTTGAGCCATATATGTTGATGAATCTGCCCTTGCCCCAGGCGGTTCCTGAAGAGGTTTGAAGAATCGATTCATGAGCCGGTTGGGGTACTTGATGGTAAAATCGTGCCCCTGCCGTCGACGCAGTCGGCGACTGTGCGATTCAGGCTCTTCAATTAATGAGAGTGCCTCGATCGTGCTGCCTCTCTAAAGGGTAAGTGAACAAAGGTACATCCTTTATGATCTTGGCAAACAACTGACTTGAGCTCTTGCAAGAAGACTGATTGCGCGAATGTCGAACCGACTCTTCTTAACAGTAAAGCGGAAGCGAAGACCCTAGCTGAGCTGGGCGAGAGTATGAACCGAGGTGGTGAACCCTCGCGCTCAGGAAGTAGGAGTTCTAGGGGTCGGCGAGAGGCGTCAGTCTCCTCGACATCGCAGCAGATCGCCCAGGCGAAACAAGCAGTCGCAGGGTAAATCTCCACAGTCTCGAGTCCAGAGGAGGTTTGACGGCGAATCCGTGCCCATTAAGCTTTGCGGTATTTGTGAAGAATAGACCCATGACGGAGGCAGACTCGATCATTCAAGACCTAGACGTAGCGGTCGACTTTTGCCCGACAAATATTCCTCCTGAGGTTCAGCAATCAATGCTGGGTCGACAGGACTACGAGGTGTTTCGTGAGGGCATTCACGGCACGTTGAAGGGGCTTTACACTGCTTACGAAGTCGGCATGCGACTGCGCACTGCCCGTCAAGAGATGGAGAAGAAGGAAGAATGTATTCGAAGTTTGGAAGCCCGCGTGGAGGCGGCCAAGCGGGAACTAAGGAAGACCAAGGCGGCTCAGGCACAAGCCACCGCGCACGTGAACCCAATTGTGGAAGAGAGGGTTACTAGTCGGCTTATCAGCTCCGCACTTGCCGATCGAGAGACGGCAAGTATGTTCGCAATCGAGAGCGTAAAGGGGAGGGCCTATGAGAAAGGTTTCCATGAGGGCCGAAAGAAGTGTGCCGATGTGAAAACCGTGGGTTTAAGCACGGTTGGATCAAGGCATCTCAAGCCGCAGAAGCTCTACGAGCGTCGGGAATTGATTCGGCATCACCACGCTACAGGAATAAAGATTTTTTGTTTTCTGCTTTCGAAGTTGAGGAGAGTGAGGATGAGGGCGACGCCGTATGAGTTTAATAGTTGTAAGATTGGAACGCAGGGCGCGTTCGAAACTATGTAACTTGTTGTTTTATTAAATAAAGAACGTTTCATTATAAATGTTTCATTGTCATTCATATTCGGCATATGTGTATTTCGTGTTGCTTAAATGTTTGAATGAATGTCTAAATATTGTCCGACCTAGGTAGCTGTTAACTGCCCGGCGGTACGTGGGCTTATCGGGCAGGATCTGCACATGGGTAGGATCGACACATTCGTGACGATCGTTTAAGGTTTTATTGAGGCTATTTCAACGGCCATTTATCTTTGACTTGGGTCAGCGCATTGATGCTTGGCCAGTTGGATTAGTGGGCTAGTCGAGGGCAATCGGCATGTGAAGACTTGGCCGACCGGTTTAATTAATCTATTTCGCTTTGGCCCAGCCAGTGCGCGTTTCGGCCAGCCGTCGGGATGACGGTCGTGGCGAATGTCAATCGACGCTCGTCTTATTCAGCCAATGCGTTTTTTTTGGCATTAATAAAATTTTCTTGGGATTAGGACCTCAAGATCGCGGTCGTTGCTGAGAATAAAAAGAATAGGCGCTTCGCACCAATAATCCCACTTGACTCATCATTCCTTGTGTGGATGGTGATTTTGGTTACAGAGGCTCAAACTTCGGTCAAGTTTGGTGTTGAGATGGTTACAGCAGAAAACCTACCCGTGAGGGAGTTAGGTCATCCAAAGAGCTTGAGATCTGTGAGTCTCCAAGTCGTCGAAGCAAATCAACCCCGAATGGGAGAGTCAACAACTGTCAAGTTCATTCTTCTTGTCCTGGATCTTTGCCTTGACATTGTCAATGGTGTGAGGGGAAGTTTGGCGCTATGCAAGTCGTGGGCTTAAGCGTAACTGGTTCAAGGTATTGCACGCTGTGGAGGGGTTAGGGCGACGGTCGTCGATCCGGCGAAGCTGCTTTACTGGCGCGTTTTGTTCTTTTTTTGCTTTCGATATTGTAATGCTCGAATGGGGGTTGTGTTTATGTAACAACTGTTTAATCAAATAAATGGTTTTATTTTAAATATATTTGCGTGTTATTCTGAATTTTGCTTGTGAACTAAAGCACATTACTTCGAATGTATGATCTGTTCTAGCGTATTGCATAGGATCAATTATCAATATCTTTTGTTGTGCCAACGTTTGCTCCGGATTCGGAGACGTAATTAGCGCATAGCACTGTAGATCGATTAGTATGGCCCGAATGGATTAATGCAATAATCCTTTGAAGCACTAAAGCGGACTCCATGTTTGGAGGCTAGAACCCGGGGGCCCATTCGGCCTTCAGGAGACTGAATCGACCCTAAGGCGTCATGCGCCGAAGGGGGCTCCGAATTCGGAGACTTGATTTGGCTGATCGTGATGTCCACGAAGGGTGCTCCGAATCCGGAGACTTGATTTGGCCAATCGTGATATCCACGAAGGGCGCTCCGAATCCGGAGACTTGATCGGCCCTAAGGCGTCATGCGCCAAAGGGGGCTCCAAATTCGGAGACTTGATTTGGCCGATCGTGATATCCACGAAGGGCGCTCCGAATCCGGAGACTTAATCGGCCCTAAGGCATCATGCGCCAAAAGGGGGCTCCGAATTCGGAGACTTAATCGGCCCTAAGGCGTCATGCGCCAAAGGGGGCTACCGAATTCGGAGACTTAATCGGCCCTAAGGCGTCATGCGCCAAAGGGGGCTCCGAATTCGGAGACTTGATTTGGCCGATCGTGATGTCCACGAAGGGCGCTCCGAATCCGAAGACTTGATTTGGCCGATCGTGATATCCACGAAGGGCACTTCGAATCCGGGAGACTTGATTTGGCCAATCGTGATATCCACGAAGGGCGCTCCGAATCCGGAGACTTGATTTGGCCAATCGTGATATCCACGAAGGGCGCTCCGAATCCAGAGACTTAATCGGCCCTAAGGCGTCACGCGCCAAAGGGGGGCTCCGAATTCGGAGACTTAATCGGCCCTAAGGCGTCATGCGCCAAAGGGGGCTCCGAATTCGGAGACTTGATTTGGCCGATCGTGATGTCCACGAAGGGCGCTCCGAATCCGGAGACTTGATTTGGCCGATCGTGATATCCACGAAGGGCGCTTCGAATCCGGAGACTTGATTTGGCCAATCGTGATATCCACGAAGGGCGCTCCGAATCCGGAGACTTGATTTGGCCAATCGTGATATCCACGAAGGGCGCTCCGAATCCAGAGACTTAATCGGCCCTAAGGCGTCACGCGCCAAAGGGGGGCTCCGAATTCGGAGACTTAATCGGCCCTAAGGCGTCATGCGCCAAAGGGGCTCCGAATTCGGAGACTTAATCGGCCCTAAGGCGTCATGCGCCAAAGGGGGCTCCGAATTCAGAGACTTGATTTGGCCAATCGTGGTGTCCACGAAGGGCGCTCTGAATCCAGAGACTTGATTTGGCCGATCGTGATATCCACGAAGGGCACTCCGAATCCGGAGACTTGATTTGGCCCATCGTGATATCCACGAAGGGCGCTCCGAATCCAGAGACTTGATTTGGCCAATCGTGATATCCACGAAGGGCGCTCCGAATTCGGAGACTTAATCGGCCCTAAGGCGTCATGCGCCAAAGGGGGCTCCGAATTCGGAGACTTGATTTGGCTGATCGTGATGTCCACGAAGGGCGCTCCGAATCTGGAGACTTGATTTAGCCAATCCTGGCGAGTGCCCCACTGGGAATTGACATATGATTTTGAGGGACGAGGAAAAATAGTTCGTATTGCAGAGGCGAAATATATTTACCGGTATCAGAGCCCACAGATCGGGTCAGTGATAGGGTTTTCATCAGAACTCAGTTTGTGCCGATTGGGGGGAACCACGTATTTCTTCAATGCCGTGGGTTGTTGGGAAACGCAGGATCTGATGGTAGGTGCTTGGGACGGCCTTCATGAGATGTAGCCAGCTTCTTCCCATGATGGCATTATACGGCGAGGGGAGCTTCACGACCAGGAATTCCGCTTCGACCGTTCTGGAACCCGCTCGAATAGGTAATGTGAGCTTGCCCAATGGATATTCGGGATTCGTATTAAAGCCGAACAGTGGGTGAGATGCCGGAGATAGATCCGACTCGTTGAGGCCGAGCTTGGTGAAAGCTTGGTAGTACATGACCTCCGAACTACTCCCTGGGTCTATGAGAATTCGTTCAATGACGAACCGGTTTATGTGTAATCCAATGACCAGCTGATCGATGTGGGAAGTCGTTGCGTCATTGAGGTTGGAGTTGTTGAAGGCAATTGTCGGAGCTTGTTCGGACCGGTCAGTCGAAATACGGCGCCCTTGCAGAGTTGGATGCGATCGAATTGTGTGCACAGCTGGGGGTGTAGGCAGGCTGTAAATTACATGGATCACGCCAAGTGGGGGAGAGTCCTACCTCAATGCTAATGCCTTGGTTGGCTTTCCCTGTTTCACATACTGCTGCAGTCGGTCGTCTTGCACCAGTTCTTCCAGGTGATCTTTTAATGCGTAGCAACTCTCTGTTTCGTGGCCGTGATCTTTGTGATATTCGCACCTCCAGTCCCTTCGTCATGTGTCGGGTGGCCCCACCATCTTTGACGGCCATCTGAAGAATGGAAGGTGTTGGATTTTGGTCATTGCCGCGGTGATTGGCTCTGACAGTTCCGTGTACTTTTTGTCGGCGCGCCTCGAGCGTCTACTGTCGACTTGCAATTGTTCATTCGTCGGGTGGGAGCATTGGTTACTCGATCGGCGAGAGTCCCGCCTTTTGTCTCGTTTAGCACGTTGTCGTGGCTCAGGGCTCGGAGGTGGCACGGAACTTATTGGTTGACCAATTTCAGGAGGTGCCGGTTTGGAGGACACTTGTCTGGCTTTAATCCTCAAGGCATCGTCTTCCACTTTGCAATACTCTTCGACTTTCTTCATCAACGCCCAGACTGTTTTGGGGGGTCTTCTGGTCAGGGAGTTGCGAAGAGCACTGTCGGGATGTAGTCCCATTTTTAAGGCGGTGACGGCCATGGAGTCGTTGCAAGCGTCGTCAATGAGATTGAAGCACTCCCAATATCGCGCCGAATATGCTCTCAGCGTTTCTCCTGGTTGGATTTGCATAGCCCAAAGAGAGTCGGCCTGTTTCGGCTGTACCTCGTTGGTGATGAACCTGGCCCTGAAAGATTTTTGTAATTGATGGAAACTTTTGATCGAAGCTGGCTCCAGCTTGTAATACCATCTGACAGCTAATGGCCCCAAGCTGCTGGGAAATATTCGGCACATGAGGGCTTCATTGTCTGCATGCAACGTCATGGCTTGCTTGTAGTGATGTGTATGATCAGTGGGGTCTGATTTTCCGTCGTAGAGAGTAAATGATGGAGCTTTGAACTTCTTGGGCAGGGACGCCCTCGCAATTCGTCGAATAAAAGGATCGTGACGGTCCTCTTCGTCTGAACTGCTTCTTCTGCGCTTGTTCCTTGTGTGTGGACTTTTTTCAGAGGAGCTGGAAGTGTCTGCGCGTCCCTTGTTATGCTCAGTGGATAATGAGTTGGAGTCACTATCGGTTTCCCGTGGTCGGGCTCGAGGTCGTTGTCTACCCGCCCTCAGGGGTTGTTCGGGGTCTTGGCGCGCGGCTTCTTTGGATTTTGCTACTTCCAGGGCCAAATCTTGACGGAGGCGTTCGTTTTCTGCGATCATATTTTCCAGCCTTTGTTCATTTTGTTTAGCTTGTTCTATGATGGCTTGCATCGTCTCCTGCGCTGAAGTCGTTGGCGAGTCAAAATTCAGGGCGCGTCTCGCAGCGATGGTTTCCTTCCCGAGCATATTTGCCGGAGTGATTTCGTCTCTCTGTGTAGTCTCGTCAGTGGCTATCGGAGGATCTTGTGTCACGCCTTCCATGGATGTATTTTGAGTATTCCCACAGACGGCGCCAGTTGTGGGGAAGTGGTTTGGAAATACTCTTCAGATCCTGGGAAACGCTCTTGATCCTCAGCTAGTCACCTGTAAAAGCACCAACACTCCGGTCGGGGGTGCCGGGGTTAGCACTCCGACGGGTAAGTCAGTCTCAATGGTCAAGAAAGCTTTTTCACTAAGTTAAGTGGAGTTATTCTTACATACCTTTCCAAGAACGCTGCTTCTATATTTATATCTGTTCTTTTTGGGACCTCGGGGCCTGGGCCTACTTTTCAATCATTACCTGTTCTTCTATTCGGCTTCGAGGATCCTTTCTTAATTGGCCTATGTATTGTATTCGGCCTGTCCTAATCATGCAGGATACAGCCGGTTAATGTTAATACTATAATATACCCCTTCCGATCTAGCCACATATTCGGCTCCCACATATAGTTATGGTAGGGCCTAGGGCATACCCCTTGTAAATTTGTATGTTTTCTAGTTTTATTTATGTCTTATTCACCCCAAAAAATATATATATTGAAATGACGGCATAATCTAAGATACTGATACTACATTATTTATTTTGAAAACTATTATTACTGCAGGAAAATAACCAAAAAAAGATGAGTACAACTGCCACAGGTAAATGTAGCGATGAAATGCCCCTGGTGGGAATGAGAAGTCATTGCTCAAAGAATGGTAAGATTTATCTGGGTTTCCTCCATTTGCAAGATATGGTCCAAGGCTAGAAGAGCCACTTGAACTGGCAACACCGCCATTTCCAACAGCCTTAAAAGGGTCAATGTTCATGTCAGAAAATTTTTCACTTTCTTCTCTTGCACCTGTTGAGCTCAAGAAATAAGCATATGAGCCATTGAGTGAGAGGCATAACCATCAAAGACACACAAAACTGTCTAATTCAGATATCTACTACATATTTGAGATACTAATCAGAGTGAAATATGTCAAATAAATGTAACAACCATTTGCTGAGTGTTGTACACATTCTCTAATATAGACTGTTATATAAAACTAGGGGGTGGTGGAGCTGGCTTTAAAGTTTTTGCCCAAAACATAAATAAAGGCATCATCTTTTATTCAGCAGATCAACTTTGGTCAACAAAAAATTGGCATTCCTCATCTTTTACTTTTCTGAAATTTTGTAATAGGCTTAAAAAAATATTCACAACTCAATTAAAGCTATATGATAAATTTAAGAAGGGAATCTATGATGAAAATTGATTTTCATCAATTGTATGAATCTAAAGCAATAGAAGGGAAAAAATAGACATCAAAAAAAAGTATTTTGAGTCATATATATCAAAAAAACTCAAAACTTCGTAGTAAATGAAAAAATAATTGACAGCAATGGAGCCATCACAATTGATCTAATTATCTGCTACTATTTATTGCAATGAGTGGTTTAAATTCAGCCTCCAAAAAATGAGGCTTGGGGCTAATACCTTGGGTTGCCTCAGACAAGGCTTGTTAGATTCCGGAGCATAGTTAATCTACAATTGTATACTCCCTCGTGATTACTTTCAAATATGATTGTCAGTTTTTCAAGATTCATAGTGATTATACTTTCTTACAAGTAAATCAACAAGTATCATTGGTTCACTACTAGCATGAATCCCTTCTTATCTAAAGCTTCTAATACAATAGAAACAAAACACGAATACAATACATGCATACTTGTCTTAGGAAATTTCAACAAAAAGTAGTTATGAACCTAACTGTTTGAAGGTACAAGACAACAGAGTAATAAAGGAATGCAACCACGATAAGTTCATTAAAAAACAAAAGAAATGAATGGAAATAAATAAAACTTTGGTCAGCTTCCATAAAAAAAATATATATATATATATCATACCGGGGTGGAACTGGCAGGACAAGTATATCCAGCTGGAGTAGTGTGTGGAGGAAAACCCTTAATATGTGAATCCAAGGAGCTTGTATGTATAATATCTAATATGAACCCAAAAAAATGTAAGTAATTTGGTATAATTCATCCAGCTTTCATTCAAGATAAAAATTGCATGCATGAGGTTTAACAATGTGCAGGATCACATACGCAAGCAACCCAATCAAGTAGTTTGAGGATTGGTCCCCTCTTCAATCGCAGCATGACATAGGCAACATTTAAGAGGTCAATCATACTCTCCATCTATTACCCATTCTGAGTAAGTTTGGACCTAGATAGTGACAACAAATACAACATAAGCCCTAGCGTAGCTGTAAATCCTACCATGCAAACAAGAACTCTTGATTAAGAAAACAACTCCAAGAAAATAAATCATACAACTGAAAGAGAAACTTGCAGTGCATAGGACAGAATAAGTAAAGTAGGTATGGAGCTACCGATTTTCTTTATATGTTCAGTAGCTTTACAACGTTGCTAATTTACCAATTTCTCAATTTTCTTCGTAACTTTTTTTTGTAGGTATGAAGCTACTGATTTTCTCTCTATTGGATTTTCTTTGACTAATTTGCTCCATTTTCTTTTTGATTTAGGGCACAAGGTCTACACGCACATACTTTTATGGAGACTGGACTATAAAGGACAAGGAAGCAATTGAAATATTTCATGATGGGGTTAAATTATGTGGACAGGATTTTGCTGTCACTGAAATTGTTGCTCATCCCAGGCACAAAAAGCAGATGAAACCCCATCAAGTTGAGGGCTTCAATTTTCTATTGAGTAACTTGGTTGCAGAGAATCCAGGTGGCTGCATCATGGCCCACGCTCCAGGCTCTGGAAAAACTTTCATGATAATTAGTTTTATGCAGAGTTTTCTGGCCAAGTATCCCCATGCTAGACCACTGGTGGTGCTGCCAAGAGGCATTCTGGCTACATGGAAGAAAGAGTTTTTGAGATGGCAAGTTGAGGACATTCCGCTATATGACTTCTACTCTATAAAAGCGGATAATCAAGCACAGCAGCTTGAGGTGAGGTTTGGTGGTGACTGTTCTATGTGTGTGTGAGAGAGAACAGATAAGAAAGTTTTTCTGTGAAAGAGAGGAGGGGCACGCGGTAATAAAATTTCTCACCCTTTAACGACTAAATTATTATTTGTCAGCAAATATTAATCAATAATGACTAATCTTTTGTAGTCAAAAAGTATAATTTCGCTACTAATTTTTTTTGCCGTTGGCAAAAATTGAACATAAAATGATTAAATTTTTTTAGTCACCAAAAGTTTACACCTTCTATGAAATACTTTCTTTGGACAAATTCTCCACTCAAGTTTTGATGCATTTATCTTCCATATGCCCAAAGACTTTACATTTTGAGCACTTGGATGGAGTCCACAGGTATTCAACCCCAGTCTCAACACTCTGATCTTCACATTTGATTAGAAAATTAGTAGGAAGAGAAGAATCCAATCCTATTTCCACACATATTTTAGCAAATGAAATTCTAGCACTAGCAATCCTATTAAGCCCATCATCATCCCAATATTCTAAAGGAATGTTAAACAACTTAATCCAAATTAGAATTCTACCAAGCCTCTCCTTAGATAATTTCATCATATTGTGCCACTTTTTCAGTACAAGAAAGTGCCCCCCAAAAAACCAGGGTCCATCCTTAACAACATTAGTACTACTTTCCACACAATCAAATAAGAAAAATATAAAACCGGTGGTAGTAGACAGTACCTCCCTCAATCCCTTGTTGTTCCAAAGATTAAAAGCATAGTTCCTCACATGGTTAAAAATAACTAACTACGTCCATGTAATTGAGGCATAGAGATAAATTGCAAATGGTTAGAAATAGGATTATACCACATGTAACTAATCCATCAGGCTTCAATCAGAATTCCTTGTGAAGAAAGACAAGAAGATAAACTTCTAGGATCTTTGATTACGGAAAAAACAAACAAAAATCTTAAAAGTTATAGTACATTCATCAGTTGACATATATACTTAATGTGGGAATTGAAAATATCCTACGACATCTAGGTTGTACAATACATTCATCAATTGCACCACATGCACACATGAATGGATTTGTTGAATAATAATTTAGTTAACAAACACTTGGACTAAGTTTCCAACATTAAAAAGAAAAACACTAAAAAAAATCTAATAATAAGCAAAAAATGATACCCTAGCTGCGTAGGTCGCATTACCTTAATAAACAGACTAAAGTTTGAGTCTCTCTACCTTACCTAACAAAAACATGACAAAGGAAAAGAAAATACGATCAAAACATTTTTTTTAAAGAAGAAAACAAAAAAAAAAGAAAAAAGAAAAAAGAAAAAAATGAAGCAAGAAGAGAATAGAGACAGAGGACAGTATATCATGCAACACTAAACTCAGGTTGCTATCTAGTTCAATTTCCCCAAGGTTTAGTTTGGAAAGCAAAGAGCATGCAGGTCGGGCCTCCACCAAGGAAACACAGCCACTATAGCACTTGTTTATCTATCCTAATAGATGTACTTATCAAAAAATTAAACAAAATTGAATTTCATTAAGGCAGTGTCATCTTACTAAGTGAACAACCTCAACCTCATCATAGGGCACAATCAATGCTAGAAACTATCAAGTTGTGCTAGATACAGTTTAATTTATGAATTCAATTTTACCTTTCATTTTGGAATGGCTTCCCAAAAATAAAAGTAGAGATGGAGATTATAAAATGCTAGTGGATGAAGTCAAAGCAACCCAACATAGTGTGAAAACCCACATGCACTTGCTTAGGGCTTTATTTTTCCAGTCAAAAAGTCTTATTCAAACTCAAAAACTAAAGCCATAGTTGTGTAAGTATCAATGCACCTTCCCTATTAACATCCACCCAACCTTAGCTTCGTCAAATTAACCTCATAAACCCTAGCTTCATCAGTTAACAGCTTTCAAAACTCAAAATTATACAAAATTAAAAAACCAAAATCAAAACCCTAGAAACTTTTGTGTTCTATACCAAACACTTGAAAAAACATACACACAAAATCAACTTACAAAACCTAAAGAAACAGAACAAGAACACTCCAGATTTATAGATTACTATAAAATAAGCATCAATCGACCAAAATATAAATTAAAATTACACTCTTAACAGCAATCACAATGATAAAAATTGAACAAATTTGAATGAACCAATGAAAACTCACCTCGCACACAAAGAATCAGTGTGATCTTGAAAGCATCTTCAATGACATCGAAAATGTACAATAACAGAGATTGGGAACATAGCTATGTTCGTTATGTGTGTGTGTGTGTGTGTGTGTGTGTGTGTGTGAGAGAGAGAGAGAGAGAGAGATTTGCAATTCGCACCTCCAGAAGATGTCGACTGTCGATTGAGAACAACTTGAAGGAACTTGATTCAGAACAACTTGAATTGCCTATTTACCATTGCTCCATGAGCATTGAATAATTTCTCCTATTTACCAACTAAATGAAAATCAAAATCAAGTTACACAGACAATTTAATCAATTAAAGATATAATAAGTTAACTACAATGGATACAGAAATGATCAATTAAAAATATAATAAGTTAACTACAATCAAGTTGTGCGACTACCAGTTTGATTCATGGAATTGCCTATTTATCGAGAAATAGAGCTTTAGCGATTTCAACCCATACCTCTTCAATGAGAACTCTTTTGAACCAATAAGCTACTGGAGAAGACAGAGATCTTCAAGAAGCCTTCGAAAGCAAGAGACGAGAGTGACAGAAGATAACGAGCAAGAGAACGGACAGAGAAATCAGACAGAGAGGGAGAAACCATAGATTCGGAGCAAGGGGGAGAAATTTTTAGGGATTTCAGAGCCCTACCTCTTCAATCCTTGCACAACCTGCGACTTCGATCTCCATTCATGGAAGACGACTAGAGAAGAGAGAGAGAGAGAGAGAGAGAGAGAGAGAGAGAGAGAGGTGACTGATGAAAGTGGAAAGAAGGGCTGGGAAAGTTTCAACCGGCTTAGCAGGTGAATGGTATAAACTATATAAAATATTGAAGGGTTTAGATTAATTTAATCAAATCTAATGGCTGAGAATTAACTTGCATATGGTGTGCAAGTTTCAAGCCTTGCACACTACAACAGCTCCCTTTTTTAACTATCAATTCACTTAATTTGTGATTTGATTTTTAACTCACTCTATTTTTTGAAAAACAAAATGGATTGTACTTGTTACGGTCACATAATGTACCAATTATTGATGATGATTAGATTGTATTTTGACCCAAAAAAAAATTTTAATTGATCTTTTTAACTCACTATGTTTTTTGAAAAATAAATTATTGTGTTTTTTTAATTATTGATGATAATTAGATAACATTAAAAAAATTGTGATTTATAAGATAGAAGTTATCTCCTTTTGTTTATAATTTTATTTTTTAATATGATTGAAGTTAGATAAACATAAACACTCACAAAAAGAAGAATGTGATTATACTTTGTTCAATGGTTCTAAATAATCTTTTTTATTTACTATTTTAATGGTTATTTTTTTCAATTATTTTTTTTATTATGAGAAAAATGTCATTGTAGTTAGATATCATTAAAAAAAATTGTAATTTGTATGATTGAATTTATCTCATTTTGTTTATAATTTGATTTTTTAATATGATTGAAGTTAACTCACAAAAAGAAAAATGTGATTGTAATTTGTTAAATGGCTCTAAATAATCCCAATCTAAATTTTCTAAATTTTTTACTTAAAAAAAAAAAATTCGGCATTTATTGATTTGGTCAAAATCCCCTGATCAGCATTTATTAACTTTTTTCAATTCACATGTCTTTCTACATGCCTGCATTTATTGATTTGGTCAAAATTCTTTGATCAGCATTTAAAATCCCCTCATACAAATAATTATAGATACAATCTGTGTATAGTTACTGCAGTACCATTTTCAACTTCTCTCATATACTATGATTAGTGATAAGATTGTTAAATTATTTTTATAAAAAATCTTAAAAAAACATAATTTATATATTAAAAAAAATCTAAAACAAACATAAATATTTATAATTATCCCGTGCATAGCACGTGTGATAGGCTAGTACTATATATTAAGCAAAAGGGGGTTTTTAACCCCAAGCTTTGTGGGAGCTCCAATCTCCCAATCTAAATTTCCTGATTTAAAAAAAAAAAAAAAAAAAACCTTAGCATTTATTAACTTCTCCCGACCCCCAAGTCTTACCCTCATAATAACACTTTAATGCATTAAGAACAAGCGTAAAAAAAATTCTTTGAAATTCAACACATATGAATTCCTTAAAAAGTCCCAACACATATGATTATTATCCATCATAATAATACTTTAATTCATTAAGAACAAGCATAAAAAAAATTTCTTGAAATGTCCAACACATATGATTATTATCAAAATATTAAACTTTAATATAATATAATAAAAAAAAGAAGACATTTAATTCCTTGAAAAATCCAATACATATGATTATTATCAAAATATTAAACTTTAATATAATATAAAAAAAGGAAAAAAAGAAGACACTTAAAATAAAAAAAAAAAAGACATTTAAAAATCGCAATTCACATATATAGATACTAGCTTATCACCCGTGCTATACACGGAATAATTATATATATTTACATTTTTTTTATTATATAGATATTGTTTTTAGATTTTTTATAAAAATAATTTAACAATCTTATCACTAATCATAGTATATGAGAAGTTGAAAAGGGTGCTGCAGTAACTATACACGGGTTGTATCTATAATTATTTGTATGAGAGGATTTTGACCAAAGCTCTCAAAAGGCTTGTGGATTGGAAAAAATTAATAAATGCTGATCAGGAAATTTTGATCAAATCAATAAATGCAGGCATATGGATTGGAAAAAGTTAATAAATACTTATCAGGAGATTTTAACCAAATTAATAAATGCTGAGGTTTTTTTTTTTTTAAATCAAAAATTTTAAAAATTCAGATTGGGATATTGAATCTGTCACAATGCTTGGGGGTTACAAACCCCTTTTTCCTTATATATAGACTAGCCTATCACCCGCGCTATGCACGGGATAATTATAGATATTTATATTTGTTTTAAATTTTTTTTAATATATAAATTATGTTTTTTAAGATTTTTTTATAAAAATAATTTAACAATCTTATCACTAACCATAGTATATAAGAGAAATTAAAAATGCTATTGCAGTAACTATGCACGGCCTATATCTATAATTATTTGTATGAGGGGGATTTTAAATGTTGATCAGGGATTTTGACCAAATCAATAAATGCAGGCATGTGAAAAGACATGTGAATTGAAAAAAATTAATAAATGCTGATCAGGGATTTTGACCAAATCAATAAATGCTGAGTTTTTTTTTTAAAATAAAAAATTTAGAAAATTCAGATTGGGATATTAAAACTCTAACAGGCCTTGGGGGTTAAAAACCCCCTTTTGCTTAATATATAGTATAGATATAGAATTATAAACATAATCTGTACATAGCACGGGTGATATGCTAGTTTTCCTTATATTAAAGGCTATACTAGCATATCACCCATACTATGCACGGATTGTGTTTACAATTATCTATATATGTGAATTGTGATTTTTAAATGTTTTTTTTTTATTATTATAAACATAATCCGTACATAGCACGAGTGATATGCTAGTTTTCCTTATATTAAAGGCTATACTAGCATATCACCCATACTATGCACGGATTGTGTTTACAATTATCTATTAATGTGAATTGTGATTTTTAAATGTTTTTTTTTTAAATGTCTTCTTTTTTTCCTTTTTTATATTATATTAAAGTTTAATATTTTGATAATAATCATATGTATTGAACTTTTCAAGGAATTAAATGTCTTTATTATTATTATTATTATTATATTATATTATATTAAAGTTTAATATTTTGATATAATCATATGTGTTGAACTTTTCAATAATTTTTTTTTTATACTTGTTCTTAATGCATTAAAGTGTTATTATGAGGGATAATAATTATATGTGTTGGATTTCAATGAATTTTTTTTATACTTGTTCTTAATGCATTAAAGTGTTATTATAATGGTAAGACTTGGGAGTTGGGAGAAGTTAATAAATGCTAAGATTTTTTTTAAAAAAAAATCAAAAAATTAGGAAATTTAGATTGGGAGATTGGAGCTCCCACAAGGCTTAGGGTTAAAAACTCCCTTTTGCTTAATATATAGTATAGATAGATTTGTATTATTAAATTTTTTAATTTATATTAATTAATTATGATTTATATTTAATATTAAATTATTTTGAAAAAAATGTATGACATAATTTTTATTTTATAAATATTATAAAATTTTAAATACCATAATTTTTATATAGATTTTTATTTTTAATAAATTTTATATATTTGAAATCTTTCGGATGATTCCTAGCATTTGATCATTCAAAAATTGGTTTGACTATTTTAATTGATCTTTTTAGAAAAGACAGGTAAAAAATAGAGAAAAAATTCGGGAATAGATTATTTTGACTTTTTAAGTTTGTGACATTTTTTAAGTTTGGAAATAGGCTACTTTGATATTTTTTTTAATTTTTTGACTAAAATATGAGATGAAAAAATTAATATATAGGATGATTTTTTGACTTTTTATGAAAGAACTTGCAAAAAGTGAAGAGAATTTTTTTTTACTTTTTATATAATTATTTGATTTTTTAATGTTTTTTAATAACTTTTTAACTATTGTAGCGTATTGCCAAACCAACTGTAATTCCTTAACTTGCCAATCACATTGCATGGGCAAATTTAGGTAGAGTATATATTACTGGGTAAAACTAGGACTGAGCAAGGAATCCGTGAAATCCATAATCCAATCCAATCCAGTCCAATCCGATAGGTTTGGATTGGTTTTTTGAATCTGTGATTCGGTTCCGGATTGAAGAATTAAAAATCATAGTCGACGGATTGATTCCGGATTGGAACCGATCCGGACCGTATGCAAATAGTCTATATTTTTATTATGCATCCTCTCTCATAGTATCTTCTCTTATTCTATATAAAACCTAAACTTAAACCTAAACCCGTATAATATCATTTTTTTATTACTTTTGTTTGTTAGTTTTTAGTTTTAATTTATAATGGTCTAAATTTTTATGGTGAATCCAGTTTTCTTATGATTGTTTAAATTCTAGAACAGTATGTTGCTATTATAGAAAAACATGTTGCTATTGTAGAACTAATATAGCGCTATGTTTATGTTTTTATGAAATTGAAGTGTTATATATATATTTTTTGTTGTTTAATTATGTGAATCCGTGGTGCTAAACCAATCCAATCTGTGTTTAAATGGATTGGTTCGGATTGGTTCCATGATTTAAACGGATTGGATTGGTTATAATTTTTCAGGAACCGTAGATAATGGATTGGTCCTAGTGTTACCCCAATCCGGTCCAATCCGGACCATGCTCACCCCTAGGTAAAACAATGGATCTCATTACCATTTTGTTTTCTTTAGGTTGTTTTGGTTAGAAGATTTCGGAATAGATTTGAAAAGAAAAATGAAAATATGAGGAAGTATTTTGTGAATGACGCCACATGGCGGAGGTGCCATCGAGGTATTGGCCGAGGTGCCATGTGGGTGAGGCATGTTGCCGATATGGTTGTGGTATGGCCGAGATATGGTGCGGTAATACCAGAATCCCGAGATATTTGGATAGGGGACAAGAGTTCTAGATAAGAAGAGGCTCTTAGTCTGGATAAGGATAAAACTCTTAAGGAGTTTATCTCTATCTAGCTGAGAGTCCGAGATAAGCATTGTGCTTGAATCCTATGAAATGGGACTTCAAGGGAACTAGGGTATTGTTATCTATGAAAGTGATGCACTCCCGTGAGTTTAAGGTACGCTTTATTCTGTGAGCTTATATAGCGATCCCGGTTTTCCCTCCATTGGTTATTGTATTCCGGACTCAGTTCCGTGGATGTCTGTTGTTGTATATGTTTCATTTCCGTCCTTTAATTCTTTGTATTTGAGTTTTGGGATGTGTTGGGCAGGTTTGTAACAGGTTGGGTGTGTTTTGAAACAAATGGTTGCTACCCAGTTTTTGGTGTCTTCGCTCGAGCGAGGCTTTTATCGCTCGAGCGAGCTCTGTGTTTTAGTTGCTTCGCTCGAGCTAGGGTTCCTTCGTTGGAGCGAGATTTGGGTGGTGTGTCTGTTGGCTCGAGCGAGCATTCTTGCGCTCGAGCGTGTGTCTGCATCTAGTTTGGACCTAAAGGTTGTGTTTCTTGGCTTGAGCGAGCTTTCCTTTCCTCGAGCGAGTGAGAACTATGTTTTGGGTTTCTTCACTCGAGCGAGCTTTCCTTCGCTCGAGCATGCTTCTAGGTTACAGACCTAAAGCTTCGTGTTGTTGGCTCGAGCGAGGCTTTCTGCGCTCGAGCGAGGTTTCTTTGTGTCTGGTCGCTCAAGCGACCACTCCTTCGCTCGAGCGAGGCTCGAATATATCAGTTCGCAGCAACAGCTTCTTCGTCACTTCGTTTTCATCTTTTTACTCAAACCCTAGAACAGCTGCTCCCTCTCTCTCTACATATCTTCTCTCTATATATCTATCTAGTTCTAGTGGTCTCCTACCCTAGTTCCTTTGTAAAAAGTGTAGAGCTTGGCGTGGCCTTTGTTTTAATCCGAAAATCATTGGGTTTGGAGCATCACGAGTTTTCTTCATCTTCTCCATTGGGTCTCTTCTCTTGAGGTAGGGATACTCTACTCCTTCTTATGAGTTTTAACATAGATTTTAGTCATTTTGTATAAATGGTGGATTATGGGAATTTTGGGAAGTTAGGGTTTTAATTTGAAATTATAAATAGGAGGTTTTCAATTGTTGTGCTCCATGTGTATGTGAGACCTTGGAAAATGGAATTATTGTTGTTAAATTGATGAAATTGAGCCTTAGGGTTGTTATTTGAAAAAGGGGAAAAAGGCCCTAGTTGTGTTGAATAATTAATTTGAATAATTAATTTGGGGAAATGTGGAATTGAGTCGGAAATCATGAAAATGGGAAATTATGAGATTGAATGGTGTAGTTGGATAAATAAATCACTCACCTATGAAAATGTTGATATTTTATCTATTTGATACATTTATTATCTGTTTGGAGATAACTGCTTTGGGCTATCGGTGGAGGATAGTCTTGATTGTTGTAGACACTATATGTTGATTAGAGAAAACTGAAACTAATCAAATGGTTAAGTCATTGAATATGACCGTTGAATTAACACATTGAATATGTGCCTGGATTGATCATTGTATATGATAAACTGTTTAAATACATTGCATATGTATCTTGTATGGGAGGAGATAGGGGATGTACTTCAAGGTTTGGAAGGAGATAGGGGATGTACTCTCAAACCTGTTTGGGAGGAGATAGAGGATAGACTCCATTGATAACTAAGTTGGCCGAAGTGTCTAGGGTGAAAGTCCCGAAATCTTAATTACGTTTGCATAACGTAGATAATTGAAGTATTGAAATGTTTTCTTATGAGTTGTAGTCTCATTTGAATTATGGATGATGGAAGTGTCTTAATGTGAGTTGTACTCTCATTTAATTGTTTGGCTAGGCAATGAGCCATGTTTATGAATTTAAATTGGATAAGTAAAGGAAAGTGGGATGAAACGCGGATGTATTTGTCATGGAATTGAGAAGTGTTGTAAGTTGGTTTACAAGTGTTAACCTTTTATCGAATGCTAATGTTTTAGCTATTTCTCATATTTGGTTTAGTATATCTCTACTGGGCATTGGCTCACCCTATATGGGACATCATTTTCAAGTTCAGGTGATATGCCACCTCCAAGGACGTAGTTTGGAAGGTTTTGGGAGTTGAAGACTCTTTTGGTTGTTTTTGTTATTTTAGTGATTACATGTAAATTCAAGCCGAGGGCTTAACGTGTTTTGAGTTAGTACTCTCTTTTCGTAACCAAGTATTGGCTTGGAAAGTTGTAAGCTCGTAGGACATTTACTTTTGTTGTGAACATGTAATACATTTGTAATGAATACTCTGATAAATGAAATATGTTTTATTCTCTTATGTCTATGGATGTCATGAATGTTGGGTTTATATGTATTATTTTGAGGGCGTTACAGCTTAATACTTATTTGGTATTTTTGAAAGATTGTTTGACTGACTTGATCGTCAGAGTGCCCCCGGGTGGATGAACCATCGCGATATTCTCATTTTCTTATTAGCAAGTGGTTGGTTTAAACTATTCTGCTACGTGCTCTCCAACTAAGTTCTCTATTTAGTTGTGTGGTCGGAAATCAACACCCACAGAAAAGATATGTGAAATTAAAATATAAGTATATTTTATTTATATTTCACCTACCTTTTTTTTCTTTTTCTTTTTCTTTCAAAATCTTTTCTCAAATCTCCTAATCAAACATAATCTTAGAAACAAGAACATTTGTCCAAACAAATCCTAATTTATCACTCTTAAATCACCTCTAATGATGTGGTATTGAGATTAGACCCTACATGATAAAATATTTGACAAATCAAAATTTGACACTTGTCAGATACATGATTAAAGATGATTTTTATAGGTCATAAATTTGGTGTCTCAATTATTTTTCCTTATTAATACTATCACCAATTGACTGTTTTAAAGGGTGTATATTAGAATTTGGTGCACACCCTTCTACACCTTATAATTAAAAAAAAATATCATAACTTCAATTTTCTGAGTCATAATTAAAAAAAGAAAAAAATGTCATAACTAAACATAATATGAGGTATAACTAAAAAATTCATAAATTATAACTAAAATAATATTATAATTAAAGAACAATTATTCATAATTAAAGGAAAAATTAATATAATTAATGATACATATCCAGCATGTCAACATGATTGTTACGGTTTATGGCTAATATATAATAAGGGAGAAAGGTTTTTGAATTTATCTTAGATACAATTGTCCTACTAGGACATTTTAATGGCCATGATTCATTTGTATATTTAGATGAATGGCTGAGATCACCCCTTAAGTGTATATCAATCCTAAATATATATCTTCCCGTCCAAACAGTAAGCCTCCTACTTACCCACGCCTCTCCTACCATTCCAT
Source organism: Camellia granthamiana (assembly GCA_036172215.1). NCBI lineage: Eukaryota > Viridiplantae > Streptophyta > Magnoliopsida > Ericales > Theaceae > Camellia > Camellia granthamiana. Next base: position 164,136 of record JAXFYN010000095.1, on the reverse strand, counting down.
CTTTATCTTTCTCCCTTCTCCTTCTCTGTTCTCACCTTTCCATCACTTATCCACGTCTCCCCTCCATTCTATCTTTATCTATCTCCCTTCTCTGTTCTCACCCACCCCATTCCCTCTTTATCTCTCTCCCTCCATGTTCTTCTTCTTCCCAAAACTGCTCTCCAGCTGAATCAGTCGGCTCACTCTTCAAGTTTGTCTCACTTCGCTCACTCTTCTCAAACTAAAGGTAAAGATCACTCTGTTTACTTTATTATGTTTGATTGCTATCACTTTACAGATCACTCTATTTACTTTACTTTACTTTCAATTGATCTCACAAACACATTCAGTTCCATCTGGCTGTGGCTTTACAGATCACTCTGTTTACTTCACTTTACTTTCAATTGATCTCACAAACACATTCGGTTCCGTCTGGCTGTGCTTTCGGGGTGGTTCTGGTCTCGACCTTTCTCTCTCATCTGTGGCGGCTTCACGATAAACAGGTATGGTTCGATCAAAAAAATAAAAAAATAAAAATCTGTCATTGTATAGGCTTCTATAATAAATAATAAATTTTAGCAATATATATAAAATTATGCTGAACTTTGTTTATGTTGTGGGAGTCGTTTCCATTGGTTCACCATTTCATTTGGCTTTCCTCATTTGTTGATTGTAGAATCTCCAAAGCAGTCAAAAGCAAGAAACAGCTAAGCATTGTAACTGCACAATAGCTGATGTTGAGAATACATTAGCAAAGTTCACTTGGGCTAAAGAAGCACATAAGAAAGTTGAAGTTAAAGCAAGAAGGGAAGCCAATGCCAAAGAGTTTGGCGGAGGTATTTTTTTTGGATTCTATTATGCATTTCTTTCTGCCGATGTAGGTTTATAGTGGTTATGTATTTTAGAGTTGTAAAAATTGTTATTTGTGGGTGAGAAGTCATTTGGAACAATGTCGGGTGGGGATATTGTTTGACTTCCATTTTGGTTGCATGTGAAAGTTTGATAAATTGTCTGTACAATTATTTATAAATTAAAAAGAGGTAAAATAAATAAATAGTATGTACAACTTACAAAAAGGTTTAACTTTGTTATTTTGTTGGTTTTTCCAATCAGCTAAGAATATGCAGTATGCATGTGTAGAGGTCTGTGCATCACAGTAATTTATAATCTGCAACACATTCGGTTCCGTCTGGCGGTGCTTTCGGGGTGGTTCTGGTTTGATTCCCTTACAACCCTTCGGATTTCAATTTACAACTAGCAAGGGGTAAGATTTCAATTTACTCCTTCAATTTCTACACAGACTTTACTCTCTCTTTGATCTCTCTCTTTACCTTTCTTTCTCATCTGTGGCGGCTTCGCGATAAACAGGAATGGTTCGATCACGGCAATGTCCGGGACTCATTTGTTTCAAATTGGGATAGTTCATGTGTTTGATTAAAAGAAGAATGCTATTTGAGAAATAAATAAAACAAATAATTTATAATGAAAAACGCCAAACCCACCAAAATAATGATAACATATTACTCATTTGTTTCAAATTGGGATAGGTACGAAATTAGATGCATTCTTTATTTAAATTAAATTATTGATCTGAAAACACAGTGACAAGAGATTCAAGGAATTCTTTGGCATCACAGTAATTTATAATCTGCAAGATATTTGAGAAATTATTGAGAGGAGTTAGAATTCCATAGAGAAACTGATGGATTCTCAAAAATTCTGATTTATATCACTTGGGAGAACAGGGAAGTAGGTACTTGCAATTTTTGAAGCTTAGATGGAACACATACTTGACTTCTATGTTTTAGGAGAATCAAGGCAAGTGTGTAGTGGGGTTTTAATTGTTGTGTGACTTGCATCTATTTCAAACCATTTAATATTATTAGCCAAACTTGAATGGATTAATTATTTTTTTGCTGCTCAATCACTCTCCAGCAAAGCGCGTCCCAGACACGCTTACTTTATTATGTTTGATTGCTATCACTTTACGTTCAATTGATCTCACAAACACATTCGGTTTTGTCTTCGATCCTCAAACAGATCACTTCACTCACTCTTCTCAAACTAAAGGTAAAGGTTCGCTTACTTTTCTACTATTTTCTGTCATGTGTTGTTTCGAATGTGGTGAATTCACTCCAATGTTTCGCTGAATGTTTATATAAATTTTCTGAATTTCCTATAAATTGGTGTATTCACTCCTTACTCTTTCAAAAGACCAAAAAAAAATCTACGACCACCCACATTTTCTCAAACGTGTAGAAACCCACAAACCACATTCACCAGACTCTGTTGCCTAAGAAGGTGGGTAAAAGGAAAGGGGATATTGGTTCTGCTTCTCAGGAGTTTTAGGAGCTAACCAGACTTATGTGATGTACAATGGTTTTTCTCTTTTTGGTTTTTCTTTTTAAAAATCTATTGTGGCTTTATGGGTATAGCTCCTTTTGGGGGCATATGAATCAAAGTTACTACAGTTTTGATGGGTGAAGTTTGATGTCAATTGTGATTTTTTATTTTTTATTTTTTATTTTTTTTTTCCTTCTGGGGAATTTTGTGGTTGATGGCTTTATGTCAATTGATTAATTTATCCAATATGTACCAAATCTTTAGACCAACAATGCTTGGAAATTAAGTTTGTTTAGATACTGTAAACAAACATGCAAGTTGGTTATAGATCCTCAAGTTCAAATGTGAAATTTGGATCACTAGCCCAGTTAACCTCTGCATAGAAAATGTGTAAGACCAAAATATAAGAGTGCCCAAGTTTCTGGACGACAAGACAAGTTGAAAATATATATATATATATATTTTTTTAAATGAAATATTTAAAAATAGTTCACGTTTTTTATTAGAGGAAAAAAATAATGAACGTTTTAAAGTTTATTTTAACTTTTTAAATTTTAGAATTTTAAAAAAAAATTATCTTTTAAGAGGGACCGATAAAGTAAAACATTATGATGTTTGTTAATCATCTTAATCGCACTTCAGCATCAAAACGACTTGAGAGGAGTCTACAACTATAGATGAATATAAACAATAGTGTTATTAAGCTACCAACAATATCTTAAATTAAAATTAGATTTGAGCTCCATCTGTATCTGAAAAACTCACCAAGAAATGGGTGAGTAAGCATTTTCGACAATACTAGCCCCAACATTCTAAACAATACCAAGGAGAGTAAACACATAAATGAATGTATGTAATTAATTTGAAGTCTTAAAACAAGTTTGAAGGAAACTGAATTTCATTAGTAATCTGTTAGGTTTCTTGACTTCTCATAAAATTTGCACAATATGGAGCAAGTGTTCAACTGTGACTGGAAGGCTTTGAAAGATTTTTCTTTCATCTGTCTAACTAACACATAGTTTTGGCAGAAACAAAAGGTAATAATATATCTATATTTCTTTGTCAATTAATGTGTTCTCTATTATATCAATGCAAGAGCCAGCGGACTTTCCCAAAGCCATGGCTTCTGCTACTCTGGATCAAGCTTCCTGATGACGAACTAATATTAAGAGAGTATTTACAGCAGCCCATTTTACTTGACAATCAGCTTCATTCTCTATGAAACCCAACCATTTAAGTACTCTGTTCAACTGTTTCATAATTGATAAACTGCCAATTAGTAATCCTATTCAATACAGGGAAAGTGAATATTTTATAGAAAACACGTGCTTACCTTTTCCACATCAGAATGAAGTCCTTCAGAGTATCCAAATACCAGTTGCTCTGCTGCTAAGCCTCCTAATATTACGCATAAAAACTTATTCAAAGTCTGGAATAAAAAACAATATAAACAAACCCATATCAACATATAGTGAAAATGAAATAGAGAAACCATTTTCTAATAAACAACAATATTAGGATTCTTATGGTAAAATCCTGCAAGCACTGAGATGATAATTGATTCTCAGTGTAATTAGAGTCCTACAAAACATGTCTCACTTGACAATACCCCAAACTTTGAACTGTGTATGCAAATGAAAAATTGTCAGATCAATTGATATGTTGATGCTTCTTACAGTCAAGAACATAAATTTTATGAACACAGCAGAAGTATGATGCTAATGCTGATGCTTCTTACTGTCAAGAACATAAATTTTATGAACACAGCAGAAATATATTAACATGAAAGTGAGAACTCAAACCTTAGTATTGCTTAATGAAGTATCCTATTGCTTAAGAATTGTCATATCTAATTTCTGCCTCACTAGATTCATTAGCCTAGTCCCGAAAATTGTAAATTGTAACGCCCTCAAAAATAAACCCATAAATAGACATTCATGATACAAGAAAATGATATCATATTTTATAAATCAGAGTATTCTTATAGAATGTATCACATGTTGACAACAAAAGTAAATGCCCTACGGGCTTACAACTTTCCAAGCCAACACTTGGTTACAAAAAGAGAGTACTAACTCTATACAAAATAAGCCCTTGGCTTGATATACATGTAATACAAAAAGTAAACAAAAGAGATCTCTCAGCCATTAAGCCTCCCAAGTTAAGTCCTTGGAGGTGGCATGTCACCTGCACCTGAAAATGATGTCCCATATAGGGTGAGCCAACGCCTAGTAGAGATATGCTAAACATAATATGAGCAATAACTAAAACATTAGCTTATTATAAATGTTTAACTCATATAGACCAATTTATAACACATTATAGTTCCATGACAAATATGTCCATTTTCCATTACTTAACTAATTCTCAATTCATAACCCTGGCTCAGAACCTGGCCATACACTTTGAGTGAGATTACATCTCATATCAATAATTCCACCATTTCAACAATTCAAATGAGATAACAACTCATATCAAAACACTTCCATAATTCACAATAGATACACATATTTGCTATATCAACAACACATTAAAACACTTACAAGCTTCACAAACGATACACAGATTTGTTGTATCAACACTTCAATAGATACACATATTTGCTGTATCAATGGAGTCCATCCCCTATCTCCTCCCAAATTATATCCGGTTTAGGAGTCCATCCCCTATCTCCCCCTAAACCGTGGAGTACGTCCCCTATCTCCTCCCACACAACACAGTGTATATAAACACATATCATATACATTAACAATCAATACATAAATTTGATGTATTATTCCAACCGTCATATTCGATGACCTACTCAATTGATTAGTTTTAATTCGCCTAATCATCGTGCATTGTCTACAACAATCAACACTATCCTCCACCGATAGCCCAAGCAATTATTTCTAAACAGATAATAAATGCATCAACAGATATATTATCAATATTTTCAGAAGTGAGCGATTAATAAATCCAACTCCACCATTCTATCTCATAATGAGCCAATTTCATTATTTCCAACTCAATTTCATTATCTCATAATAAATGTCATTATTTACACTAATGACCCAAATATACCCAAACATGGCATTTTCCCCATTTTTTCTCAATATTGACCCCAAAGGTCCAAATATTATCAACAACAACAATAATCTCTTTTTAAGACCCAAAATATACATATATGAGTCAAAAGGGCAAAACCCCTATTTTCACTATAACCCATCTCAAACCCTAACTTCCCAAATCAAACCATTTATACAAAAAGCTCAACATCTATGTCAAAGCTCATAAAAAGGAGTAGTTATCCCTACCTCAAGAGATGAAACCAAGAGGAGATGATGAAGAAATCCCGAAGTGCTCCAAATCAAGAAATTTTCGAATTGATAGGAAACCCACACCAAGCTCTACACTTTTTGCAAAGGAACTAAGATAGAAGATCACTCTAACTAGATCAAACCTTAGAGAGAATGTGAGATGTAGTGAGAGAAGCTCTCAAAATAGGTTTTTAGAAAGTAAGAGAGAGAGAGAGAGAGAATGTAAAAAGTTATTCAAAATGACCCAACTGCCAACTGATATACGACTATCCCGCTCGAGCGGAGAATAGGACGCTCGAGCGGAGAACACAAAAAACTGAACCCGCTCGAGCGCAATGACACCCGCTCGAGCGCCAAGACATAACTGCAAAAACACACCCGCTCGAGCGCAAAGGGAAAGCCGCTCGAGCGTAGATTACACTCCTCTAGTACTTTTACAGACATCGAACACCCACTCGAGCGCCAAGGTACCCGCTCGAGCGCGACCCGCTCGAGCGTAAAGAAATCCGCTCGAGCGTGAAAAACAAACCTGTAGAACTTTTGCAGGTGCACAAAATGCTGAAAGTGTGCAAACTCCGCTTGAACGCAAAGGGACCCGTTCGAGCGGACCACCAAAAACCTGGGCAACAGGGAATGGGACTAAAGCTCAACCAACCTGTAACAACTCTGCCCAAAACATCCTAAAACTCAAATATATGAATTTAAAGGATGACAACAAGGCATATACAACAACCAACTCCATGGAACCGAGTTCGGAATACGATTAAACAATGAAGGAAAAACCGGGATCGCTATAACCTTCCCCCCTTAAAGAATTTCATCCCCGAAATTAAGTACAAGTTTTCAAAAGTAAGTTTTCATCAATTCTCAATAACAATACCAACTATCATTCCATAACCTGACCCACTACCGGTCATCTCATCTCTTTTCAAGAGGCATTTCACAATATATACTCAATATGCATTATTAACATGCTTTCCCTTGAAATTTACCAATTTCAACACATTTTCCACAATTCTATATCATATTCAATGTTCATGATATATTTCCATTTCTACAACACATTCAACATATGCAATGTTACATTAAACTTCCATTTCGAGGCAAGTTTCAAAATAATTCCATAAATCAAAACATATACAATGTTTTACAATTTAAGACATATTTAATGTTCTTAAAGTTCATCAATATTACCAAATTCCCAACACATGATTACACATTTACAAACATGTCCGGATATTTCTCGCGGACTTCCAACTCACATTCCCAAGTGGCTTCTTCCACTCCGTGATGTTTCCACAAAACCTTTACCAAGGGAATAGTCTTGCCTCGCAAGACTTGATCCTGCCTACCCAAGACCCGTACCGGTCTCAACTCATACGAGGCATCCTCATCAACCTCTAAGTCGGTCCAATCCAATACATGCGACAGATCCAGCTCGTATTTCCGAAGCATGCTAACATGAAACACGTCATGCACCCCGGACAACTGCGGCAGCAAAGCCAAACGGTATGCTACCTCCCCAATCCTCTCAAGGATCTCAAAAGAACTGATAAACCGAGGGGACAACTTCCCACTCTTCCCAAACCTCATCAAACCCCGCCTAAGTGATATTTTCAAGAAGACATGATCACCTGTCTCAAACGCCAAAGGCCTCCTCTTACGGTCAGCATAACTCTTTTGGCGACTCTAGGCTGTAACTAGCCTCCTACGGATAAGCTCAACTTTCTCCGTCGTTTCCCTCACCAACTCTGGGCCCAACAATGGTGCGTCACCCACCTCGGCCAACAAACTGGAGACCTACAGGGTCAGCCATACAAGGCTTCAAACAGTGCCATACCGATACTCGACTGAAAACTGTTGTTGTAGGCAAACTCCACCAAGGGCAAGTGCCGCTCTCATGTCCCACTAAAGTCAAGGACACAACCTCAAAGCATATCCTCAAGGATCTGAATAGTACGCTCGGACTCCCTGTCAGTCTAAGGATGATAAGCCGTGCTAAAGGTCAATCTAGTGCCCAAGGCACTCTGCAAACTCTGCCACAACCTAACAGTAAAACGTGGATCTCTATCTGAGACGATCGACACTGGGACCCCGTGCAACCTCACTATGTCGCGAATATACAAGTCGACAAGATGATCTACCGAATCTCTCACGCGCATAGGGATAAAGTGCGCCGACTTAGTCAACCAGTCTACAACCACCCAAATAGCATCACTACCCCGCTGAGTCCTCGGAAGACCTACAACAAAGTCCATAGTGACATGCTCCCACTTCCACTCGGCTATAGGCAAGGGTTGTAACAAACCCGCTGGCCTCTGATGCTCGGCCTTCACTTGCTGACAAGTAAGGCACTTCGATACAAAAACTGCCACATCTTTCTTCATACCCCGCCATCAAAACTAGCGACCCAAATCACGATACATCTTGGTGCCTCCCGAATGCACCGCAAGGCGTGAATGGTGAAACTCTCGGAGTACCTCCTCTCAGCAAGACTCCGGTACAAACAAACGGTCTCGGTATCTCACACTCCGGCCGGGATACACAGTCAAACCCTTCTCAACCTTCCCACTAGAGATCTTCTCTCGAAGGGATTCTACCTCAAGGTCACTTCTCTGTGCCTCTAACACTCAACTCACAAGTGTAGGTTGCGCAACAACAGAAAACAAGGTTGCAGCCTCAACGGATTTGCCCAGAAGCAAATCAAACTCGCCAAGTGCACCCAACATCTCCCATTCCCGGATGGCTATACAAGCTACATCACTAATGGATTTCCTACTAAGGGCATCAGCCACAACATTGGCCTTTCCCGGGTGATAGTGCAACTCGAAGTCGTAGTCGTCAATGAACTCCATTTACCTTCTCTACCTCAAATTCAAGTCTCTCTGTGTAAACAGGTACTTCAAACTCTTATGATCCGAGAATACCTCGAATCTCTCACCATAAAGGTAGTGCCTCCAAATCTTTAAGGCAAAAATCACTGCTGCTAACTCTAGGTCATGTGTAGGGTAATTCCTCTCGTGTATTTTTAACTGACATGAGCATAGGCAACCACTTTCCCCTCTTCCATCAACACACAACCCAAACCCTTTCGTGAGGCATCACAATAAACCACATAACCCAAACCTCTCTCCGGAATAATCAAAATCGGAGCGGTGGTCAATCTAATTTTCAAATCTTGGAACGACTTTTCACAAGTCTCACTCCATACAAACTTGACCCCTTTCCGCGTCAATCTAGTCAACGGCGAAGCTAATCTGGAGAAATCTTTCACAAATCGACGGTAATACCCAGCTAATCTCAGAAAAACTACGAATCTCAAATACACTCTTAGGCTGTGCCCAATCCTGCACTGCCTCTATCTTGGATGTATCAACAGACACCCCTTCCCCGGAGACCACATGGCCTAAGAACTTGACCTCTCTTAGCCAGAACTCACACTTCCCAAACTTGGCATACAGCCTATGGGCTCTAAGCAACTCAAGCACCACTCTCAAGTGTTCCTCGTGCTCCTCCTCCAAAGGTGAATAAATCAGAATGTCGTCCATGAAAACGACTACAAAACAATCTAAGAATTCCCGAAATATCCGGTTCATCAAATCCATCAACACTACCGGTGCATTGGTGAGCCCAAATGGCATCACCAGAAACTCATAATGGCCATACCACGTACAGAATGCCGTCTTCGGAATATCCTCCTCCCTGACCCTCAACTGGTGGTAACCCGATCTCAAGTCTATATTAGAGAAACAACGGGACCCCTTCAACTAGTCAAACAGATCATCTATACGGGGCATAGGGTATTTATTCTTAACCGTAGCCCGATTCAACTTCCGGTGATCGATACAAAGTCTCAAGGCACCATCTTTCTTTTTAGCAAAGAGGGCCGGTGCTCCCCACGGCGAAACACTAGGGCAAATAAAGCCTTTATCTAGCAATTCCTGGAGCTGAATTTTCAACTCACTCAACTCGGCTGGGGCAAAATGATAAGGTGCCATAGAAATCGGCGCCGTGCCAGGCACTAAATCAATGGAGAACTCAATCTCTTGGTGAGGTGGCAAACTGACAAGATCCTCGGGAAAAACATCTGAATACTCACAAACCACTCTCGGCAGTACAGTCTGGGTCTCATCACACTCACTACTCATAAAGCTAGTGAGAAGACCACTAAGCTCACTCCGCCCTCGCGGATCATACACCGGTAGCAAAACACTACCAACCCGATCCCCCAAGAAATGGAAACAATCCCCGCTCGGGGTACATACAGTGACCCTCTGGCGGTAACAATCAATAACAGCCCAGTATGACGATAGCCAGTCCATACCCAAAATCACATCAAAACCCGACATAGCCATAACTACAAAAGGAAATGGAAGCCGACGGTCGGCGACCTCTATATCACAGCCTCGACACCCCTATTTCAAAATCAACTCACCCCCAACAGGTGATACAACACAAATAGGAGATGCTAACTGTGCCAACTCCAACCCCAAAACAGATGCAAATGTAGCAGATATAAAGGAATGGGATGCACCCGTGTCAATCAACACATTAGCAACCGAGTTGCAAAACAAAAAGGTACCTCTCACAACAGATGGAGCCGATACAAGATCCTGCGTGGTAACAACATACACGCGCCCAGAAGTTCTTTGATCTACCTGCTCACCTCTCGGAGCAAAAGACTACTGCACAGACTGGGACGATGAAGCCCCCTGATTGGCCCTCGAGGCCTGAACTGACTGAGCTGGCTGAAAACTCTGCCTCGGCCCAGATGCACCAGATGTGCCACTCAACTGCGGACAGAACCTCTTCAGGTGCCCCGCCTGACCACACTGGTAACAAGAGAGCGGCTGGCCTCTGCCCTAACTCTGGCTCTAAGGTCGAGCCGAAGATGAAGCTGCTCTCTGACCTCCTCCCCTCTGAGGGCAAGCTGAAGGCTTGTGGCCCAGCTATCCACATTTGTAACAAGTGATGTCTCCCTAACTGCCTCTCCCAGAGCCTACACTCGGCACTAGAAAGGTCGATCTAGCAAAAGCACCCTGGGACTGCTGAGGGTTAGGACCCCTCTGCCTCCTACCGTCCCCCTGACCATCCTGACTCCTCTTGGAACCCCTCTGTCTCTCCTCCTCCTCCTGCATCATAATCTCCATATAGGCCGCAGCATCTACAAGGCGCCCATAATCCCGGGTCATAGACCCCCCGACTCTCATCTTGAGCCCGTGCCTCAACTTCTTCTCAAATTCCAGACAACGGCGTTCTTCAGACACCACAAGCTCAGGTGCAAACCTGGACAAACTAGTAAATGCGGCCTCAAACTCGGCCACTGATAAACTCAGCTGCTTGAGCTGATAGAACTGATCCCTCAACTTCTTCCTGATAGCTAGAGACAGGAACTTCTCCTAGAAAGCATCTACAAAGGCCTCCCAAGTCCCTCCTACACGACCTCTCATGAACTTGCACCACTGACCCACATCTCCCTTCAACTGGAAAGATGCCAAGGTCACCTTCAAAGCCCCGTCCTCGATGCCAAGCATCTCAAACGTCTTCGTCATCTGTTCAAGCCATTCATCTGCCTTAAGTGGCTCTTTTGGATCACCCACAAACTCGTCTGGGTTAGACCGAAAAAACTCCCTCTTCAAAAAGGATGGCCCTGCCTCAGCAACATGGGCCTGAACCTGATTCTCAGCCCTGAGAATGTCCATAGATTCTCTCAAAGCTCCTGTCATCTCGCAGGCTAAGGCGCCCATGGCCTGCTGACCTACAGGCTCAGCCACATTGGCCTGACCAACACCCTCCTGCTGCTCCGGAATCTCATCCGGTATAGGCATCTCTTACCTCCTAGGCCTACCTCGCCTACCACCACGTCTTCGTCCTGACATCCTAATAAAGGTAACGAAGAACATTAGCACATTCACAAATGTGCCGAAACTATAGCACTCACGTCCTAATGCAATGGACAACTGTAATTCATTCCACGTAAGCACATAATCACATAAGCACCTACGAATTTCATTTCCGGATAATGATAGTACCGAGGCGTTACTAGAGTTCCAGTTAGAAACAGCATTGATCAAGTGCTTTTCCAGCAAGACTTAACGAAACCCAAAGATCCAATCAACATCCTAGAAACTAAATCCCATACTCAAATAGTCACATAAACATGTTATCACATAAGCATACAGCATTACGTCTAAGTCTCTAACAAGCGAGACAAACCCATTGTGATACTAATCACTTCCCACGTACCCAAGGTATTCAAACCCGGTACGCTCTGATACCAAGTTGTAACGCCCTCAAAAATAAACCCATAAACAAACATTCATGATACAAGAAAATGATATCATATTTCATAAATCAGAGTATTCTTACAGAATGTATCACATGTTGACAACAAAAGTAAATGCCCTACGGGCTTACAACTTTCCAAGCCAGCACTTGGTTACAAAAAGAGAGTACTAACTCTACACAAAATAAGCCCTTGGCTTGATATACATGTAATACAAAAAGTAAACAAAAAAGATCTCTCAGCCATTAAGCCTCCCAAGCTACGTCCTTGGAGGTGGCATGTCACCTGCACCTGAAAATGATGTCCCATATAGGGTGAGCCAACACCCAGTAGAGATATGCTAAACATAATATGAGCAATAACTAAAACATTAGCTTATTATAAATGTTTAACTCATATAGACCAATTTATAACACATTATAGTTCCATGACAAATATGTCCATGTTTCATTCCATTTTCCATTACTTAACCAATTCTCAATTCATAACCCTGGCTCAGAACCTGGCCATACACTTTGAGTGAGATTACATCTCATATCAATAATTCCTCCATTTCAACAATTCAAATGAGATAACAACTCATATCAAAACACTTCCATAATTCACAAAAGATACATATATTTGTTGTATCAACAACACATTAAAACACTTACATGCTTCACAAACGATACACAGATTTGCTGTATCAACACTTCAATAGATACACATATTTGCTGTATCAATGGAGTCCATCCCCTATCTTCTCCCAAATTATATCCGGTTTAGGAGTCCATCCCCTATCTCCCCCTAAACCGTGGAGTACATCTCATATCTCCTCCCACACAACACAATGTATATAAACACATATCATATATATGAACAATCAATACATAAATTTGATGTATTATTCCAACCGTCGTATTCAATGACCTACTCAATTGATTCGTTTTAATTCGCCTAATCATCATGCATTATCTACAACAATCAAGACTATCCTCCACTGATAGCCCAAGCAATTATTTCTAAACAGATAATAAATGCATCAACAGATATATTATCAATATTTTCAGAAGTGAGCGATTAATAAATCCAACTCCACCATTCTATCTCATAATGAGCCAATTTCATTATTTCCAACTCAATTTCATTATCTCATAATAAATGTCATTATTTACACTAATGACCCAAATATACCCAAACATGGCATTTTCCCCATTTTTTCTCAATATTGACCCCAAAGGTCCAAATATTATCAACAACAACAATAATCTCTTTTTAAGACCCAAAATATACATATATGAGTCAAAAGGGCAAAACCCCTATTTTCACTATAACCCATCTCAAACCCTAACTTCCCAAATCAAACCATTTATACAAAAAGCTCAACATCTATGTCAAAGCTCATAAAAAGGAGTAGTTATCCCTACCTCAAGAGATTAAACCAAGAGGAGATGATGAAGAAATCCCGAAGTGCTCCAAATCAAGAAATTTTCGAATTGATAGGAAACCCACACCAAGCTCTACACTTTTTGCAAAGGAACTAAGATAGAAGATCACTCTAACTAGATCAAACCTTAGAGAGAATGTGAGATGTAGTGAGAGAAGCTCTCAAAATAGGTTTTTAGAAAGTAAGAGAGAGAGAGAGAGAGAGAGAGAGAATGTAAAAAGTTATTCAAAATGACCCAACTGCCAACTGATATACGACTATCCCGCTCGAGCGGAGAATAGGACACTCGAGCGGAGAACACAAAAAACTGAACCCGCTCGAGCGCAATGACACCCGCTCGAGCGCCAAGACATAATTGCAAAAACACACCCGCTCGAGCACAAAGGGAAAGCCGCTCGAGCGTAGATTACACTCCTCTAGTACTTTTACAGACATCGAACACCCACTCGAGCGCCAAGGTACCCGCTCGAGCGTGACCCGCTTGAGCGTAAAGAAATCCGCTCGAGCGTGAAAACAAACCTGCAGAACTTTTGTGGGTGCACAAAATGCTGAAAGTGTGCAAACTCCGCTCGAGCGCAAAGGGACCCGCTCGAGTGGACCACCAAAAACCTAGGCAACAAGGAATGGGACTAAAGCTCAACCAACCTGTAACAACTCTGCCCAAAACATCCTAAAACTCAAATATATAAAATTAAAGGATGACAACAAGGCATATACAACAACCAACTCCACGGAACTGAGTCCGAAATACGATTAAACAATGAAGGAAAAACCGGGATCGCTATATAAATCATTCCTCCATCCAAGACCAATGCTAGAATCTTACTCCCAGAGAAGACCTCCAAGGTGATATTCATTCATTGCCCAACAATTACCCTCATTCTCTTGCCAATTCTAGATTTTGATCATATTTTTTCTTTGAAATTATTGTTTTCCGTTTCTGAGTATTGTTTAAATCCATACAATTTCATGCTTATTTGATGAAAATGACCTATTATTAGATATCTAGAACTGGGTTTGAGTTAATTGAATTTTTTTGACTTGAAGTTAGGTTTTTATTGTAATATTTGTTCTTCTCATTCTTGCCAATTAGTACTCTGTTCTCTATTATATCTTCTTTTTATATATATATAAAATTTCAATTTAATAATAATTGGAAATATGGATTTTTTTAGGATTGGATCGAAAAATTTATGGAGCTTAAAAGGAAAAAAATACAACTAGCTTGCTTCGATATGGATGTAATAAAGTAATTTCAATCTCAAAGTATTTTGATATGTATATTTCCAACAAATATACCAATCTATATATATATATATATATATTTTCCAAAAATTACCAGATTGTTGTGCATGTTCCTCATTGGGGATACATACAAGTTGATACAAAGACTTTTTCGAAAGTAATGAGGAGGAAGTTTGGGCGAACACATGTTTGAAGACATATTATTGACACATCTTCTGTAAAGCATATATATTCTGAAAAGCTTTAACCTACTTTTTTTAATAAAGTTTTAACCCACTCTTTTGGTGTATGACAATATAATATTTATTTTTCTTATATAGTTATAATTTGATTGGCAGCAGTAGCACTAACTGGTGTGCATTTTAATTTTAATTTCTTTTAAATTGCAAAGCACTGGCTGGTGTGCATTATTTGATATTTAATTTTTTTTATATTTGATTTGTTTGGAATTGTAGAGTACAGTCTGTTAAATATATTTTTATAACTGCATTTTAATCTTAATATTATTTACACCATGCCTTTAGGCACGAATATACGCTAGTAAACTAATATAACAGAAATGTGATATTCATACATAATTTTTATATAAAATTTAAAACAAAAATAATGTGACAATAATATTTTTGCAATTATAACAGTTGATCTGAGAATTAGTTATTTTAGTTAGTTTTTTATTTTTATTTATAAAAAATATGTATAAAAGTAGACATTTTTTAAACTATTTTTTCACTTCCCAAACAACTATTAAATCAAAATAATAGCCATTTTAACTTCAAGAGCCCCTCGGTCCCATTATGGCAGCCTACAGAGTAATACTATGAACTCGCCCTTATCAATTCAAAAATTATCTAAAATTTTCATCTTGTAATTCAAATTTATTCTACATATGTACCTTATACTACACAAATTAATCTCCACTACACAATCAACCACCCAAAATTTTCTGGGTGGATTCATCTGGGTCCATAACTTTCTTTGGCATGAATTTTAGATCAAGTTCTTAAATTGATTAAAAAAATTCAAGTTTAAAATTTATTTGAGATAATTTGAGAAATTTGTAAGTTCCATCACAGGTCACATTTTGATAATATAAATCCTTAATTTTGTAAGACTTTTTGTGTATATCAACTATGAAAAAATTAATTCAATTTTGATAATTGTAATTTTTTTATTATCGTATTTGTCTTTAAAAATAAATAGTCTATTTTTTAAAATCATACTTATCGTCTATTATTTTTAGAAAGAAATGAGATAAAATCAAAAAAATTATGATTATGGAATCAACCTAATTTTTTATGAATGATATATACTGAGAACTTTACAAAATAAACAGTTCAGATCGTTAAAAAGGTACTTGTGATGTACCCCATTTGAGAGAATTTGAGAAAAGCCTAACCCTTCTTTTAAAAAAAAAAAAAAAACAATTATGGATAAAATAATAAGTCCCACAATTATTTATTTATTTATTTGATTGTATATATAATCAACAAAATTATAAATTAAAATTTATTTACATAGATTAAGATAGGAAGTAGCGGTTGAACAAAAACATTAAAAAAAATTTTAAAAAAAATCATAAATCAAAGATTTAATTGTAATGAAAACAATAATAAATTAATTTAGGGCATGAGTGCAGTTGAAATCATATATATAGATATATATATATATTGTTGAAAGTAATATTTTTCTCATTTTTAGGTAGCACATTATAAGGGTTTGTTTTTTTTTTTTTGTAAGAGAGTTATGCCAACATATATTTTTTTAATTGGAGCATATATTTTCCTAATTACATATAGAGTTATACAGAAACCCAAACCTAATTTAAATTATATTAACTTTACCTATTTTATATGAACTCTATTTGACAAATATTTCTTTTAAATATATTTTTCATGGTAAATTGAGATAATCCAAAAACTCAATACCAATTTTACGTTTCACGTTTTTCTTCTTAATTCTTTCAAGAATATTAGGATTTTTTTAATGCTAAATTTCATTTTTTTCCACTAACATTTTCTTAGTTCAATGACACTTGAAAGTGCCACTGAACTACTCTTTTAGTGACATTTTTTTAGTTTCGTGGCGTTTTGAACAAGTGCCATTTATGCCCATAACACAGTAAATATTAGTGGCACCTCAGTGACACTTGCAAATGCCACTACACCGTTATGGCTAAAGACTTTGAATGACACTTTGACGTTATGATAGACACTATTTGTGACACTATCAAATGTCATTACAAAAAGATTTAGTGGCACTTCAGTGACACTTGTAAGTGCCATTACATCATCAAGGTTAAAGACAATCAGTGACACTTTGATGTCATGGTAGACACTATTTGTGACGCTACCAAGTGCCATTAAAAAATACTTACAATCTAAAAAATGCCACTATATGAATTTTTAACAACTTTATAAATGTCACTAAATCCAATTCATTTGTGCCATAAATGGATATAAGTGCCATTGGAGCTTATTCTAGTGACACTTTGCAAAGCTACTACGACTATTACGAAATGCCATTTATATGTTTTGTTTTCATTGACACTTTTAAAAGTCACAATTAAACATGCGTAAATGCCTGTAAAAATTATATCGATTTTATAAAAAATTAAATATTAATTGTCACATCCTATATTAATTTGACATCCATTCATCCTGTAATATTTCCATAATAATAAACAAATATTACCACCATAGGATCATCACATCCACAAAAAAAAAAATTCAAATCACAATCATTTTTTTATCTAAAAATATAAATTTATTTATATTGCAATAAAAATCATAATCAAAGTTATAAAATATTCTACCACACTAACAAAGTTAAAGAAAAAAAAATTAAAAAAAATTCCAACCATAAGTTCTGAAAAGCCATAGTGATATTCATCTTTCAGAGAGACAAATTATCAAAACAAATTCAGTTCCCAAATTCTCAACCTCACTTGTATAAATATTCTCAGCTAACATCCATAACTTGCGAAATCTGCATCCAAAAGATAAACATATAAAGGTAATTGAAACTATATTAAGTTAATATAGATTTGTTAATGAAATTAGTGTTTATGAAAGAAATATACCACAAATGGAGCAGGCTATGCAACATGAGCTCCACTAACTTGTCCAATTGTTTTGACAAGACCATATGATCGGATCAAGTTCTCATTAGGCTTGACTGGCACTTGAACATGTACCTCCCAATAGTCAGGTTGTAATTCTTCCTCTTCTACTTCTTTAAATGGGTCTATGCTTTTAAATACTCCGATTGCAACTGTTTCTGCTAGCTTAATGATACTTTTTAGAACAACTAAATCTCCCACCTGTAAATCAAGATTTAACTACTTAAGTAATTATATATTTACAATTAAAAAATAATATTTAAAAATAAACTAGTACAAAGTGCCAAAGTGAAGATGAACACAATTGAAAGTGATATGCATTTCTCTAGTATATAAGCAAGCCACATGATTTAATCACTTAATTGGTTCACCACACTACAACAAATTATATAAAAGTAACAACCGTAAGTCTTTAAACCATATCAAATAATAGCTTAAAAAATCAATAACAACCAAAGACACCAATCAACAATAATCAAAACCATACCCATTATTAATATCAAGATCTCCTAAACTCAACAATGTAAATCAAATGTAATTGTGAAAAATGACAATCAACTAATTACTTTCAAGCAAGATTTCAAGGAATCAGAAAGAGCCCATGTGGTAATAAATAATTGAGAGATGTCTTGTTGAAGCTTCACAAGAAAGTAAAAATTTAAAAATTAAAAAAAAAAAAAAAAAAGAGCACAAGTTTCATCATGTCATGATTTTTACTATGTACACTACAAGAAATTTCACTTTTGGCGATTAAATTTTTAGTCTCCAAAAGTACGATTTTAGTCGTTGAAAATTTTGCCTGACTAAATATTTTGGTCGCCAGATTGGTCGCGGGAAGGTTGTCAGGGAAGGTATTGGCGACTTAAAAATATTTAGTCGCAAAAAGTCCTATAAATGGTGACTAATGTTTTTAGTCACCAAAAATCTTATTTTCCGCTACTAAAACTTTGGTTTCCAAAACTTGAAGTATCTACGGCAACCAAAGTTTTAGTCGCCAAAGGGTTTTTTTTTTTCATATTTTTTTTTTATTTTTTTCATTTTATTTTTTTTAGCTACTAAATTCTTAGTCCCCTAAAGTCTGCTTTTATTTTAGCTACTAAATATTTAGTAGCCAAAGTTTTTCTCTATTTTATTTTATTTTTAGCTACTAAATATTTAGTAGCCAAAAGTTTTTTTCCCATTTTATTTCTATTTTTAGCTCCTAAGTATTTAGTCGCCAAAAATATTTACTTCATTTTTGGCTACTAATTGTTTAGTTGCCAAAAACATGATTTTTTTTTTTTAAATTAATTTGTCCACAACATGTATGTATTTCATGCAATCTGCATCATACATATAAACAAAACAATACATATATTATCAATCATTCCACAATTCGCATCCATTTCACTTCCAAGCATCCAAAAAGGAATAACTTTTAATGTCAAATTTCATACAAATTAAGTATATTCTAACCTAAAATAATAATATTATTCCAACCTAAAATAACTTTTAATATTATTTCATACAAATTAAGTATATTCCTGGTGACGTTGGTAGCCTCACGTCACCAGGAAAAAGGTCGCCACGTTCAAAAATTACAATGTCACCAGGAACAACATCTCTTTGGTCAACTTGAACCAATAATTCAGTCTGAACAACTCTGCCTGCACACCTTTGAACTTTAACTGGGCATCGAACAAATTCTGAGAGCTTCATTGCTGCTTTTGAACTTTCATACTCCTGAAAGGTAGATGGAGAATACAAATAAAGTAAAAACAATCATCAAATGTGTTCTCATTTTCAATTTTTAAAATTTTTAAAAACAGAATATAGAAATGAAATATTAACAAACAAACCTGTAGACTTGCTAAAATTGATATGATTTCATCAAATTAAGCACACTACTGGCTTCCAAATTAGTATTTAGAATTGTCAAGAATTAAGAAGTTACTTGGTCTGGGAAACAGCTACTATAAAGCTTCAAGAGATTAGCATATATTTATCATGTGGTTAGTCTTACAGGACAGCATTGAAAATAGATTGAAATCCCTTACCACAGAACTCAAGTAAAAGCAGTCACAAGTAACGTGTGATCCTACTAATAAAGTGTATAAAATGCATATTAGTCTTGCTGATTAAGGCCGAAATGTACATCATTGAGACCGTTAATTAGAATCTCTTAATTTCACATGCTGGTCAAATCGTATAATTTATGTGTGTTGAATGTCAATCAGGTTGTACATCGTCGGAGCATAAAATGGGCAAAAAGATAAAATTTAGACGGAGTTGACTTTTTCTGGAAAAGTCAAACTGATGTTTTAAACCTGTTTGGAAATGAGTAGAAGTATAAAAAGAAAAGGAAAAGGCTTTTCTAGGGTTCTGAAATTGTTTTGACCTAAAGAGAGAGGCTAGGGTTTGGAAGAGAGAGGGAAAACAAAAGCTCCAAGATGTCTCCCATGGTGGTTCCTTCTCCATCTTCCTCCTTCCACTCCTCCATGAGTGGCTAGTCGTCTTTTCTAGGGTTTTGATGAAACCCTAGCCATGTAATTATGTAGTTTTCTTTTTGATTTTAAATTATGTAAAGGTTTTGAACATTTGTATGGTGATTTAGAAGTTTCTTTTATATAATTTTCATTATTCCTTCGAATATTTGACTTTCTGTGATTGTTGAATGTTATCCATACAATTATTTTCTTTTCCTTCACATTCAAGGTATGGGACGAACCATACTACGAGGAACGAATCGTATCACTACCCTAGTTTAGAGTGAACGATTCGTATTACTTGAGATGGTTCATGCACGTACATTGAACGTAATGATCTTCTTGTTAAATGCTTTGAGCTTGTAGTTGCGAAGCATTAATCCGTTCAAACCATAGCATAATTGATTTCAATTGGAAACCCTAATTATGTGCTTAGTGGTGAATTCTTTACCCTAGGATTTTTTCCCCACTTCAGTAAACCCAAATTCAATTATTCTTGTTAATTTAATTTCTTAGTTTAATTTATTCGTTATTAAATTAGGTTATAAACAACCAATCCTTTTATCAAAATTAATTTAGGAATTTGACAATTAAATTAGTTTAATTTCACAATAGTCCTTGTGGATCGATACCTGGACTTGCCATTATTCTGATAGAATTTGGTATAGTTTAGTATTTAATTTTGGTGTGTTCAACGACCCATCAAATTTTTGGCGCCGTTGCCGGGGACTTCTAGCGAAATTAGTTAATTTAAAGTTACATTCTTACTTTAATTTTTAGTTTAGGATTTTATGCTTTTGGTGTTGCTAAGTGTGCAGAGCGTTTGAAATTGGAGCTATCATTGAAGTGCAAGCGGAGCGCAGCCGAGCTTTTAAAAAAAAAACCGTAGCACTAAAGTGAGTAAACAGAAGCAAACACTCACAAGCAAAGCACCAAAGTGCTAAAACGAAAGTCAAAGCTCAATTGGGGGTTAGAGACAACGTCTACACGCCAAGCATCCGCAAGACGAGTAAAGCGTTTTCGTTAAACTGCTGTGAGTATTTCTTTTTTTTTTAGTATTCTGCTTTCGTAACTTAGTGCACCAAGTCGAACTTATTGTGTGTGTGTGGGTAGTGTATGCACGGGCGTCGTTCTTGTCGCCCTGAATTGTGGTCTTTGGACCTTGAACTAGAAAGGACCCTTAGGAGACTTAGGGCTTCTGCCCGTGTTCCTAGGCTTGAGTATTCATATTCATACATTGAGCCATTAGAGATGGCAGATCCTAATGTCCCGAATGTGCCCAACCAGACACTTAAGGATTATTTTACACCCACTGCATATACATCACCATCATGCATCCAATTGCCCAACACCACTGCTGCTCATTATGAGATTAAGTCCAGCACCATACAAATGCTCCCATCATTCCATGGACTAACTCATGATGACCCTTATAAGCATTTGAATGAATTTCTGGAAATTTGCTCGACAGTGAGGATCCAGAATTTTACAAATGAGGCCTTAATGTTGCGATTGTTTCCATTCTCGTTAGAGGATAAAGCCAAACACTAGCTAAATTATTTACCTGCTAATTCAATCACAACTTGGGACCAATTACAGCAACGGTTCTTGGAGAAGTACTTTCCCATAGGCAAAACCAACCAACTTAGGCGAGCCATCACAAACTTTGCTCAAATGGATGGCGACCAATTCCATGAGACTTGGGAAAGACTTCGAGACCTTCTCCAACAGTGTCCCCACCACCAAGTGCCTGATTGGCAACTTGTTCAAACATTCTATTATGGCTTAACTGAGCCGCACCGCCAAATGGTGGATTCGTCTTGTGGTGGGACATTTATGTCTAAAAATGATGCCGAGGCATGGCAATTGTTTGAAAACTTAAGTGATAATTCCCTTCACCATGCCTCCGCAGCCCGGCAAGTCTGGCAACCTGTAGTTGGAGCCCCGAAAAGATGGGGCATTTATGAGGTCGGGCAAAACCTAGAGTTAGCCCAACAAGTAGAGGCACTGTCCCGCAAGATGGACCAATTATTAGCTACGGGACATGCCCCTACCCAGCGAGATCAGCCTCAATTTCATGAGGCATGTGTTATTTGTGCGAGCCCTGCTCATGACTTGAGTGAGTGCCATTCGGCATCACAATTTCCGGAGTTAGTCCAAGAGCATGTGAATGTGGCTCAAGGATTCTCCAACCCGGGTAATGATCCATACTCCAACACATACAATCCGGGATGGAGAAATCACCCTAATTTCTCATGGAGACCCCCTTCACAAGGCACTTCTTACAATCCTCCACCACCAAGGCAGAATTTCAATAATTTTGCCAACCAATCATCTTACCGACCACCGCAACCTTATAGAGCCCCACAACCATACCGGCAACCACAACCACAAACCCCGCCTGTTCCTCAGGGCAACTCTGCTTTTGAGACTCAGGTGTTGGAAGTTCTCTCAGAACTTAAGGGGTTAGCACCGATAGTTCACTCCCACACTCACTCTATTGCCAAGATAGAGACCCAATTGGGTCAAATGGCTAACAACATGAATCGGAGAGAGGAGGGAAAATTACCAAGTCAAACTGTGGCCAACCCTAAGAGACAATACGGGGCAGAGAGTTCGGGTGGGAATGGTAAGCAACATGAGCAAGAGCAGGCGGTGGTTGCTTTGAGAAGTGGTAGGAAGTTAGAGCCTCAGTCAGTTGCGTCTGATGCAACTAGAGTTAGGAAGGGTGACCACAGTGGTTCACCTAGTGAGAGCAAGGGTGAGGGGGAAACACTTAAGAGGGATGACTTAGTCCCTAATAGTTCACTTGAGCCCAAGGCACCATATGTACCTAAGGCACCCTTTCCCTAGTGCCTTGACACACCGTCCCCTTTTGATAAGAATGCGGCATCTATGGAGGTAACGATGGAGGTTTTTAAACAGGTAAAAATCAACCTCCCCCTGTTGGAGGCAATTAAGCAAGTACCATCATATGCCAAATTTCTGAAGGATCTTTGTACGCAAAAGCGTAAATTTAGGACACATGTGTCCCAAAAGGTCCTACTCACGGAGCAAGTAAGCTCCATCTTGTTGAATGACACACCTCCTAAGCTTAAGGACCCAGGTGCCCCAACCATTGCATGCATTATAGGGGACCACTTCATTGATAGGGCCTTATTGGATTTAGGGGCTAGTGTTAATTTGTTACCGTACTCTATGTACGAGGAATTTGGGCTTGGCGAGTTGAAGCCCACTATTGTTACTCTTCAGTTGGCTGACCGGTCCCTCAAAGTGCCACGAGGTATGATTGAGGATGTGCTAGTTAAGGTTGATAGGTTCTACTTCCCTATTGACTTTTTGGTTTTAGATATGGAACCGGTAGCCAGTTCGAGGAAACAAATCCCGGTGATTTTGGGTCGACCTTTCTTGGCTACGGCCAATGCATGCATTAATTGTCGGACCGGGATTATGGAAGTTTCATTTGGTAACATGCAAGTGAAACTTAATGTTTTCCAAGCATCAAAACAACCTCATGAGAGAGAGGAGTGCCTATTAGTGGATGTTGTGGATGAGATTGTTGAGGAGGCTTTGCCCTCCATTCTTGTAGAGGACCCTTTAGAGGCTTGTCTAGCTCATTTTGGGTTTGAAAATTTTGATATAGATGTGTCAGTTGAGGAGGTGAATGTTTTGCTTAATTCTTCTTCTACACCAGATTTTCCTCCATAGAAAGCCCGGTTTAAGTCACTTCCTCCTTTGTCAAGAGAGCCTGCCACACCATCTTTGGTCACACCACCTACACTTGAGTTGAAGCCACTTCCGGCCACACTCAAGTATGCATTTTTAGGGCCCTAGGAGACTTTACCAGTTATCATTGCATCTGACTTGACTGCTGAGCAGGAGAGTTAGTTAATGAGTGTTTTCGTGGCACATCGAAGTGCTATAGGGTGGTCAGTGGCTGATTTGAAAGGGATAGATCCCTCCGTGTGCATGCATTATATACACTTAGAGGAGGACACCAAACCTTCTCGCGAAATGCAACGGAGACTGAATCCTAATATGAAAGAGGTGGTGAAAAATGAGGTTTTGAAATTGTTGGATACGGGTATCATATACCCCATCTCAGATAGCAAGTGGGTGAGTCCCACACAAGTGGTGCCCAAGAAATCGGGCATCACTGTTGTTGAAAATGAGGGAGGAGAGTTAGTCCTCACACGAACCACTACTGGGTGGCGAGTGTGCATTGATTATAGGAGAGTAAATTCCTCGACTAGGAAGGACCATTTTCCCTTACCTTTCATTGACCAAATCCTAGAGCGGTTAGCGGGGCAGGGTTTCTATTGTTTTCTTGATGGCTATTCGGGGTATAATCAAGTCCCGGTGTACCCCGCTGACCAGGAAAAGACCACATTCACATGCCCTTTTGGCACTTTTGCTTACAGGCGCATGCCCTTCGGGCTATGTAATGCACCAGCGACCTTTCAACGGTGTATGATGGCCATTTTCTCCGACATGGTGGAGAAATTCTTAGAGGTTTTTATAGATGACTTTTGGGTGTTTGGACCGTCTTTTGAGGAATGCCTTAGGAACTTGACTAGAGTGTTAGAATGATGTACTGAGGCAAACCTAATCTTGAGTTGGGAAAATAGCCATTTTATGGTTCGTGAGGGTATAGTGTTGGGACACATTGTGTCCCCTCGAGGTATAGAGGTTGACAAAGCTAAGGTTGACCTCATTGCAGGCCTTCCTCCACCCAATTTCGTGCGTCAAATTAGGTCTTTCTTAGGGCATACAGGTTTTTACCGTAGGTTCATCAAAGACTTTAGTAAGATATCACGTCCTTTGTGTAGTTTACTAGTTAAGAACGCGCCTTTTGTTTTTGATGAGGCATGCTTAAAGGCATTCGAAACACTAAGAATGGCCTTGACCACCGCCCCAATCATGAAATCACCAGATTGGTCGCTTCCCTTCGAAATCATGTGTGATGCCTCCGATTATGCTGTCGGGGCTGTGTTAGGCCAAAGGGTCAATAAGGCACCATTTGCTATATACTATGCTAGTCGTACTCTCTCGGATGCACAATTGAATTACACTACCACCGAGAAAGAGTTGTTAGCTGTGGTCTTTGCCTTAGACAAATTCCGATCTTATCTCCTAGGTTCCAAGGTCATAGTCTTCACTGATCATGCCGCTTTGCGGTATTTACTATCTAAGAAAGAGACTAAACCTAGGTTGATTAGATGGATTTTGTTGCTTCAGGAATTTGACTTAGAGATCCGTGACAAGAAGGGATCTGAGAATGTTGTGGCGGATCACCTCTCCCGAATCCTTGTTGAGTATAATAGTGACCCTCTTATTTTGCATGATTCGTTTCCGGACAAACAACTCTTTGAGCTGTCACAAGCGAGCCCCCCGTGGTTTGCACATATTGTGAATTACTTGGCCATTGGGCAAATTCCACAGAATTGGTCTAAGCAAGACAAAGACCGATTCTTTTCGCAGGTCAGGTATTACTTTTGGGAGGATCCAGAGTTGTTTAAATATTGCTCCGACCAAGTGATCCGACGGTGTGTGCCGGAGAGTGACGTGCATAGCATTCTTACATTTTGTCATTCTTCTGCATGTGGCAGTCATTTTAGTGGGCATAAAACGGCCGCCAAGATTTTACAGAGTGGGTTTTATTGGCCCACAATTTTTAAAGATGCCCATCAATTTTGTAGAACTTGTTTGCGCTGTCAGCAAATGGGTTCGATGTCTCAGCATGACATGATTCCAATGTCTCATATTCTTGTGGTAGAAATATTTGATGTGTGGGTGATTGATTTTATGGGCCCTTTCCCGTCGTCATTCGGGTTTGAGTACATTCTTTTGGCAGTAGATTACGTGTCTAAGTGGGTGGAGGCAATCGCTACCCGAACAAACGATCATAGAGTGGTAATCCAGTTTTTGCATGAAAACATCTTTAGTCGTTTTGGGTTTCCTAGAGCCATAATAAGTGATCAGGGTACACATTTTTGTAACCGGTTCTTTGAGTCGGTAGTTAAGAAATACTCTATCACTCATAAAGTTGGCACTCCATATCACCCTCAAACTAGTGGCCAAGTGGAAGTCTCAAATAGGGAGGTAAAGCACATAATTGAGAAAACGGTGAGACCGGATAGGAAAGATTGGTCACAACGGTTAATTGATGCATTATAGGCTTACCGCACTGCTTATAAGACACCCATTGGGATGTCACCATATAGAGCGGTGTTTGGCAAAGCTTGCCATCTCCCGGTTGAACTTGAGCACCGAGCATTGTGGGCCATAAAGAAGTTTAACTTCGATATGGCTGCAGCTGGGCTCAACCGGAAATTGCAACTCAATGAGTTGGAGGAAATCCGGAATGATGCATATGAGAGTTCGAGAGTTTTTAAAGCTCGGACTAAAGAATTCCATGACAAGCACATTAACAGGAAATCCTTTGAATCCGACCAAAAAGTATGGCTTTTTAATTCAAAATTGAGACTCTTTCCGGGTAAGCTAAGATCAAGATGGGATGGCCCCTTTGTAGTTGTTGAGGCATTCATTCATGGCGCTGTTGAGGTGCGAGATCCAAAGACTGGCCACACTTTCAAAGTGAATGGCCAAAGATTGAAACCATATATAGAGGGGATTGGGAATGGGGATATGATTGAGTCCATTGCATTGATGGACCCATTTTACTACGATTAATGGATTAATTTCTTATTCTCTTTTATTTCCTTCTATGCTATTTTGTTTTTCTTTGTTCTCGTCATGCTTTATTTGCATCTAGGAGACTTTAAATCCTCTAAAGGTGTAATTCCTTTGGTGTTAGTCGTGCCCGAACGGCATCTGACGGTCTGGTATAGCCACCTAACCGTGTTTGTAGTGAGTTCCTAGGAGACCAACTGAGACGGTGGAAATTAGAGTTCGAATGGCAAAGCCTAGAACACAAAGGTTTGGGATTTCCGAGACTAGAGTCTGGTTTAAATACCCAAGGGTGTGGAGATTCCTTCAAAACCACCTCGGCTTGAACTCTGTATGGCAGCCCCATAGGTTAAGGTAGCTTTATGCGCCTCGATTTTGGATACCGAATCAACCTAGTCTGTCACCCTGTTGGAGAATAGGGAAAGTTACAAACACAGTTAGGGAGAAAAGTAGTACCCGTGGTTTTCACGTGAAGATTATACCTCGAGTGGGCATTCCATATGTTCTTTTGTGCTATATTTATTCCGAATGTCAATTGAAGGTAGAAATGTTTATTTTCTGTGTTTAAAAGCATGCTTTCATGTTTATTTTCTGTGTTAAAAAAAAAAAAAAAAGGTGTTATACTTGTTCAATTTAAAAATAAATAAATAATAATTTTAAAAAAATGGTTATACTTGTTCACTTAAAAAAAAAAAAAAAAGGGAATGAAATCGCCGCACGTGCGGCCTGGGCCCCGCACGTGTGGCCAAGTTGGTGAAAGTCGAATTTACGCACTGCTTAATAAGCAGGTGCGCGACGCTTGTGCATTGACCAGCCGCACGTGTGGCTTGACTCCCGTACGTGCGGGACGCCGATTTCCCTAAAAAAAAAAAAAAATAGCGCAAGGGGGGGCAGAATCGCCGCACGTGCGGCCTGGGCCCCGCACGTGCGGGAAGTTTGGCATTTGAGACGTTGCACTCTGCTTTAAAAGCAAGTGCGGAGGGCAGGTACGGAGGCACGCCGCACGTGCGGCCTGGGCCCCGCACGTGCGGGAATTTCCGGAAAAAAAAAAAAAAAAAATTTGTTTTGTTTTCTTCTTCTTTTTAATTATTTTTAATTTCATTTTTTTTATTTTTTTTATTTACTGATTTCAAAACAAATAAATATGTAAATATATTTTAAATAAATACATAAATAATTTTTAAATAAATAATTTGTTTTATTTATTTATTTATTTATTTTTATTTTCTATTTTTCTATTTTCGTTAAAAAAAAAAAAAAACACACAAAACACAAAACAATAACAAACCTTATCTAACACTCTCTCTCTCCCAATCCCTCTCACTCTCAGATTTCACTCTCTCTCTCCCTACCTTATCTCTCTCTTTCACAACCCCACACAAACCCACCTTCTTCTTCACTTTCTTCTTCCTTCTTCTTCTTCTTTTTTGTTTTCTTCTTCTTTCTTCTTCCTCACCACCATCATCTCACCGCCGGCATCACTTCCTTCTTCGTCCGACGAAACTCCGGCGACCACCATTTTTTCCGGCGAACCTCCATTCTTTTTCTCTCTTTCTCCACTTTTTCAAGGTAAATTTTTTTTTTTCCCTTCTATGTATAGATTTGTAGCTATAGGAATCAATTTGTAGAGATTTTGATTTTTTTTTTTTTTTTTTTTTGTGATCTAGTGTTAAAAAAAAAAAATTTAAAAAAATTGTTCATAAGTGCTTTACTTTTTCTTTTCTTTTTTATTTTTATTTTTAGTGTTCATTCTTTCTTTTATGTTATGTTTTGTTTTAATTTTATTTGTTTTTCCTGAGTTGTAGAATGCATATTTACTTAGTTTGTTTATAAAAATAAAAATAAAAACTTCAACACCGATCTGCTTCTGGAGAAGATGCACGCCGCACGTGCGGCCATCTCCGGCGCACGTGCAGGAATTTTCGGAAAAAAAAAAAAAAGACAAAAAAAAACAAAACAGAAATCATGGTGCTAATACTAATCCTAATTTAGTTTTTTTTTTTTTATTTATTTCCTCTATTTGTTTAGTTTAAATTGTTTGTTAGTGATTCTAGTTAGTTTTAATTAGTTGTGGATTTTTTTATTTTTATTTTTATTTTTTACTTTTATTTGTTTAGTTAGTGATGTTATTTTTATTTTTTATTCTGTGATGTAATTGTTCTTTTAATTATTAAGTAGTTTAGTTTTTTTAAATTTTATTTTATTTTATTTTATTATTAAGTAATTCAAAAAAAAAAAAAAAGTTTAGCTTAGGTTATTATATTCTATACTTGAGTCTCTGTTGTAGTTTAGTTATTTTATAGTTTAGTTTAGTTTAGTTTAGTGTAATTTAGTTTCTAGTTTAGTTAATTTAATTTAATATCATTTTTATTCATTTATTAATTATTTTCGTTTTTTTTTTTTTTTAAAAAAAAAAGTGGGAATTGCATGTGGTACATTAGTGGGCAAACTTGTGCTTTCATATTTTATTTTATTCTTATGATTGGTTCCACGGGTTTGTGTCTATTTGTTTTTGGTGTGTGCAGGATATGAGTCGACGTGTTGCTCGGGCCTCCAAGAAGGCCAGAGGTTCCACCTCTTCGGCGCCACCACCACCACCGTCACCACCATCCTCGCCACCACCACCGGGTGACTTACCCCGACCGGAGTGGGCTTCACGCCCTCTTCACAAGCTCACGCAGTTCAACCTGCAATTTTTTCAGGGTGAGGCAGACACTACTTGGGCTGTTGAGCAACTCCGACTCCGGCAGCAGTTGGGCGTTTGCACTGTGACAGCGCCCACTTATCCTCGTCTGGTACGACTCTTCTACCAGAACCTATATGAGTCACCCACCGAGGATGGACTGCTCTCTAACATTGATGGTCAGGCTGTCCACATCACCTTATCCACGATTGCCACAGTGTTAGGGTTTTTCGCCAAGCCGGAATATCGGCCCTTCCCGGAAGTTGAGGACCGCCAGCCCATCCATAGCCTCATCCAGCAATACTTCCCGGGGGCCCACGGTGACCTCAGTTTCACATGCTTGCGGCGGAGCAAGCTGCCTAGCCGCTTGTTATTCCTGGATTCCGTGGTCCATAAGAATGTCCTTCCACTTGGGCATCGAGCTGAGCGACGTTTGGAGTTTGTTCGGGTTCTACACGGGTATCAGTATGGCTATCAGGTCCCGCTTGCACGTATCATCTTGATGCACTTGCAGAAATTTCTACGAGAGGTCGTTCGGCCTGATCCTATGCAAAACCTGACTTGGCCACTGCCGTTTGCTAATTTGTTGACACTTGTGTTTGGGCTGAACCACCTCCACATTGCTGAGGATGAGGAGATTGATAGAGGGTATCCGACTTTCGGCCAGCGGGAATGGCAGCATAGCATATCTCGTATCCCGCAGCCAGTTGGTGCCCCAGTTGATGCGGCCCACGAGCCCGTACATGACCACCCACCACATCCTGTTTCCCCTGTGCCTCCCCAAGGGGACCCACTGTACATGACTCGCGAGGAGTACTTACACCTTCAGCACTCTGTGGATCAGGTCCACAGTACTCTTCGTGATCATCACCAGAGTCTTATGGCGTTGCGCATGAATTTTCAGGCATATTGTGACTATTCCCGGGCGACCTTCGACCAGCTGCTCGCGCACCAGCAACGGGTTCAGGATGACGCCTTTGAGACGTGCTCTTTGATGCAAGCTTTGTTCGCCCAGCATTTCCCGCCACCACCACCACCGGCTTCCCCGTAGTCCCCACCTGTATATTACTTGGTCTCTTTTATTTTCATTTTTATTTTTCTTTTTAGTTCTTTCTTTTCTTCACACAAAAAAAAAAACAAACAAACAAACAAACAAACAAACAAACAAAAAAGGGTGTCTATATGTTCCTCTCTGCCTACTTGGATGTGCACCTACAATTCTGGTAATATTCTCTCATTTCTCTTTACTTTTCCATTAAGGACAATGTCATATTCAAGTTGGGGGATGAGGGTTATATTTTCTTTTGTGCATTTCTATTTGGCTCATAATTCATGCTTATACATGTTTCACTTGATTGCATTACTTCACTTGATGTGACGTTTTGCTAGTAGGGTGATGATATTTGCATATGTTAATTGGAGATCATAGTAGACTTGTATGAAAAGGGTTTATTGGGTAGATACTTGCATGCGATGTTTGCACGAGGAGAGTTGTCTGTGTTTGTGGTTTTAGTACACTTGTCATGAGTATGCCTTAATTCACATGAACACACTATCATAGCGGTGATCTTTTTATTATAATCCCTGGTGTACATCATTGATAATAGCTAGAGTTGCAGAAAAGAATAAATAAGGAGCCAAGATTCTTTATTAAAAAAAAAACACTTGACTTGTTTGGGTTCGTAGCTTTTTTAACTTGAGTTATTAAGCCCGTAGGGGTGTCTTTACACCTAATGCCCTAAAACCGTCTGGTTTGGGAGTCATTGGCCCAAAACTTACTACGTGGGTTAGTTAGAAAGCTTAAGGGACTTGGACATTGCACAGTTAAGGAAAAATAGAAGAATGACTTGTTCGGATTTGTAGCCTTTTCAACTCGAGTTATTAAGCCCGTAGGGGTGTCTTTACACCTAATGCCCTAAAACCGTCTGGTTTGGGAGTCATTGGCCCAAAACTTGCTACATGGGTTAATTAGAAAGCTTAATGGATCAGGACATTGCACAGTCATTTAAAAAACAAAAAAAAAAACTACTTTTGAGAATCTTGGCTGCAACAGGTTAGTTTTTCTGTATATGTTGGGTGTTATTATGACTTACACTGGGCTATTATAGTGGATAGTTAACTAATATGGAGATTGCACTTTACACCAAGGGTGCTCATGACTTGTTTACTAGCATGCACAAGTATAGAGGATTTTACTTTTGTATTAACTGAATTGTGGGTTTGACTCAATAGGTTCCTTCATGCTTGTCCACTGTGTCTTTAATGACTCATGATGTCTCAATATCACACTGCAGTGGCACATAAGTTGATTGTTAGGTGGAGTAGTGTGGTCATTTGTTGTTGAGTATATATGAATATGTAATGTTTGTGGGTATCATTTCTGGAAACCCTTACGAGACTTTACTCGTCCACTTGGGGTAACCTTGTGGTTTAAAAGCTTGTTGCATATGCTAAATGTAACCGTTTTTCCCACGAAAGAAGAAATAGATAGATTTTGTTTAATTTTATTTTATTTTACTTGCTTGAGGACTAGCAAGTAGTAAGTTGGGGGATGTGATTAAGGCCGAAATGTACATCATTGAGACCGTTAATTAGAATCTCTTAATTTCACTTGTTGGTCAAATCATATAATTTATGTGTGTTGAATGTCAATCAGGTTGTACATCGTCGGAGCATAAAATGGGCAAAAAGATAAAATTTAGACAGAGTTGACTTTTTCTGAAAAAGTCAAACTGATGTTTTAAACCTGTTTGGAAATGAGTAGAAGTATAACAAGAAAAGGAAAAGGCTTTTCTAGGGTTCTGAAATTGTTTTCACTTAAAGAGAGAGGCTAGGGTTTGGAAGAGAAAGGGAAAACAAAAGCTCCAAGATGTCTCCCATGGTGGTTCCTTCTTGTCACGACCCAAACCCGGCCCTATGGGTTTAGCACCGTAACTGGCCAGTAATCCGAGATTACCGAAGGCCTGCTGAACAGTAATATAGTAAAACAGAGTACAGGGCCTGGCGGAAGCCAATACAGTAAATAAATAGTGTCCATTGAGCTGTGACAATCTGTATGCCAAAAACATTTTTCATGCATTCATACAGTCAAAACAGTACAGTCTATACAATCATTCACAACATTCAGTACAGGGACTTAATCCCTTGAGAACAGTACAGTACGGAGCGGCTTACATATACATATATCCATACATAACAGTCGGTGAAACAGGGACTTAATCCCTTAACAGTACAGTATACGGTAAACAGTCTATACAGTGGTCCCAAAACAGTACATGAGACAGACAGGGGAAAACAAAACCCCAAAGCCATGGCATGGCAACTAGGAACCTCGCTGTGAGGCACACAGGCTGGCTGGACAAAACTGGGGACTGACCCACGCTCCTAGCTCCGATCTGGCTGCTGAGAACCTACATATATATATAAACAGTGAGCTAAAGCCCAGTGAATAACAATAGGTGTAAAGAGGTTATGAATGAATGTCCTTACAATAATGAAAACAGTTCATTAAACAGTATTTCAGTCTTTCAGTATTTCAGTCAATCAGTCATATGTGGTACATCCAATAGCCTATAAACAGTAGGTCCAGAAGGACCGGGCCTTAACAGACCCAACAATAATGATGGCCATCAATCGATAAACAATATGGTTCCACGAGGAAACCGACAGAGATCTCTGTAACAGTCAATAACAGTAGGTGCTAAGGATGCCACAATACAGTTCAGAAATAAAGGACATACATTCATTCAATAAACAATATCAGTTCAATAAACAGTTCAGTTCAGTATTCAAAATATAACCATTTTGAACATATCTTTACACAATCTGTTACTCACAGAGATTGGACTAATAGCAGCTAGAGCGCATCCCCGAGAGCCAACCCTAAACAGTCAATAAATAGAACACACACTAAGTTTCACAGTCGGAAGGATGATAATTAAATCCCTAAATTTCCTCGGTGTGGTTCTATGTCTAAATCCTCATTAAGATGCCTTAGACTAGGCCTAAGAATGCCTAGGATGAGATGAGGATGCAAAAATACACTTGGAAGGCATTTTCAAAACTTGCTGAAAACAGGGGTCTCGCTCGAGGGAGCCTTCCTTCGCTCGAGCGAGCTTCCAAAATCAAAAGCTTCGCTCGAGCGAGAAATCCTTCGCTCGAGCGAGCTGCATGAACAGTAAAAGTACTGGATGCTCGATTTTTACGCGCGATACCACGCTCGATGCTCGCTCGAGCGGAGCCCTGGACAAAGGTGCTCGCTCGAGCGAGGAATCCTTCGCTCGCGCGAGGAAGCCAAATCTGGAATTTCCAGATTTGCCTTCCAAGCTCAAACCAAGCATTCAAACACTCTAAACTCGACCTCTTGGGCCCAAATTCTGGAAAACACATCCCAAAACAATGAATAACAAGTTTCAAAAGCCAATTTGTGAATTCAAGCCCCAAAGGTGAGTCAATTAAAACCATTTTTCAAACCCATTTCATGAACAATTTGCAAACATGCAATGCATGAACTTTAAACCAAAACCAAGCTTCAAATCTTGCTCAATTGAGCTCCAATCTTTGAAAACAACTTGGAAGCATGGACTAATATAAAATCATGGACATGCATGTACAATCCATCATGCATTCAACTTCAAAATGCATCAATTCAAGCATGCATGTAACATTTGAGCTCCAATTCACCATTTATGAGCAAATTCATGACTTACTTCCCTGTAATCATGATACATGCAAGATGGAACTTAAAAACAACAAGAGGATGATGATTTCACTCACCTAAGTCTTGTATTTCAAGAATGGAAGCACTATTTAGCAATCTATGTTACCAATCTTCAAGTTTCTAAGCAAGATTAAGCAATGCAAGAAGGAAATCAATTCTCTCCCTCTCCTCTCTCTCTAATTTTCGGCTATGCTCACAAAAATGGCTGAGGAGGAGTTTGATTAAGTGTTAAGGCTCAATACTAACAATAAACAAAATGTCCACTATGGGTGGCAATGTGGTAAATAAGTCAATCTTGACAATTAACTCGTTTTAATCCAATTTAATCATTCCTAATCAATTTTCAGATAAATATATCATTAAATCACAAATATTCTACTGATTCTAAAACACTAAACGGTTTCTAATTCGGCCGCCGATAAGGCCTTCAATTAGTAGTTTAAACATATACATTCAAACAGTTAATCAATCAACCAAACAGATGTAATATACAATTCGATAAATAAACTTATTCAATTTCAGTTTCGATTTCAATCAGTCTATTCGTCATTTCGATTAACTCAATTATCAGTCATTATCAATTCAGTTTAGCATTAATCAGTATATAATTCAGTGATTAATCGGTAATCAATACGAGGGTTGTTACAGTCTCCCCTCCTTATAAGGAGTTTAGTCCTCTAAACTCGAGTTACCTTCAGTCTGGAAGAAAACAGGATTCAGCGGGAACAAATCAGGATATCGCCTAGCCATGTCATCTTCCCTTTCCCAAGTGGCATACACACCACCATGGTTCTGCCAGTCAACTTTCACTAACGGGATCTCTTTGTTTCTCAGTTTCTTGATCCGTCTATTTACAATTTGTATAGGCCTCTCCTCGTAAGTGTAGTCATCGCTCAACACTATCCGAGTAGGCTCAATCACATGGAATGGATCCCGAAGATAATCTCTCAACATAGAGATGTGGAAGACATTATGCATATGCTCCATTTCAGGAGGAAGTGCAACTTGATACGCCACCGGATTGATTTTCTCAATAATCTGATACGGTCCGACGTACCGCGGCGCTAACTTGCCTTTGACTCCAAAGCGAGTCTGGCCTTTCATTGGTGTCACTTTCACAAAAACGTGATCACCCACTTCATATTCTCGGTCTCGTCTTCTAACATCTGCATAACTCTTCTGTCTACTCTGTGCGGTTTTCAATCTTTGCTGTATCAGTTTTATCTTTTCAGTCGTTTCATATACAATCTCGGGCCCAAGTAACGGCCCATCTCCAACTTCTGCCCAGCAAATCGGAGATCTACACTTTCTGCCATACAATGCCTCGAAAGGCGCCATACCAATACTCGAATGGTAGCTGTTGTTGTAGGCGAATTCAGCCAATGGCAAATGACTTTCCCAGTTTCCCTGAAAATCAAGGACACACATTCTCAATAGATCCTCCAGAGTCTGGATGGTCCTTTCTGACTGTCCATCTGTCTGAGGGTGATAGGCACTACTCAGCCTCAATTCAGTACCCAATGCAGTCTGTAGGCTTTGCCAAAACCTCGATGTAAACTTCGAATCCCTGTCAGAAACAATAGACACAGTGTAACAACCCTCGTACTGATTACTGAATTACGTACTGATTACTGCTAAACTGAACTGATAATGACTGATAAGTGAATTGGAGGAACTACTGAACAGACTGAGTGAAACTGAAACTGAAATTGAATGAGTTTATATATTGAATTACATATTGCATCTGTTGATTGATTGAATATCTGTCTGAATTCATATGTTTGAACTATTAATTGAAGGCCTTATCGGCGGCCGAATTAGGAACCGTTTAGCGTTTGGAATCAGTAGAACATTTGTGATTTTATGGTATATTTATCTGAAAATTGATTAGGAATGATTAAACTAGATTAAATATTGATTAATTGAGAGGTTAGACTTATTGACCAAATTGCCACCATAGTGGACCTTTGTTTATTCAATTCTATTGTGCCTTATACACTTAGAGACACAGTTTGATCAGCCATCCCTCTTGTTCCTACCGTCCAAAGAGAGAGTTAGAGAGAGAGGAAGAGATTTGAACTCAACTTTGGGAATTTAGCTTGAACCTTGAAGATTTGTAACATAGATTGGCAAATTGAGCTAGCAAGACTTGTAATTGAAACTCTAGGTAAGTGAATTCATCTTCTTCTTGTGGTCTTGAAGTTGATCTTGCATGTTCTAGGCTCCATTGTAGAATCAAGCCATGTTTAGTGCATAGAGGTTGAATTATGTTTGAATTCATGCATGCATGGCCATTTTAGTGTAATTTGAAGTTGAATTCTTGGAGAATTGTACATGCATGTCCATGTTTAAGTTAAAGTCCATGTTTTCACTTTGTTTTCCAACTATTGAGCTCTTGAGAGCAAGATTTGAAGCTTGAAATTGGTTTGAAACTCATGCATGTCATATTTTGAATGTTGTTCATGCATGTTCTTGAAAATTAGTTTGAAATTGAATTTAATTGAAACACCCTTGGGCCTTGATTTCTTAAATTGAGTTTTGAAACATGTTATTCTATGTGTTTAAAAGAGTTTTTCCAGAAAATAGCCCAAGAGGATCGAAAACATTGCTTTTGAACTTGGTTTTGAGCTTGGGACTCAAATCTGGATTTCCAGATTTCTGTTGTCCGCTCGAGCGGAGGATGTAGCGCTCGAGCGGAGAAGTTGAGCTCCCAGCATCTTGCATTGTGCATCAGTCCGCTCGAGCGGAGAATTGGTGCGCTCGAGCGGAGGACTGGGTGACACGCTCGAGCGGGCGTCGAGCGGAGATTTCACCTATTCAGTACTTTTTGGTCCGCTCGAGCGGGGGATGTTGCGCTCGAGCGGGGACCTTTGTTTGCCTGTACGCTCGAGCGGGGGAAACCTGCGCTCGAGCGGGGCTCTGTTTGACTGAAAATTCTGAAAATGTTTTCTGCATACATCTTTGCATCCTCATCCCATCTTAGGCATCCTTAGGCCTAGTTTAAGACATCTTAATGAGGATATAGATGTAGAACACACCGAGGCATAATAGGAAGTTAATTATTGTACTTCCCCAACTGTTTAAACTTAGAGTGTGTTCAATTTGTTTACTGTTTAGGGTTGGCACTTGGGGACGCGCTCTAGCATACTGTAGCCCAATCTCTGTGAGTAACAGATTGTGTAAAGATATGTTCAAAATGGTTATCTTTTGAATACTGAACTGAATTGTTTATTGAACTGATATTGTTTATTGAATGAATGTATGTCCTGTATTGTGAACTGTATTGTGGCATCCTTAGCATTGACTGTTACTGTTACAGAGCTCTGTCGGTTCCCTTGTGGAATCATACTGTTTACTGACTGATGGCCATCACTACTGTTGGGTCCGTTGAGGCCCGGTCCTTTTGGACCTACTGTTTATAGGCTAATGGATGTACCACATATGATTGATTGACTGACATACTGAAAGACCGAAATACTGTTTAATGAACTGTTTTCATTAATGTAAGGACATTCATTCATAACCTCTTTACACTTATTGTTATTCACTGGGCTTTAGCTCACTGTTTATATATATATGTAGGTTCTCAGCAGCCAGACCGGAGCTAGGAGCGTGGGTTAGTCCCCCAGTTTTGTCAAGCCAGCCTATGTGCCTCACCGCGAGGTTCCGTGTTGCCATGCTATGGCTTGGGGTGTTTTTGTGTCCCCTACTGTATAGACCGT
The DNA here is from genome assembly GCA_036172215.1 of Camellia granthamiana. Lineage (NCBI taxonomy): Eukaryota > Viridiplantae > Streptophyta > Magnoliopsida > Ericales > Theaceae > Camellia > Camellia granthamiana. The sequence goes on along the minus strand of JAXFYN010000095.1, from coordinate 126,160 downwards.
CTACTGTTTACTGTACTGCTATCGAGGGATTTGATTCCCGTACTGAATGTTGTATATGATTGTATATAGACTGTACTGTTTGAACTGAATGAATGCATGGAAAATGTTTTTGGCATACAGATTTTCACAGCTCAATGGACACTATTTATTTACTGTATTGGCTTCCGCCAGGCCCTGTACTCTGTTTGACTGTATTATTGTTCAGCAGGCCTTCGGTAATCTCGGATTACTGGCCAGTTACGGTGCTAAACCCATAGGGCCGGGTTTGGGTCGTGACACACAGGCACTCCGTGCAGTCTCACAATTTCATCAATATAGATAACAGCCAATTTGTCCGTATTATAAATTGTCTTGACAGGTAAGAAGTGAGCAGATTTAGTCAATCTATCAACAATAACCCAAATAGAGTCCATGCCTTTTCTGGAGCGAGGTAATCCAACGATAAAATCCATCGTGATATGCTCCCATTTCCATTCTGGTATGGGTAAGGGCTGCAACAATCCAGCAGGTCGTTGATGTTCCGCTTTGACTTGTTGGCAATGAAGGCATTTGGACACAAAGTCGGCAATTTCTTTCTTCATTCCCGGCCACCAGAAATTCAACTTCAAATCTTGATACATTTTCGTATTCCCTGGGTGGATAGAAAATTTTGAATTGTGGCCCTCTTGCAGAATTCTTCTTTTCAGTTCGGTGTCATTCGGTACACACAGTCTTTCTTGAAATTTCAGTACATTGTTCTCAAATTTGTACCCCGGTCTCAGTTTAGACTCTCTTTCTTCGATGATCTTTTTCAAGTAATCATCCAATTGCTGTTTCTCCTTAATTTCTTCAATCAATGCTGGTTGATCAGAAATAGCAGCTAAGGTACCACCTTGTTCCCTCAAAACAATTTCAATCTCAGACTTTTCAAGGTCACAAAGCAACTCTTTCTGTCCAGTCAGCAAACAGGCTAAGTTCCCAATCGATTTTCGGCTCAAAGCATCGGCAACGGTGTTGGCTTTTCCCGGATGGTACAAAATCTGTAGGTCATAATCTTTTATCAGTTCAAGCCATCTCCGCTGTCTCATATTCAGTTCTTTCTGAGTGAAAAAGTACTTCAGGCTCTTGTGGTCAGTATACACTTCACATGTCGCCCCATAAAGATAGTGACGCCAGATTTTCAATGCAAATACCACTGCAGCAAGTTCTAAGTCATGGGTCGGGTAGTTCTTTTCATGTGGTCTCAACTGTCGGGAAGCATAAGCAATAACTCTCCCATTCTGCATTAAAACACACCCCAAACCCTTATGAGAAGCATCACTAAATACAGTATAACCATCCGTACCTGAAGGTAGAGTCAGAATTGGTGCAGTCACAAGTCTAGTTTTCAACTCCTGAAATGCTGATTCCCGTTGGTCAGTCCAGTCAAATGATATCCCTTTCTGTGTCAACTGAGTCAGTGGTAAGGCAATTTTGGAGAAGTCTTTGACAAACCTTCTGTAATATCCAGCCAGTCCCAAAAAGCTTCGGACTTCAGTCACGTTGGTTGGTCTAGGCCAGTTCACTACAGCTTCAATTTTCTGCGGATCAACAGAAATTCCATCTTTGCTAACAACATGCCCCAAAAACATAACATGATCAAGCCAAAACTCACATTTAGACAGTTTACCATACAGTTTCTGTTCTCTTAAGGTCTGCAGGGCAAGTCTCAGATGGTGTTCATGTTCTTCTACAGTCTTAGAATAGATCAATATGTCATCAATGAATACCACAATAAAATCATCAAGGTATGGTTTAAAAATTCTGTTCATGAGGTCCATAAATGCAGCTGGGGCATTTGTGACTCCGAACGGCATAACTAAAAATTCATAATGGCCATACCTCGTTCTAAAAGCAGTTTTGTCAATGTCTTCCGGTTTAACTTTCAGTTGATGGTACCCCGATCTAAGGTCAATCTTGGAAAACACTTGTGCACCCTGTAACTGGTCAAATAAATCATCAATACGCGGTAGTGGATATTTGTTCTTTACAGTTACCTTGTTCAATTCGCGGTAATCAATGCACAGTCTCAGTGAGCCATCTTTCTTCTTTACAAACAAAACAGGTGCACCCCACGGTGAAGTACTGGGTCTGATAAACTTCTTGTCTAACAGTTCCTGCAATTGTACCTTCAATTCTTTCAGTTCAGTTGGAGCCATTCTGTAGGGAGCTTTAGACACTGGCTGTGTACCCGGAATTACATCAACGGTGAATTCAATCTCCCTGTCAATCAAATCCCCTGGCAGATCATCTGGAAATACATCTAGGAATTCTCTAACTATAGGAATACAAGTCACATCAGTTTTAACATTATCATCAGCAGATACAGTCAATACAGAACACAGGTATCCTTTACACCCCCTTTCTAATCAGTTTGACAGCTTTTACAGAAGAAATCAGATACGGAGGAGGTACTACTCCCACTCCCCATTAAACACAAATTCAGGTAAACCCGGTGGACGGAAAACAACTTGTTTTGTTACACAATCTATAGTGGCATGATATTTTTGTAGCCAATCCATCCCCAATATCACATCAAAGTGATCTATGTTTAACGGTAGTAAGTCAATAAACAGATGCATATCCCCAACAATAATTTCACAAGCAGGATACATATATGCACATGTCATGGATCCTCCAACAGGTGATGATACAGCTAACAAGTAATTCATAGGTTCTAAGGGTCTATTCAATTTCCGTGAAAAAGCATGCGACACATAAGAATGTGTAGACCCCGAATCAATCAATACATATGCATTTTGAGCACAAATAGAGAGGATACCTGACACAACGGTCTCAGTATTCTGAACGTCTCCCGGTACTAGGGCAAATACTCGGCCCCTGCCTCATAGGCTCTTTCCTGGTAGCTTTGGGGTTAGGCTTTGGCGCTGCATTTGATGCTGCTGCGCTCGGTGTAGCTTTACTACTAACTGGTGGAGCAGAAGGGCAGTCTTTAATTCTGTGGCCCACATTGCCACATCTGAAACAAGCTCCTGAAATCTGGTAGCAAACCCCTTTGTGCTTATTGCCACATACAGAGCAGGGTGGGGTAAACCCACTCCCTTGGCTGGGGCTAGTTGTTGACCCCGTGTTCTGTTTCTTGTTCAACTGATTGTGCTTGCCTTTCTTAAATTTGAAACCCTGCCTTTTACCTTGCCATTCAGTTGTTGGTGTTTCAGATTGTTTCACTGCTGCAATATTTGACTCGGCCATCAATGCACGGTCGAGAACACCCACAAAAGTTGGCATTTTCAAAACATTTATTCGGTCCTGTATAGCAGCACTAAGGCCTCCTTCAAACCTTCTGGCCTTCTTATATTCGGTATCCACCATATGTGGTGCATACCTGGCGAATTCGGTGAATTTCTTCTCGTACTCGGCAACAGACATATTGCCCTGTCTCAGCTGTTCAAACTCAGTCACTTTTCTGTCCCTGATGCACTGGGGAAAATACTTTTCAAAGAAGGACTCCTTGAACTGAGTCCAAGTCACAATAGTATTCGCATCACGGGTCAACATCCACCACCTTCTTGCTTCTTCCTGAAGGGTGAAGGTTGCTAACAGTACTTTGTTGGCTTCAGAGCACGGAAACATTTCAAACAATTTCTCAGTCTCAAGAACCCAAGCTTCAGCCTTTAACGGTTCTAAGCCTCCCTGAAAGGACGGCGGTTTCATCTTGCTGAACTTATGGGTCAGAGCAATAATGTCCACCTCATTGGCATTCACATTCTGTACATTTTGTTCCGGTTGCACCGGAGGAGGAGGAGGAGGTGGGGGCGGTTGATTCTGTTGTTGCTCGAGTCTAGCAGTTATCAATTCCATCATTCTTTCCATTCTGGCCATTCTGGCCTCAGTAGAGGAGGATTCAGTTTCATTTGCATTATCCATTCCGCTATAAGCAGTTATAACAGTTATCATTATAAGCAGTTGTACACTTAAACAGTTCAACATTTAGCATATAATCAGTCAGTCATAAGCACACACTTTTCAAGTTCATGAGATGCCCTAATCATCTTTCTAGGACACCCCTATAGCTCATTTGGACACGTTGTGCGCGGTATAACTCGTGGTTAAGTATCGCTCTGATACCACTCTGTCACGACCCAAACCCCGGCCCTATGGGTTTAGCACCGTAACTGGCCAGTAATCCGAGATTACCGAAGGCCTGCTGAACAGTAATACAGTAAAACAGAGTACAGGGCCTGGCGGAAGCCAATACAGTAAATAAATAGTGTCCATTGAGCTGTGACAATCTGTATGCCAAAAACATTTTTCATGCATTCATACAGTCAAAACAGTACAGTCTATACAATCATTCACAACATTCAGTACAGGGACTTAATCCCTTGAGAACAGTACAGTACGGAGCGGGCTTACATATACATATATCCATACATAACAGTCGGTGAAACAGGGACTTAATCCCTTAACAGTACAGTATACGGTAAACAGTCTATACAGTGGTCCCAAAACAGTACATGAGACAGACAGGGGAAAACAAAACCCCAAAGCCATGGCATGGCAACTAGGAACCTCGCTGTGAGGCACACAGGCTGGCTGGACAAAACTGGGGACTGACCCACGCTCCTAGCTCCGATCTGGCTGCTGAGAACCTACATATATATATAAACAGTGAGCTAAAGCCCAGTGAATAACAATAGGTGTAAAGAGGTTATGAATGAATGTCCTTACAATAATGAAAACAGTTCATTAAACAGTATTTCAGTCTTTCAGTATTTCAGTCAATCAGTCATATGTGGTACATCCAATAGCCTATAAACAGTAGGTCCAGAAGGACCGGGCCTTAACAGACCCAACAATAATGATGGCCATCAATCGATAAACAATATGGTTCCACGAGGAAACCGACAGAGATCTCTGTAACAGTCAATAACAGTAGGTGCTAAGGATGCCACAATACAGTTCAGAAATAAAGGACATACATTCATTCAATAAACAATATCAGTTCAATAAACAGTTCAGTTCAGTATTCAAAATATAACCATTTTGAACATATCTTTACACAATCTGTTACTCACAGAGATTGGGCTAATAGCAGCTAGAGCGCGTCCCCGAGAGCCAACCCTAAACAGTCAATAAATAGAACACACACTAAGTTTCACAGTCGGAAGGATGATAATTAAATCCCTAAATTTCCTCGGTGTGGTTCTATGTCTAAATCCTCATTAAGATGCCTTAGACTAGGCCTAAGAATGCCTAGGATGAGATGAGGATGCAAAAATACACTTGGAAGGCATTTTCAAAAGTTGCTGAAAACAGGGGTCTCGCTCGAGCGAGCCTTCCTTCGCTCGAGCGAGCTTCCAAAATCAAAGGCTTCGCTCGAGCGAGAAATCCTTCGCTCGAGCGAGCTGCATGAACAGTAAAAGTACTGGATGCTCGATTTTTTACGCGCGATACCACGCTCGATGCTCGCTCGAGCGGAGCCCTGGACAAAGGTGCTCGCTCGAGCGAGGAATCCTTCGCTCGAGCGAGGAAGCCAAATCTGGAATTTCCAGATTTGCCTTCCAAGCTCAAACCAAGCATTCAAACACTCTAAACTCGACCTCTTGGGCCCAAATTCTGGAAAACACATCCCAAAACAATGAATAACAAGTTTCAAAAGCCAATTTGTGAATTCAAGCCCCAAAGGTGAGTCAATTAAAACCATTTTTCAAACCCATTTCATGAACAATTTGCAAACATGCAATGCATGAACTTTAAACCAAAACCAAGCTTCAAATCTTGCTCAATTGAGCTCCAATCTTTGAAAACAACTTGGAAGTATGGACTAATATAAAATCATGGACATGCATGTACAATCCATCATGAATTCAACTTCAAAATGCATCAATTCAAGCATGCATGTAACATTTGAGCTCCAATTCACCATTTATGAGCAAATTCATGACTTACTTCCCTATAATCATGATACATGCAAGATGGAACTTAAAAACAACAAGAGGATGATGATTTCACTCACCTAAGTCTTGAATTTCAAGAATGGAAGCACTATTTAGCAATCTATGTTACCAATCTTCAAGTTTCTAAGCAAGATTAAGCAATGCAAGAAGGAAATCAATTCTCTCCCTCTCCTCTCTCTCTAATTTTCGGCTATGCTCACAAAAATGGCTGAGGAGGAGTTTGATTAAGTGTTAAGGCTCAATACTAACAATAAACAAAATGTCCACTATGGGTGGCAATGTGGTAAATAAGTCAATCTTGACAATTAACTCGTTTTAATCCAATTTAATCATTCCTAATCAATTTTCAGATAAATATATCATTAAATCACAAATATTCTACTGATTCTAAAACACTAAACGGTTTCTAATTCGGCCGTCGATAAGGCCTTCAATTAGCAGTTTAAACATATACATTCAAACAGTTAATCAATCAATCAAACAGATGTAATATACAATTCGATAAATAAACTTATTCAATTTCAGTTTCGATTTCAATCAGTCTATTCGTCATTTCGATTAACTCAATTATCAGTCATTATCAATTCAGTTTAGCATTAATCAGTATATAATTCAGTGATTAATCGGTAATCAATACGAGGGTTGTTACACTTCTCCATCTTCCTCCTTCCACTCCTCCATGAGTGGCTAGTCGTCTTTTCTAGGATTTTGATAAAACCCTAGCCATGTAATTATGTAGTTTTCTTTTTTATTTTAAATTATGTAAAGGTTTTGAACATTTGTATGGTGATTTAGAAGTTTCTTTTATATAATTTTCATTATTCCTTCGAATATTTGACTTTCTGTGATTGTTGAATGTTATCCATACAATTGTTTTCTTTTCCTTCACATTCAAGGTATGGGACGAACCATACTACGAGGAACGAGTCGTATCACTACCCTAGTTTAGAGTGAACGATTCGTATTACTTGAGATGATTCGTGCTCGTACATTGAACGTGATGATCTTCTTGTTAAATGCTTTGAGCTTGTAGTTGCGAAGCATTAATCCGTTCAAACCATAGCATAATTGATTTCAATTGGAAACCCTAATTATGTGGTTAGTAGTGAATTCTTTACCCTAGGATTTTTTCCCCACTTCAGTAAACCCAAATTCAATTATTCTTGTTAATTTAATTTCTTAGTTTAATTTATTCGTTATTAAATTAGGTTATAAACAACCAATCTTTTTATCAAAATTAATTTAGGAATTTGACAATTAAATTAGTTTAATTTCACAATAGTCCCTGTGGATCGATACCTGGACTTGCCATTATTCTGATAGAATTTGGTATAATTTAGTATTTAATTTTGATGTGTTCAACGACCCATCACTTGCCATAATTGCCACCCACAAACTGCAGATACCAAACCAAATCAAACTAAACCTTGTGTCTCAACCGGGTAGGATTTATCATTCCTCTTTATATGCTCAGTTAAATTAAATAAATTTGTATAATTTATTACTATTGCATTCAATGTCAATTTAAATCTAAAAGTCGAATCAATGCTAAATTTTGTCAGTTTACAAATTGCATGTATGTTGTCAAGTGTCAATTAGCTTATACCACAAGATGGCAAGCCTATAAGTCAGAAGTGATTATAACAGAATAGTGGTTGCTAAACAGACTTCAATGGTTGCCAATCTGAATAAACCAGCCCCTCTGTCTCTCTCTCTTTTCAATGGTTGCCACACAGAGTTCAACTTGAGCTTGGCATATAAACAAACATGTAATAGGCAATCTGAATAAATATCTTGGATGGCTTTGGAAAGTAGAAAAGACAATCCACAAGAATCTAACAATAACCACACTTGACTATAATTACAGACAATGGGCAAGAATTCAGTTGGCACTATATTCATGTTTCAACATCAAGTAAGAATCTGAGTTCTATTATTGGAAATTAAGAAGCTGACTATAATTACAGAACTCACTACAGCACTATGATCATTAAAAGTCAAAATTTGAGCAAACAATTCAACCACAACAATCAACATCAATTTCATCCAATATATCCTAACTTGTCTTGAACCCCAAGACCAATGGATACATCAAAACCACATCAATTTCATGCAAAACAATATTTTTAAATTTCAACTAACAATAATTGACATGGAATCTTACACAACTATGATAGAGTCTACCCTAATTATAGCAACAGATCATTATATCAAATGTAACACTAATAAATCAATAGAAGCATTAACAAATACAATTGAAAACTTAGAACATACCCATAATGCCATGATACCATATTTTTTTTTTTTTTTTTTTTTTGATCCATTAACAGCACAAACACGGTTATACATAGCACCAAAACAACATAAACCCTGCAAATGCAAGTACCTTATATTCGTACCATCCTTTTTCTACGTTACTTGTACTGTTTCTTCCAAAAAAAATGTAATAACACAACTAAATATATATTTTTTAAAATTCATTCATTTTGTCTTTAAAAGTATAATTTTTGCAGGGTGATCCACAATCTATAAGATGCTGGTCTGCAGGAGTAAATCTAGTAGAAAACCAGAACAAAGACAATATGAATGATACTCAAATCAAAAATTCAAAATTTCCACAACCTATCATCAAAAACCTAGAAATTACAGTGGGTTCTTCAATCTCAGTTCCAATTGGACATCTAGGATTTTTTTATACAACAACAGCACAAAAACTCACAGTATCCAAAACAACAGCACAAAAACTATCAAATACCCATTAAAGATAAGTGAAGAAAGAAGAGAAAAGAGGGCACCTTTGAGATCATGGGAGTTCCAATCAATAATAAAATTTAATCCCCAATTCTGGTATAAGCCTTTTGAAGGATATTGCTCGTCCTAGGTCACAAATAGGGTTGAAAATTACATATAATAACTACAACTGAAGAATAACCCCTTCATTGTGAATCAAATCAAAACAATAAAAATTTAAACTCAAAATAAAATAGGCAAGATTCAAGCAAGACCAAAGTGAAAAAGATGACTTTTGGGCTTAGTGGAACCACAACAAACAAAAAAAGACTCATCATCCTGTCTCACCAAAACATTAAGAAATAATCTTGAGCTGTCTGTGCCAGTGCATTTCTCTGAAGTAGGTAGAACTATAAAATGAACAAGTTCTTTAGATTATCGGTTCGAATGTTCATATGGTATTATCTCACATTGAAACCCATTGAATTATTTCTATAAAAAATACCTTATGTATATACTACGCATCAGGCATTAGATGATTATTAATTTGTGATTTTATTTTGAATTTTTTCATAGGGACCATTATTCAACAATTCTAAGAATGCATCTATATATCCTCTTATTGGTTATATTTATATCAAAGGACAAGATAACATTATCACATCTTTATTGTCATATGATATAATCATAAAATTGTTGCAACAGAATAGGCAACAGAGCTCTGTTTGGATTAATATCTTTTACCAACATAGTTCAAAGAACACTATTTACACACTGCTTTGTCCAATTGAGGTTTCTTAACAATTTATGTCATCAGATTTTACTCAAAATTGGTGAGACATAAAATTACCTTTTTAAATTATTCAACACCTGAAAAACTTGCTGATATTAGAGTATATAGAACTTGCTGATATCATCCATTCATTCAAATTGTGACTCAACTATTGATACTCTACCAATGGCCAAAATGGTGCTGAAAACACCACAGCTACAAAAGTAGATTAGATTTTTGAGAAGCCTAAGAGACATTTTATCAAACAGTTTGAAAGCAAGAAAAAAAACAAACAAACAAACAAACAAACAAATTGAAAAGCCATAACAACTTCCCAAACCAACAATTCATTGGGGGCAACGAGCCATTAGATTTTAATGGGTTTTGATTTATATATATAGATATATATATATATACACACAAAGAAGACTAGAAGAGAAAGAAACAGAAAGGAGTGTCAGGATGATTCTGGAAATTTTCCTAGAAAGTGGAAAGAAAGAGAGAGCTTTCAAAATGGAGACTTTGAGAGAGAGAGAGAGAGAGAGGTACCTCAGGCTCGGACAAGGGTTTGCACTGCATAAGCTGTGCAATTTGCTCATCGAGATTCCCATGGGTATTCGAGGCAACCAGATCTACACTCATCTTCTGGATTATATACAGGAAACGATTTCAATGAAGAAAAACAGTTATGGTTCTATCGATACCTAGAAAAATGGTGTAGAAAAAGACCTAATCACCAACCTAGATTTTGGGTCAATACATGAACTGCACAGAGAGAGAGAGCTCGCAATCGGTGCTCCAATTGTCGGCGACCGTGAGGAGAAATGGCGGAGGCACGGCTGGTGAAGGGGCAGTGAGAGAGGGAGGGGAGAAGAGCAGCGGAGAAGTAGAGGCAGAGAGAGAGTGAGAGGTAGAGAGAAACGTTGAAGAGAGAGAGACAGGCGCTGGTCTGTTGTTGGGAACCAAATATATATATATAACACCATTACCGACTAAATATTTTTAGTCACCAATTCATTTTATAAAATCCATTCAAAATTTGAAATGTTTGGCTCCAAAAATTTTTGGTTTTTGCCGACTAAAATAGTTTTTGGTCGCTAAAATAAGGTTTTGGTGACCAAACTTTTGGTCGCCAAAGATAAATTGATGGGTCGTTGAACACACCAAAATTAAATACTAAACTATACCAAATTCAATCAGAATAATGGCAAGTCCAGGTATCGATCCACAAGGACTATTGTGAAATTAAACTAATTTAATTGTTAAATTTCTAAATTAATTTTGATAAAAAGATTGAATGATCATAACCTAATTTAATAACAAATAAATTAAACTAAGGAATTAAATTATCAATAATAAATGAAATTGGGTTTACTGAATTGGGGGGAAAACTAGGACAAAGAGTCCACCACTAGCCACGAAATTAGGGTTTCCAATTGAAATCAATTATGCTATGGTTTGAACGGATTAATGCTTCGCAACTACAAGCTCGAAGCATTTAACAAGAAGATCATCACATTCAATGTACGAGCACGAACCATCTCAAGTAATACAAATCGTTCACTCTAAACTAGGGTAGTGACACGACTCGTTCCTCGTAGCATGGTTCGTCTCATACCTTGAATGTGAAAGAATAGAAAACTCATGTATGGATAACATTCAACAATCACAGAAAGTCAAATATTTGAAGAAATAATGAAAAATATATAAAAGAAACTTCTAAATCACCATACAAATGTTCAAAGCTTTACATAATTAAAAATCAAAAAGAAAACAAAATAATTACATGGCTAGGGTTTCATCAAAACCCTAGAAAAGGAGACTAGCCACTCATTGAGGAGTGGAAAGAGGTAGATGGAGAAGAAACCACCATGAGAGACATCCTTGAAGCTTTTTGTTTCTCTTCCCTTCCAAACTCTAGCCTTTCCCTTTAGGTCAAAATAAGTTCAGAGCCCTAGAAAAGCCTTTTCCTTTTCTTTTTATACTTCTACTCACTTCCAAACAGGTTTAAAACGTCGGTTTGACTTTCCCAGAAAAAGTCAACTCTGTCCAAATTTTGTCCTTTTGCCCATTTTATGCTCCGACGATGTACAACCTGATTGACATTCAACACACATAAAGTATACAGTTTGACCAGCAAGTGAAATTAAGAGATTCTAATTAACGGCCTCAATGATGTACATTTCGGCCTTAATCACATCCCCCAACTTACTACTTGCTAGTCCTCAAGCAAGTAAAATAAAATAAAGTAAAACAAAATCTATCTATTTCCTCTTTCGTAGGAAAACGGTTGCATTTAGCATATGCAACAAGTCTTTAAACCACAAGGTTACCCCAAGTGGACGAGTAAAGTCTCGTGAGGGTTTCCAGAAATGATACCCACAAACATTAACATATTCATATATACTCAACAACAAATGACCACACTACTCCACCTAACAATCAACTTATATGCCACTACAGTGTGATATTGAGACATCATGAGTCATTAAAGGCACAATGGACAAGCATGAAGGAACCTATTGAGTCGAAATCACAATTCAGTTAATACAAAAGTAAAGTTCCCTATACTTGTGCATGCTAGTAGACAAGTCATGAGTACCCTCGGTGTAAAGTGCAATCTCCATATTAGTTAACTATCCACTATAATAGCCCAGTGTAACTCATAATAACACCAAACATATACAGAAAAACTAACCTGTTGCAGCCAAGATTCTCAAAAGTTTTTTTTTTTTTTTTTTATGACTGTGCAATGTCCTAATCCATTAAGCTTTCTAATCAACCCATGCAACAAGCATTGGGCCAATGACTCCCAAACCAGACGGTTTTAGGGCACCAGGTGTAAAGACACCCCTACGGGCTTAATAACCCGAGTTGAAAAGGTTACGAATCCGAACAAGTCATTCTTCTTATTTTTCCTTAACTGTGCAATGTGCAAGTCCCTTAAGCTTTCTAATTAACCCATGTAGTAAGTTTTGGGCCAATGACTCCCAAACCAGACGGTTTTAGGGCATTAGGTGTAGAGACACCCCTACGGGCTTAATAACTCGAGTTAAAAAGGCTACGAACCCAAACTAGTCAAGTGGTTTTTTTTTTTTTTTTTTTTTTAAGAATCTTGGCTCCTCATTTATTCTTTTCTGCAACTCTAGCTATTATCAATGATGTACACCAGGGATTATAATAAAAAATATCACCGCTATGATAATGTGTTCATGTGAATTAAGGCATACTCATGACAAGTGTACTAATACCACAAACACAGACAACTCTCCTCGTGCAAACATCGTATGCAAGTATCTACCCAATAAACCCTTTTTCATACAAATCTACTATGCTCTCCAATTAACATATGCAAATATCATCACCCTACTAGCAAAAAGTCACATCAAGTGAAGTAATGCAATCAAGTGAAACAGGTATAAGCATGAATTATGAGCCAAATAAAAATGCACAAAAGAAAATATAACCCTCATCCCCCAACTTGAATATGAAATTGTCCTCAATGAAAAAGTAAAGAGAAATGAGAGAATATTACCAGAATTGTAGGTGCACATCCAGGTAGGCAGAGAGTAACATATACACACTTCACACTTTTTTGTTTTTTTGTTTTTGTTTTTTTTTTTTTTTTTTTGTTTCGGTTGAAGAAAAGAAAGAACTAAAAAGAAAAATAAAAATAAAAATAAAAGAGACAAAGCAGTATACAGGTGGGTACTACGGGGAAGCCGGTGGTGGTAGTGGCGCCGAAGAGGTGGAACCTCTAGCCTTTTTGAAGGCCCGAGCAGATACACGTCGACTTATATCCTGCACACACCAAAAGCAAATAGACACAAAACGATAAAACCAATCATGAGAATAAAATAAAATATGAAAGCACAAGTTGGCCCACTAATGTCCCACATGCAATTCCCTTCTTCTTCTTTTTTTTTTTTGTGTAAATAAAAACGAAAATAATTAAATAAATAAATAAAAATGACCTTAAATTAAATTAACTAAATTATAAACTAAACTATAAAATAACTAAACTACAAAAGAGACTAAAGTATAGAATAAAATAACCAAAACTAAACAGGTTTTTTTTTTTAATTTATTTTTTTTATTATTATTATTATTATTTTTTAAATTGAAGAGAAGAAAATTAACTAAAACTGAAATAAAATAAAAACTAAACTACTTAATATTTAAATGAACAATTACATCATAGAATAAAAAAATATAAAAATAACAGCACTAACTAAACAAATAAAATTAAAAATAAAAATAAAACCAAAACAATCTAAAACTAATTAAACTAATCAGAATCACTAACGAACAATTTAAACTAAATAAATAGAGGAAATAAAAATAAACTAAATTAGGATTATTATTAGCACCATTATTTCGGAGTTTTTTTTTTTTACGAAAATAGAAAATTAAAAATCAAATAAATAAATAAATAAATAAATTTTATTTTTTTTAATAAAAAATTATAAATAAAATATTTGTATATTTATTTATTTATTTTTAAAATTTATTTATGTATTTATTTAAAATTTATTTACTTAAATAAATTAAAAATCAAATGAAAAAATAATAAGAATAAGAATAAAACAAAACAATTTTTTTTTTTTTTTTTTTTTTTGGAAATACTCCCGCACCACTCACGCGCCTGCTTATTAAGCAAGGTGCCATTTGCGGAATCATCAAAATTCCCGCACGTGCAGAGCCCAGGCCGCACGTGCGGCGATTTCACCCCTGCGCATTTTTTTTTTCTTTTTTTTTTTTTGGTTTCAATCGTCGTCCCGCACGTGCGGCTTGGTCATGGCGCTCCAGCACGCACCTGCTTTTAAAGCACGGGGCAATTTGTTCAAAGTCACAAATTTTTTTTTTTTTTTAATATTTTGAATTTGTATTTGTTTACAATTGAACATATATAACAACAACAAAAAAAAAAATTTAAAATTTTTATTTTTAAATTGAACAAGTATAACCCTTTTTGTTTTTTTTAAAACACAGAAAATAAACATGAAAGCATGTTTTTTTTTTTTTTTAAACTAACTCTCAGCACCTAACAAAAGGCACCAGAGTTATGGCATAAAGTTGCCACTTCAGAATCCCCCAGGTAATAAAACCCAGCGTAGTTTATAGCCTTCGAGCTAGTACAACCCAAATATACTTAACCATTTCTACCTTCAATTGACATCCGAAATAAATATAGCACATAAGAATATAACGAAATGCCCACTAAAGGTATAATCTTCACGCGAAAACCACGGGTACTATTTTTCTCCCTAACTGTGGTTGTAACTTTCCCTATTCTCCAACAGTGTGACAGACTAGGTTGATTCGGTATCCAGAATCGAGGCGCATAAAGCTACCTCAACCTATGGGGCTGCCATACAGAGTTCAAGCCAAGGTAGTTTTGAAGCAATCTCCACACCCCTGGGTATTTAAACCAGACTTTAGTCTCGGAAATCCCAAACCTTTGTGTTCTAGGCTTTGCCATTCGAACTCTAGTTCTCACCGTCTCAGTTGGTCTCCTAGGAACTCACTACAAACACGGTTAGGTGGCTATACCAGACCGTCAGATGCCATTCGGGCACGGCTAACACTAAAGGAATTACACCTTTAGAGGATTTAAAGTCTCCTAGACGCAAATAAAGCATGACGAGAACAAAGAAAAACAAAATAGCATAGAAGGGAAAGAAAAGAGAAAAAAGAAAACAATCTATCAATTATAGTAAAATGGGTCCATCAAAGCAATGGACTCAATCATATCCCCATTCCCAATCCCCTCTATATATGGTCACTTTGAAAGTGTGGCCAGTCTTTGGATCTCACACCTCAACGGCGCCATGAATAAATGCCTTAACAACTACAAAGGGGCCATCCCATCTTGATCTTAGCTTTCCCGGAAAGAGTCTTAATTTTGAATTAAAAAGCCACACTTTTTGGTCGGGTTCAAAGGATTTCCTATTAATGTGCTTGTCATGGAATTCTTTAGTCCGAGCTTTGAAAACTCTCGAACTCTCATATGCATCATTTCGGATTTCCTCCCAAAAGTAATACCTGACCTATGAAAAGAATCGGCCTTTGTCTTGCTTAGACCAATTCTGCGGAATTTGCCCAATGGCCAAGTAATTCACAATATGTGCAAACCACGGGGGGCTCGCTTGTGATAGCTCAAAGAGTTGTTCGTCCAGAAACGAATCATGCAAAATGAGTGTGGCTGGGAGTGGCTTCAACTCAGAGTGTTTGTGGTGTGACCAGAGATTGGTATGGCAGGCTCTCTCGACAGAGGAAGAAGTGACTCAAACCGGGGCTTTCCATGGAGGAAAATCCGATGTAGAAAAAGAATTAAGCAAGACATTCACCTCCTCAACTGACCCATCAATATCAAAATTTTCAAACCCAAAATGAGCTAGACAAGCCTCTAAAGGGTCCTCTACAAGAATGGAGGGCAAAAGCCTCCTCCACAATCTCATCCACAACATCCACTAATAAGCATTCCGCTCTCTCATAAGGTTGTTGGGATGCTTGAAAAACATTAAGTTTCACTTACACGTTGCCAAATGAAACTTCCATAACCCTGGTCCGACAATTGATGCATGCATTGGCCGTAGCCAAGAAAGGTCGACCTAAGATCACCGGGATTTGTTTCTTAGAACTGGCTACCGGTTCCATATCTAACACCAAAAAGTCAACAGGGAAGTAGAACCTATCAACCTTAACTAGCACATCCTCAATCATGCCACGTGGCACTCTGAGGGACCGGTCAGCCAATTGAAGAGTGACAGTAGTGGGCTTCAACTCGCCAAGACCAAATTTCTCGTACACAGAGTACGGCAATAAATTGACACTAGCTCCTAAATCTAATAAGGCCCTATCAATGAAATGATCCCCTATAATGCATGCAATGGTTGGGGTACCCGGGTCCTTAAGCTTAGGAGGTCGTGTCATTCAACAAGATGGAGCTTACTTGCTCCGTGAGTAGGACCTTTTGGGACACATGTGTCCTAGATTTACGCTTTTGCGTACAAAGGTCCTTCAGAAATTTGGCATATGATGGTACTTGCTTAATCGCCTCCAACAGGAGGAGGTTGATTTTTACCTGTTTAAAGGCATCCATCATTGCCTCCATAGATGCCGCCTTCTTATTAAAAGGGGATGGTGTATCAAGGCATTGGGAAAGGGTGCCCTTAGGCACATATGGAGTGCTAGGGACTAAGTCATCCCTCTTAAGTGTTTTCCTCTCACCCTTGCTCTCATTAGGTGTACCCCCGTGGTCACCCTTCTTAACTCTAGTTGCATCTGGCGCAACTGACTAAGGCTCTAACTCCCTACCATTTCTCAAAGCAACCACCGCCTGCACTTGCTCATGTTGCTTACCATTCCCACCCGACCTCTCTGCCCCGTATTGTCCCTTAGGGTTGGCCACAGTTTGACTTGGTAATTTTCCCTCATCTCTCCGATTCATGTTGTTAGCCATTTAACCCAATTGGGTCTCTATCTTGGCAATAGAGTGAGTGT
Source organism: Camellia granthamiana (assembly GCA_036172215.1). Lineage (NCBI taxonomy): Eukaryota > Viridiplantae > Streptophyta > Magnoliopsida > Ericales > Theaceae > Camellia > Camellia granthamiana. The sequence goes on along the minus strand of JAXFYN010000095.1, from coordinate 109,213 downwards.
GGGAAGTGAACTATTGGTGCTAACCCCTTAAGTTCTAAGAGAACTTCCAACACCTGAGTCTCAAAGGCAGAGTTGCCCTGAGAAACAGGCTGGGGTTGTGGTTGCCGGTACGGTTGTGGGGGTCGATAAGGTGTTGCGGTGGTCGATAGGATGATTGGTTGGCAGAATTATTGAAATTCTGCCTTGGTAGTGGAGGATTGTAAGAAGTGCCTTGTGAAGGGGGTCTCCATGAGAAATTAGGGTGATTTCTCCATCCCGGATTATATGTGTTGGAGTATGGGTCATTACCCGGGTTGGAGAATCCTTGAGCCAAATTCACATGCTCTTGGACTAACTCCGGAAATTGTGATGCCAAAGGGCCACTCACTCAAGTCATGAGCAGGGCTCGCACATATAACACATGCCTCACGGAATTGAGGCTGATCTTGCTGGGAGGGGGGCATGTCCCGTAGCTAATAAGTGGTCTATCTTGTGGGACAGTGCCTCTACTTGTTGGGCTAACTCTAGGTTTTGCCCGACCTCATAAATGCCCCCTCTTTTCGGGGCTCCAACTACTGGTTACCGGACTTGTCGGGCTGCGGAGGCATGGTGAAGGGAATTATCACTTAGGTTCTCAAACAATTGCCATGCCTCGGCATCATTTTTAGACATGAATGTCCTACCACAGGACGAATCCACCATTTGGCGGTGCGGCTCAGTTAAGCCATAATAAAATGTTTGAACAAGTTGCCAATCAAGCACTTGGTGGTGGGGACACTGTTGGACAAGGTCTCGAAGTCTTTCCCACGTCTCATGGAATTGCTCGCCATCCATTTGAGCAAAGTTTGTGATGGCTCGCCTAAGTTGGTTGGTTTTACCTATGGGAAAGTACTTCTCGAAGAACCGTTGCTGTAATTGGTCCCAAGTTATAATTGAATTAGCAGGTAAAGAATTTAGCCAGTGTTTGGCTTTATCCTTTAACGAGAATGGAAACAATCGCAACATTCACTACAACAAAAAGCACCAACGGCGACTAAAATTTGGCTTTTCGTCGCTGAAAGTTCAACAAATGGCGACTAAAATGGATTTCGTCTCCAAAACTGATGCCTTTTGCCGACTAAACGACTTTAGTCGCCGAATAGGTGGGTTTTAGCGACTAAAAGTTGGTTTGGTCGCCGAATATAGTGTTTTCACGACTACGAAAATTTTAGTAGCTAAAAGGCACTGTTTTTAGCGACTAAAAGCATTTAGTAGCCAAAACCTGTGCTTTTGGCGACTAAAATATATGTTAGTCGCCGAATGGTGGTCTTCTACCGACTAAAAAATATGTTAGTCGCCGAATGGTGGTGTATTGGGGCGGAAATGAAGGGTTTTAGCGACAAAGCCGCGGTTAGTAGCCAAAACCGTGCTTTTTGCGACTAAAGTATATGTTAGTCGCCGAATGGTGGTCTTTTACCGACTAAAATATAGGTTAGTCGCCGAATGTTCGTCTCAAAATTTTTTTTTAGTAAAATACTTTATTTTTTACATTAAATACATGAAATAAAATAAATTATTTATATATATAGTTTGTATTAATACCGGCATAAATAGTATATAAATAATATATGTTGCAATAATTTTTCGCGTGAGGTTGTAGTGGCATAGTGGGGGAGAGAGTGTTGCTAAAGTTTGACAAAGTTGGGAATTTGGCAGGTCACCGGTTCGAAACGTAGCAGCAGCAAAAGGCAAAAAAAATTTTTTTTTGAAAATGCTTTCAGCGACTAAATACTTTAGTCGCCAAAGGTATAAATAATAAAATAAAAAATTAACTATTGGCGACAAACCGTTTAGTCGCCAAAGGTAAAATTCCCAAAAACGAAATTGAGTATTGGCGACTAAAACTTTAGTCGCTGAAGACCATACAATTGGCGACTAACTGTTTTTTAGTCGCCAAATGAAATCTGCGACCATATATTGGCGACAAAATGGGCGACGAACATTTTTAGTCGGGAAAAGTTGAATTTCAACATTTGGCGACTAAAAACAGGACCTTTGGCGACTAATAATTTAGTCGCCAAAGGTGTTTTTTCTTGTAGTGATTAAGGCCTCATTTGTGAAATTCTGGATCCTCATTGTCGAGCAAATTTCCAGAAATTCATTCAAATGCTTATAAGGATCATCATGAGTTAGTCCATGGAATGATGGGAGCATTTGTATGGTCCTGGACTTAATCTCATAATGAGCAGCAGTGGTGTTGGGTAATTGGATGCATGATGGTGATGTATATGCAGTGGGTGTAAAATAATCCTTAAGTGTCCGGTTGGGCACATTCGGGACATTAGGGATCTGCCATCTCTAATGGCTCAATGTATGAATATGAATATTCAAGCCTAGGAACACGGGCAGAGGCCTAAGTCTCCTAAGGGTCCTTTCTAGTTCAAGGTCCAAACTCTATAATTCAGGGCGACAAGAACGAGGCCTGTGCATACACTACCCACACACACACAAAAAGTTTTGACTCTGTGCACTAAGTTACAAAAGCAAAATGCTAAAAGAGAAATACTCACAGCGGTTTAACGAAAACGCTTTACTCGTCTTGCGGGTGCTTGACGTGTAGACGTTGTCTCCAACCTCTGTTTGAGCTTTGACTTTCGTTTTAGCACTTTGGTGCTTTGCTTGTGAGTGTTTGCTTCTGTTTACTCACTTTAGTGCTGCGGTTTTTTTTTTTAAAAAAAGCTCGGCTGCGCTCCGCTTGCACTTCAATGATAGCTCCAATTTCAAATGCTCTGCACACTTAGCAACACAAAAACATAAAATCCTAAACTAAAAATTAAAATAAAAATGTAATTTTAAATTAACTAATTTCGCCAGAAGTCCTCGGCAACGGTGCCAAAATTTGATGGGTCGTTGAACACACCAAAATTAAATACTAAACTATACCAAATTCAATCAGAATAATGGCAAGTCCAGGTATCTATCCACAGGGACTGTTGTGAAATTAAACTAATTTAATTGTTAAATTCCTAAATTAATTTTGATAAAAAGATTGAATCATCATAACCTAATTTAATAATGAATAAATTAAACTAAGGAATTAAATTATCAATAATAATGAAATTGGGTTTACTGAATTGGGGGAAAAACTAGGACAAAGAGTCTACCACTAGCCACGAAATTAGAGTTTCCAATTGAAATCAATTATGCTATGGTTTGAACGGATTAATACTTCGCAACTACAAGCTCGAAGCATTTAACAAGAAGATCATCACATTCAATGTACGAGCACGAACCATCTCAAGTAATACGAATCGTTCACTCTAAACTAGGGTAGTGACACGACTCGTTCCTCGTAGCATGGTTCGTCTCATACCTTGAATGTGAAGGAATAGAAAACTCATGTATGGATAACATTCAACAATCACAGAAAGTCAAATATTTGAAGAAATAATGAAAAATATATAAAAGAAACTTCTAAATCACCATATAAATGTTCAAACATTTACATAATTAAAAAATTAAAAAGAAAACAAAATAATTACATGGCTAGGGTTTCATCAAAACCCTAGAAAAGGAGACTAGCCTAAAATCATGGAGGAGTGGAATAAGGTAGATGGAGAAGAAACCACCATGGGAGACATCCTTGAAGCTTTTTGTTTCTCTTCCCTTCCAACGCTAGCCTCTCCCTTTAGGTCAAAACAAGTTCAGAACCCTAGAAAAGCCTTTTCCTTTTCTTTTTATACTTCTACTCACTTCCAAACAGGTTTAAAACATCGGTTTGACTTTCCAGAAAAAGTCAACTCTGTCCAAATTTTGTCCTTTTGCCCATTTTATGCTCCGACGATGTACAACCTGATTGACATTCAACACACATATAGTATACAGTTTGACCAGCAAGTGAAGTTAAGAGATTTTAATTAACGGCCTCAATGATGTACATTTCGGCCTTAATCATAAATAATAATTTTTTTATATTTCCATTCAGCGACGAAATAATTTAGTAGCTAAAAATTCAATATGCGGCGACTAAAAAAATTCTGTGTCGCTGAAACTAAGTTTTTGGCGACCAAAGTTTGGTCGCCAAAGATTGAAAAATAATTTTTACTTTCCATTCGGCGACTAAATGCTTTTAGTAACCAAAACTCAATATACAGCGACTAAATTTTTTTTTTTGTGCAATTCTAAATTTTTAGCGACTAAATTTTTTTTTAATTGCCAATGATCAATATACGCCGACCTAAAAAAAATTGGTAACTAAATATTTTATTTTTACCGACTAAAAAAATTATTTGTCACTAATTCCCTAATTTTTGGCGACTAAATTTTTTTTAGTCGCCAATTTTAGTCGCCAAATGTACATTTTGTTGTAGTGGTAGCACATTTTGTCTAAATTTAAACAATGGCATTTAGGTCTACAATGTTCATTCCTTGGTTAATTGTAAGACAAGTTTTGCATGCTATTCTAAAATAAAAAATGCTGACAATTAGCGCAAATTATACTATTAGCCCCTCTATTTTGGTTATTATATCATTTTAGTCTTTGTAATTTCAATTGAATCAATTTTAACCTTGAATTTTTTATTTTGTCAATATATTGGTCTAATTGATAACATTTTTTTATGACAAATGCAACCTGTCGTCGTTTTAAGACTAAACCTTAACAAAATACTTGGTCAATTCGGTGACTTAATCTTAACCAATCCAATAAAAATTTTCTATCAAATACCCTAAAGATGTCATGCCCCAAAATTTGGACAATTAAATATTAAATTATGATTAAATCCCAATCAATATTCCATCATTTTCATGCCAATACAATATCAAACTAACATCAAATAAATAAAAATAAAAAATAATAACAACAAAATAAACATAAATCAAGAAAAGTATGTTTTGCACTCACAATTATTTTTTGAACAACAAGAAAATACTTAGTGAATTAATAAAACTACTTAAATGAAACCATAACCCTCCTCTTTCTCCCCGCCGTCTCACTTTCTCTCTCGGCTTTCTCTTTCCCGGGGATTGCTCCTACACATAGAACACTTTTTCTTTTCTTTTTTTCTTCTTCTCTTCCCGTGGCTGCTACTTCTATTGTCCTGAAAATTCTTCCACACTCTCATGATTATAACTAGGTCTAGTATATTATACATAATTTACTATTATATTTATATTTTACAAATACCACATAAATACAATATATATAAATATGTTATATAATATCAACATATATATGTCACTTTTTTATATATATAATATATATATATATAAATATTCGGATTAATTACATGTTATGAATTTGTCATTTTAAATTTTATAGTGATTCTATATATGAAATTATACTTTATTTTCCACATTATTTTATATAATCACAACTCATAAGAAGAAAAACCTACATAACAATTACACTCTCAAGAAACCTCTAAAGTTTGAATTTACTATTTGAGTTACTTTTTTTAATTGTTGAACAGTAAATTCATTTACGTTTTGACATCATATTACATATGATTAATTACTCTATACACTGAGATGTATCTATCGTTTGGATATTTTCATTATTTTTTCTTTTTGCGTTTAGATGTTGTTATGTGATTCTTTCTTGAATAGATGTTGTTGAATTTTTTTTTATATAGTTGATATTTTAATTTAATTAAGAGTGTTTATTTTATAAATTTATAATTTAATATATATATATATAATAAAATCATTATATAATAATCCAACTACAACATATTTATATTTAATTTTTTTAAATAAATTTTGTATAATTTCTATTTCTACATATTTTTATTTTCCAAATGAATATAAAAGAAAATTAAATAATTAGAATTACTTTTAATTTTATATTATTAATTGTTCTTCTAATTTAACTATTATTTTTAATATTAAAATGAGTATTTATTTTACTATTTTATAATTTAATATATATCATACAAAATTATTATATGATAATTCCAATTCTATAATATGATAAAACTAAAATTATCAAAATACACAAATAATTTAACTAAATTTAATATATATATATATAAGTATTCGAGTAACATTTTTTATAAAATGATAGTGTCAATATTATCAAAATAAATAATTAAAATCATATTTTAATTTTAATTTTAAATTATTCTTTTATAATATACGCATCATACCATTAAATATATTTTGAAAAAAAAATAGCACGTGGGTTAGTTCTTATAATTAATAAAAGAATTTGTTTTTCAATTTAGACCCAAAATATTATATAACTTGATTTTGGCCCAAGGTTTTTGGGCCCTTCTAATTTATGGCCCGTAATTTACCAAAACATATGGGATTGAAAAACAGAATGCGCCTCAAAAGTTACATTAAGGCCCCTTTTATTTTTGCTAATTTGACTTCCAAAATTTTGGGCCACTCTAATTTATACAAGAAGATTGGCCCTATTTTATTTTTGTGAGGCTACAAGGCCTTAACTTTTGGGGGGCCCTATGTTGGTCAAAAATTAGGGCCCGAGGCAGCTGCCTCTGTGGCCTGCATCCCACACCCAGGCGTGTGTAAAATAAAATTTAGATAATGAGGTACATATATACTAATTAGAAAATGATATAGAAATTCATTTTTTAAGATCTATTTTCAAAAATCATTGTTGTATAAAAAAGATGGTTAGTTGATGATTAAATAAAATATTAAAGACAGAGTTGCATTAGATATTCTAATAGTCTACCACATTACTAAATAAGTTTAACTTTTGAGTTAGAATAGCACTACATCATTTCTCAACATAAATTTGTGACTTATTTTGAAACCATAATTGGCATTTTGTAGAATTTAATGTATATCATAAGAATATATTCTTCTTTGTATTTATGTTAATATATCATATTATTTATGTTAATACATCATATCATTGATCGTAGGCGTTATGTACATCGAAAAAAGTATTCTTAAGAGAACTCACGATGTAAATACAAAGAACCTTAAAAAGAAGAAAATCTACATTCTCATATGCGATGATGGAGATAGAGTACTAGAGATCAGTAGAATTCTAAAATTATGTGGGTGTTTGGAAAGTGGGTTTTTATGTAGGTTTTTTAATTGTAAGATATTATTGGCGAAAAAAAATTTTGTGTTTGGAAAGATAGTTGAGTTTTTTTGTAGTTGGATGTGATGTTTATGAGAGAAAAAGTAAAATGATTATGGGGTTGGATGTGATATTTTGTTTGAATTTTTTTTTTTTGATTTTGCAAAAAGTTTGTCTTCTAGTAGAAAAAATTAAAAAAAAAAAACTAAACCCAAACCCAAACTTCCCAAAACTAGTTTCATATCCCATTACGAAAAGAGTAATAATAGAAATTTTAAAAATTCTATCAAAATTTTTATCAAATATCTTATATGGGTGTGGAACTCCCACGATGTGGATCCTCACTATGTGGGTCTCATATGAGTTCGAAATTTACATGAGAAATTTGATAGAAATTTTGGTACAATATTTAAAATCTCTAATATTTTTGTTACGAAAATACGACAATCCTTTTCAAAGTCTGAGTAATAAAAATTGTATTGTCTAACTTCATTAAAAAATGAAATTCATTAGGCTATCTCCAACGTTTAATCAAATGTATAAATTTGGTGAAAAAAATGCACTTTTTTATTTTTATTTTTATTTTTATTTTTTTATCTCCAACGGTTTCATCAAAACTGTATCAAATTGAAAACAATCCAAATCTTTCACCAAATTGAGGACCTGGTCAGCTTTCACCAAATTACTATGCGTGAACGTTGGGGGTGGGGCTCACCGGACAACCGACCGGACGTCTGGCCGATCGTCCCCGCAGTCATCCGATTAACAGCACAAAATTGAAGAGGAAACCCAAACCCTCCATTTTAGCGTGACTCGTCTTACGGTTCTTCAACAAATGGCTAATTTTTTGACAACCAAAAAAGGATCTTCTTTTCTTTCCTTGCAGTTTCTTGGCAACCAAAAAGGGAATAATTTGTAAATGGTGTTTTTTTTTTCTTCATTTTAGCTGAGATATATTATACAAGTAGCTAACTGGTTGCTAGTTTTTTTTTCTAACTAGTTGCTGGTTTTTTTTTTCTTTCTTCATTCTCTCTAATATATATATATATATATATCCAAGTAACTATTACAAATATTTGTTCTTCTTGCTTTTATTGTTCCCTGTAAATTCATTATCTTGTGATTATCACAAGTATCCGTCACAATTAAACTTGTATATCAAAGTTATCATACTTGCAACACTAATCATGCAATATATTTTCAAGCATGGAACAATAAAAAATGGCAAAGATTTAATGGAGGGAAAAAGAAATGGCAAAAAAATTGAGGGAAACTGAAATGGAGGGGGGAAAAAAATTTCATGAAATGCTCTTGTCGATTGATCGGCTAGTCGTCCCTCCGGACATCCGGTGTTTTGATGAAAGTTACAGTAGTTCATCATTGGAGTAACTAATATCAAATAGAGAAATTGGACATATTTTTACTCAAATTTAATAAAATTTTTAGTGAAGTGTTAGAAATACCTTATTGTAGTTAGTGCCTTTTTGGCAATGACTTTTTTAGTTGACTTTTTGACTTTTTTAGCCTGGGACTTTTTTAATCGTTTGGTATTCTTGTGTGACTTTTTAGCTTTGGAATGGTGTATTTTTCTTATTTTGTTTTTTTGTATTTTTTAATTTTTTTTTATCCTTTGTGATTTTTTAGTCCAAAATATTTACGAAACGACCCGTTAATATATAAATTTGTGTCCTTTGTTGGCAGACGTTAAAAGTGACACACAAGATGTACATGATCAGGAGTTGTGTCTACAACAGATTCTCTACGTACCTAAACACATAATTCCTATATATGAACAAAATTTTACACGATTTTTTTGTAAAATTAACATGCTTCCAAAAGTACATCTATTGACATTCTAGATATGGTCCACATTATACAAAATTTGAATGTATACAACATACTTCACTTTTATAATAATTTTTCAAATAACTATTCCAAGTAAATAACATTTTTATTTTTATTTTTGATTAACAATAAACGTGAAGTACCAATAAATCTTAAATATTGATCTTATAAACTATTTGATCTTTCTTTTTTTCTTATGAATCTAAAAGTCCCATTTTAGTGTGAATTATATAAATGGTCAAGTATAAATCCGCATATGTGATGTGTTAAGCGACAAATGTGAGTTTTCTCATAATGTTGAAATTATTAAATGTAACACTTCAAAAAAAAAGGGGGAATTTATTGATAAATCCCATTTAGAGATGTTTTATCCCAATAAGTCCACAAAGAAAAATTATATCCCAATGAGTCCCATATAGTTTTCTTCTTATTCCATAAAGTCCAGTTTTTAATTTTGATATTTATACGTGGACTATTATGCCCTTATATATATATACACTGTGTTAATACGTAACACACGTTCCTGTGATTTCGTTATTCAGTTTTGGCAGTTTCTATATTTCTAATTCAAATCGTTACGTTTCTACCTTGCATGCTGTCGTTCTATCGTTCTGAGGCGTTGATGTCCTAGGGTTTGATTGTTGCTGTTCTAGTCTGGTATGGCGATTTTCCAGTGAAGAGGACGAAGTTGAAGGTGTTCGGTTCTGTCATTTTCTGGAGTATAACTGCCTCGAAGCAATTGTTTTTGAGTTTTGGACGACTGTAGGATTGGACGATTAAGGTTAGTATCATTGTAGTTATGAATACATGTTCACTTTTTGTTTTGATTTGTAGGATGGATCAGATCCTTTGTTCTTGGATTGATATGGATTGGATGCTCTGTTTTTTCAATTACATCCATCATACGTGGTCATTAGAGGGGAGGTCATTCAGATATATGTTGAATGTTATAATATTCCTTTTTTACTTTGATGTATGCAAAATGAGGCTATGTGTGAGCGATATAATTCAGAGTATATTGAACAATGTGAATGTTTACATCATGTTAGTATTACGTGAAGAATGTGGATGTTTGCATTTTACTTTGATGTTTGTTTAATGAGGCTATGTCTGAGTGATATAATTGTGATTATATGGATCAATGTGAATGTTTATATCGTGGTCATGTGGAGGGGAGGTCATCAGATTTGTGATGACTGTGGATCCTCTATAATTCACAGTATGTGGAACAATATGAATGTTTACATCGTGTTAGTATTATGTGAAGGATGTCGATGTTTGCATTTTACTTTAAGTTTTACTTAATGAGGCTCTGTGTGAGTGATATAATTGAGAGTATATGGATCAATGGGAATGTTCACATCGTTATGCTGTGGAGGGGAGGTCATCAGATTAGTGATGAATGTGGATATTCTATAATTCAGAGTGTGTGGAACAATGTGAATGTCTACATCCTGTTAGTATTACGTGAAGAATTTCGATGGTTGCATTTTACTTTAAGTTTTGCGTAAGAAGGTTCTGTGTGAGTAGTATAATGGAGAGTATATGGATCAATGTGAATGTTTACATCATGGTCATTTGGAGGGGAGGTCATGAGATTAGTGATGAATGTGGATCTTCTATATTTCAGAGTATATGTGTCAATGTAAATGTTTACATCGTGTTCGTATCATGTGAAGAATGTGGATGTTCTCACTTTTACTTTGATGTTTGCTTAATGAGGCTTTTGTGTGGGTGTGAATTTTCACATCTTGTTTAATGTGAATTATGGATTTAACACTTGAACTGTACTTGTATGCTTCTAATTTTCGCACAATGTGAATGTTCATATCGGTTTGGATTATTGTTAATTGTTGTATTGTTTTCTTTTTACAGGAGATGGATAGCTTTATGATGTTGGTGTGTACATATGGTTGCAGTACCACTGTAATAAATGCTGCCCGCGCATTGTGTTATTCGCGTTTGGTGGACTGTTTGTGTGAAAAATGGGGGGAGTTGTCTGTTGGTTCTTTTTCATTGTTTTGTAAATTACCTGGGATTAATAGGTGTGATTTGGAGAATGAGGAAGAATTTCAGAACATGTTACTGCTTGCTAAATCAATGGGGGTACAACATGTAGAAGTTGTGGTTGAGTTGAAAAGTGATATTGGTCAGTCAAGTAGTTTGGGATTGGTGCGTGTTGGGGTTGAGGAAGAAGTTGATGCACTACGGAGATTTTGCCAGCATAAGGAGAAGGTGTTGTTGTCAGCCCCTTGGGCAAATGGTATTACGCATGTGGGACAACGGTTTGTTGGAGGTGCACAAGAATTTCATGACGTTTTGTGTAAGTATGCCATCCAATGTGGGTTTCAGTTTAAATACGTGAAGAACGAGACAACAAGAGTTACTGCTGTGTGCGCAATACGGGAGGAGAGGGGCTGCTTGTGGGCTATACATTGTAGAGCACAACGAGCAAATGATTTTTTCTACATCAAGAGTTTTAGTGACGTCCATACTTGTGGTACGGATGTCCGAACATCGAAGAATCCGCGAGTTAGTTCGGATTTGGTGTCGAGTACCATATCCGAAATTGTGAGGGACAAGCCGTTGACTCGGCCGTGTGATGTGGTGACTATTTTGAAGAGGGATTATGGGCTAGATGTTAGTTACCATGTCGTATGGTTGGGTGTGGAGAAAGCAAAGGCTGGTATTCATGGAGAGCACTCGTTATCATTTGACCAGCTGCGGTGGTATTCGGATGCTGTGATGCGGTACAATCCAGGGAGTTATGTTAATATTGACTATGATGCGAGTAGTCAACAGTTTTGTCGTTTCTTTGTGTCATTCGCTGCGTGTATTTCTGGGTTCAATTCTTGTCGGCCTTTATTATTCTTGGATGGAACATTCCTCAAAGGAAAGTACAAACGTCAGTTACTTGCGGCAACGGCGAAAGACAGAAACAATGGTTAGTCTTTTTTTTACTTGTATATTCATGTCAATATGGACATTGGCATGCATAGTATGGACAAATGAGTGATTGAGAAATTATAAGTAATGTGAACATTGACATTAGTATGCACTGATGTGAATGTTCACATCTGTGTGTTCTAATGATAGTAATGTCAACATTCACATTATTATACACTGATCCATTCACATTATTATACATCTGTGTCTGTTAATGACAGTAACGTGAACATTCACATTCAAATGAGTGTATACTACTGTCAGTTGATCCATTAATGAATAGTACTGTGAATGTTCACATTATGAATGACTCGACAATCAGAAATGAATTGTTAATGATCGCTAATGTGAATATTCACATCATTGATGGTTACGAACTTGAATCCAGAAATAACAATAGTAATAGGGCAATGTAGATATAAACATTCACATGACCTGTTTCGTTTATATTGTGAACAGTTGCGTATTGTTGTTGTGTTGTAGGTCTGTTTCCTGTTGCATTTGCGATTGTTGATTCGGAGACCACGGTGAATTGGTCGTGGTTCTTGCATGAACTTGGGAAGGTTGTTGATGGTAAGCGGCAGATTACGTTTATTTCGGATCGTAATCTTGGTCTGTTAGAAGCTATGCCGAAGGTGTTCCCATCGGCTCATCACAGTTATTGCTTACAACACTTGAAAAACAATTTAAGAGACCGGATGAAAGGAATTGATAATGGATTCAGGGATCACCTAGTAAGTAGTTTGGGTGATTGTGCTTACGAGCCAACTGTGGTAGGGTTCCATGAAAAGCTTGCAAAATTAAAAGAGGAGGGTAAACGACGAGCACATGATTTTTTCAAGGACCTGGCACCTGAGCACTGGGCAAATTCGTACTTTAGGTAATAATAGTTTCATAAAGTGTTACATTTGTGAAGTTTAGAATGGTAGCGATGTGAATTTTCAGTTTAGAATTGTAAAAATCTAAAAATTGTGTTTCATGTTGAATGTCAATGATGTGAATGTTCACATCTGATAATGATGACTGATTTGAATGATGTGAATGTTCACATCTGTTGTCACGAGTTGTTGTTGTTAACATTCACATCATGCTGTCATTGAAGTTGATGTTAATGTTCACATCTGTCTATCTTTTAATGTTGATGTTAATGTTCATTGCGAATGTTCAGACATGTTAAATTTCATGTTGTAAGATGTTTGTGATATTGTGCAGGGGCATGCGTTATGGGGAGATGACTTCCAATGCGGCGGAATCATTTAATAACTGGATTAAAGAAGCACGTAATCTTCCTATCACTCAACTGGTGGACACAATTCGGACTCAGTTAATGCGGCAAATGTCTGCACGACGTGACCAAGCAAACAAATGGAATGAGCTTATTTGTCCTACATTCGAAACAAGGCTTATGGATTCGTTCAATGACAGCAGATCTTGGCAAGTTAGCAAAGCCAATGAGGATGTGTTTGAAGTTCATTCGATACCATCTGTTACTGTTGATGTTGCGAGGCGTGCATGTTCGTGCTTCAAATGGCAAATCAACGGATTCCCATGTGACCATGCTGTTGTTGCCATTCAGAAGAGCCGCTACAATCTCAATGATTGTGTGGAACATAACTTTCATGTAGAGACATATCGTGCAGCCTATTCGGGAGCCATATTCCCTATACCATCGGTGGAGAAGCCGCCTTTTGATCCCACGGACTTCACTATATACCCGCCAACTGTGAAAAGACCACCCGGAAGGCCGAAGAAAAATAGGATCCCATCTAGGGGTGAGAAACTGAAGCAAATAAGGTGCGGGAGATGTGATAACTTGGGGAGCCATAATCGGAAGTCATGCACGGAGCCGATATAGGATGTACCTTTTTTTCATTTCAACATTGTATTTTACATTGGATTCTTATATTCATTTTTGAAATAAGAGTGTGTTGTGTTGGCAAACATTGGGTTGCAATAAGATTACGTTGCGTTGGCAAACATAATAATGCATTAGTATTTGATTTGTGTTTTATTTTCACTTTTTTAAGGTACCAATCTGACATTTATGTTGGTTGTGTTTTGGATGAATGCAAGATGTTAACATTAACACTGGTGTAATATAATCACATTATGTGAATGTTCACATTGTTGATCTTTCAAACATTTCTGTGTTGGGAATGTTCACAGCATTACGAATGTCGAAAGTGACTATGTACATTCAGAGCAATGTTGCAACTGTGAACATTCACATCTGTAAACATTAGTGCTTATGAATGTCATAATTGATTGTTCACATATGGCAGGCATGAATGACATTTATAACTGTTATGAGCAAGAACAGATGTGAATGTTCACACATGTGTAAGTGATCCGTAATTATGTCATGTAGACCAAGTGTACACTCCTGCACGAAGTATGTGTATCATAGAACACTCAGGTTCAAACATTCGCATGAATTACACTCATAACAACACAGCAGTATGGATATCGTAAGTGAATGTGAACATTCACAGCTGCAAAACATAACAACACCAAAAGTAGTTCAAAATTCCCAGCTGGCTTTTTCCCATTAACAAATGTTGTATCAATGTTTTACAATCAGTTGTTGTGTCAAAATGTTAACGCATTCCATATTAACATTCATATCGAGTCTTGGTTAGTTTGTAGGTGGACACCCCCCACCTATAGGTTTTAATGAAGCTCTAATTTCCTCTGATTCAAAAAACTATGCACTAACAAATCTCGTAGTCCACACCATTCTGAACTAGTGAGGCTGCCCACAAGTTCTTCATGGAATATGTGCGCCCGCATGATGCAACATACTGCAGGTCCACAGTCCACTCTGTAAAAAAGAAATGATTTTGATTAGCAGTTGACATGAATATTTGCATAATTGTTATGGAGGTTTTGTAAAAAATGTAGTGAGGCTTACGAGTCGGCGCGTTGCTGAGGACAGACATCCACACTGTTGATTGGTTGTGCTGGATTTTGGCCTGCTAGCTTAGTGTGTAGGGGTGATGACTCGCCAATGACGCTCACAACATGCTCAATGTACTTCCTCTGTGTATGGAATTTCAAATTAGGCACCAACAAACATATGTGTGTGTACAGTCATGTAATGCATGAGAACAAGTCATATTTGTGTTCAAAAATAGCCACTTACAACTTCCTGTGCTTGGTCGATATGCGGGTCATGTATTCCTATTCTTGGGCGCAATGAGTTGTAATGCCTCCACAAATTGTCTTCAGCATCATACATAACTATCGTCCAGTGGTACTCATGATGCAATGGGAATAGTAGGTATCTCTCTCCTTGGTAGTTCTTGACATGTGCATCAATGTGTTTACTTCTTTTTCAAGGATGGTACTCTCGTATCACTTTCTGTACACATTGGACAAATAATTAATGGACTGTGAAGTTTCACATTCACAGTACAAATAAGTAATGGACTGTGAAGTTCCACATTCACATTACAAATAATGGAATGATAGATTACCAAACACATGCTTGTGAAGATGAATGACGCTTCATCCGAAGTTGGGTTGACCACCTCTTGTTGTTCATGCAACAGTTCAGCATATGCATCTATGAGCTGCACAAACATGGGGTCATATTATATAGATTTGTGGTTGTGAGTGTGTCTGTGTCTGTGTGTGCATATGCATGAAGAGCTAATTATGTTTGTACTGGCATACATTGCTGTGTATTGATTCCTCCTTGATAAGGTTGAGAATGTCATCAAAATACACATGTGTAGCCTTTGAATCTCCTTTCCACACCAGCAGCCTGTGCATTATAAACAAACCAATGTGAATGTTTACATTGCACAGATCTGAACAAACCCAGAAAATTGAACACAGTGATGATTATAGACAATTACGGAATGTGAATGTTAACGTTAGATGTTTGCACAGTCACTTACTCATCGCCTCCACTTTTTTGTAAAGCTTGGACCTTTTGTTTGTCTTGTTTGGACATCTTGCTCCACACTTTGAACTTGTTGGTCAGGGATAATTTTTTTGGCTACTTCGCTGGTGGGTGTTTCTCCACATCTTCAACCATTTCGACTGGATGGGGTTGCTTTTGGCCCGGTAAGTCTGGGTACTGGAAGTCAGGCAAGCGATGTTCTTTGCGATCTTTTTCCTTTATACGCTTGACCCTAGAAGGTGGGCTGATATTGTGTTGCATTGGGCTAGGGGGTTGCTTTTCTGCTACAGCATGTGTGACAATGTGGACTAACTGGTCATCGTAAAGATCTTGAAGAATTGTTTTATCGCCTTCCAAATCGATGACCAGCTGCGTTAAGCGTTTGATTTCTTCATCCTTCTGCTGCATGCACTTCTGTATTTCGGTATTTATGTTGGGTGGGCTGGACTGGTTGAACAATTTATGTTCAAGATCAGCTATGACTCTTGCCCTTAACTCCCATGAAAATTGAAGGTGTTTGTACTTCGCTTCCCATTGCCTTATGACGCCCCAGGCCTTCCGATTTTCTTGGATAAGCATGTCAATCAAATCAGGTTGGTTTGTGTTTGGTATTACAATAGCTGTGTCATAATGTTGGCTGCTAAATGGAATGTGAATGTCCTCATCACTGTCCTGTTGCTCAACCCCATCCCCAGAAAAGTCAGAGTTGCTGCCACTGTGTTGTTCTCCCTTGATGTCAAAGGGGTTGGGAGATGTTGTGGCTGGTTCATAAATTTCAGGCTCCACCTTCAATGTTTTATGCTTGAACTTTTGTATTTCTGTTGGGATTGCAAAGAGTTCGCCGGCATTAACCTGACAATGAAAAAAACAGGTTACGTAACGTATATATTTGGGTGGTGTTATAATGTGAATGTTTTGATCAGCAGTTGAAGGCCCTACCTCATTAAAACCCAAATCAGCTAAAGAGGTGGTTTTCATCTTCTTCTGTAAAGCAGTCAGATCCCACTTCACACAGCGTGGAAAAGCATTGGGTTTGTGAGGTTGTAGGATGGTTGTGTGCTCGCACAACCAATACTTCAGTAAAACAACAAACACAGTGTTATTTAGCATTTGCATAATAATGTCATGAGTGGATGTGAACATTCACATCACTGGTTCAGATGTGAACATTCACACCTGTGAGACATAAGTGAAGTGGCACTGTTGTGAACATTCACAGTAGTATGTTATGAATGAATGTGAACATTCACATCACTGGTTCAGATGTGAACATTCACATCTGTGAAACATAAGTGAAGTGGCAGTGTTGTGAACATTCACAGTAGTATGTTATGAGTGAATGTGAACATTGACATCACTTGTCACGCCCCAAACCCGCCCCAAGAGGTTTGGTGACGAGACCGGCCAGTAATCCTAGATTACCTCAGGCCTTTCTATACCTAACATAAATAAAATGGGGCTCGCGGAAGCACATGCAAAAACTATAGTCCAAGAGCTGTGCATTTATATGAACATACATTACATGCCAAAAATGAGTTAATTACCCACATTCATTACATAACATGATCTAGAACAACACGTATCATTCAGTTACAACTGTACAACAAAACAAAACAAGAGCTCACAAAACGGCCTTCCAGGCCTAGCCCCAGCTCGGAGGCCCTCAAAACATCTGGTTAGGCTTCAAAACGGCAGCTCGACAAGACCCCGCCTAGGCTTGACTCCCTGAATGCTCACCTATAATACATAAATACAAACAATGAGCTAAAGCTCAGCAAGTAACATTAACGTAAAGGGGTTAGTGAACGAATTCCATACATTCATATAAATCCGTAAAACATAACAGTCATAACCATAATCATAATCATCTCATAAGAACATACATAATGGCATACTCCATAGAACCTTTCCATAACCTTCCTGTGTCGACTAACGACTAGAGTAACCGGTCCCGGACACCGATTAAACACATACCGAGATCTCGTAAATGGGTCATGGGTTTGTCCTTCCATGCCGTCCCCCATGACTAAGCGCATGGGCCTGCATGTTCTCGCCCCCACAACTGAACTAACTATGGATGCCATACTAGATTCGCAATTAGGACATTCGTTCACAGCTTAAAATCACCTTTCAAACATATCATATCATAACATATCACTTTGAAACATAATTCATTATAACATATCTTTACAGAAACGTTACTTACAGTGGGTTTCCGATACCGATTACACGGTCTTCACGTTTTATCCTGCAAACATAAACAGTATAACACATTTCTTATCATTCATCAAATCACATAGTTCATGCCATTTCCATACTTCTTTTACATTCTTTCATGTTCATTTCATGCTCAATCTAATCCTTTTTTTACTTTAATTCATGCTCATGAGATGTCAAAATATGCAATTAACATACTAAAATCATGTAAAGCAACTTCCCAAAATTTCTGGAAATAAGCCCTTCCGCTCGAGCGCAACTTTGGCCGCTCGAGCGGCCAGTACAATTTCCCCAAAACTGCTGAGAGGTCGATATCTACGCTCGAGCGGGCTTCCCTCCGCTCGAGCGGACCCTGCGAAAGTCTGAAATTCTGGTTCTTCTTCCAAGCTTCCTCCCTTTCTCCCCTTTTGCAAAACCACTTTCAATTTCATGAAATCAAAGTCTCAAGGCACTTGATAAACATCATAATTTAACTATTATGTCTTCAATTCAAATCCCACATAGCTCATAAACAAGATCAACCCATAAGTTAAGATGAAAATCCATGAACATATACATACAAGCTTCCTATCTCTATAGCCATGGAGTTTTGAGGAAGAACCTCCTTTAAGCCAAATAAACATGAACCAAACCCTTCTAAACCATGATCTTAAGTTAAACATGCAAGAATCAACAATCCATTTCAAGAATTTAAAGAAAATCCTTACCTTTTTAGCTTGATTTCCCCTTTTTCCTTTCTTTCTCTTCTTCTCCCTTGATCTCTCTCTCTCTCCCCGAATTCTCTCTTCTCTCTCTTTCTCTAGATTTTTCTTCTCTCTTTTGTTGAGTCAAATGAGGTCAAAGCCTCATCTTTATCCATATATATCATATAAACATATTTGTACCAAAACACTTAAGCCAAACAAGCCTTACGAACCAGACGAAATTCAGTCTCAAATTAAATGTCCCAAATGATTCTAAAAATTCCCGGTATCACATAGGCATGTTCAATTTCATTTTCTGAACCCATTACGGTCATCAATTTCAGTCCCGAAGTCGTAATTCCAACAGATATTTTGCTAATTCAAACAGATAATCTTCAATTAAATCATATAAATACATAATTAATTACTGCTAACTGTGACACACAATTCCGGGTCGTTACATCACTGGTTCAGATGTGAACATTCACATCGGTGGCAGTGTTGCGAACATTCACAGCAGTATAGTATGAGTGAATGTGAACATTCACATCACTGGTTCAGATGTGAACATTCACATCTGTCAAATGTAATTGCCTATGGACATTCACATCAGTGGTACATATATGAATGTTCACAGTTGGCTTAGATGCACAACAGTGAAGGACATGTGAATGTTATTATTTGACAACATGGGTACTTACCATCAATAACATGACACAGCCGGTGACTTTTGCTGGATTTTTGTCATTTTGGGAAATAGACGATGTCAACGTTGTTCTAATTTGCTTGGCCCAATCATATTCTCGCATGGTTTCCAATGGGACCATATGTGTGTAGTAGCCCCATCCTATCGTCTCTCCGCTTGTTGAGAAAAAAAGCTTTTGGCAAGCATACATGCACACTAGTCGAGCAACTTCTTCGTTGTCAGCTTTCTTTTTGCCTTTCAACGCCTCGGTCAAAAGGGTGCGTATCCATTTTGAAGTCAACCGGCTGACATTTTTGCATATTTTGTTTACAATGCCAGTCTTTGGTTTCGCACCGTACGATATGTCCATCGGCTTGCTGCCACAGTCCACACCGAAAATCAGCTTGATGTCGCTGTTGTGTATGTTCATCTTCTTCTCCCCAATGTAGAACGCATCCTTTGAAGCTTTGTACATTTGTAGTACATGCACAACGACGTCATCATACTTCATGCATTTGTCCAGGTCAATCTGATTGTTTCTTAATGCATCAAGCAAATTCCAAAAAGGTGTTTGTTGAAGGCACCGAAGTTGTGCTTGTGTGAACTTGGTGGTTTTTATGAATTTGACCAGTCCGGTCATATTAGATCTGTAGTTGACATTTCTCATGTCCACATTGGTGCTAGTATTTGTTTTTGGGGTGTCTTCCTTCACATGGTACTCATCTCTCTTCCGCTTTGCGGTTTTCTTTTGTGCAACATCTGCAAAATGGAGCAGTTTAAAAAAATTAAGTCAATGTTCATGTGATTAGCGTAGTGGAACAGATGTGAACGTTCACAGCATTTCCACTGATGTGCATGTTCACAGTTGTGTGTGTGGGTGTGAATGCCCAGAGTTTGTGTCTGGTTGTGAACATTCACATCATGTTGATTGTGCCAGCACAAACACAATGTGCATATTGTGTCACTGTGTGGAAAACAATGTATTTTTATACAAAAATGAACACCATTGAAGAACATGTGCATGTTAACACGAACATATAAAATGACGGATCAACTTATTGGATCACCATTAACAATCAAGAATATGAACAAGGCAAACATTCACAATAGGGGAAAAAAAATCTAAATATCCCTAGTCATTGGCCTAATGTTTGCAATCCATGTGAATGTTCACAGCGTAGAATAACAGCACCAATAATATCTGATTGTCCTAAAATCTCCTAAAATGTTCAGGCAATGTGAATGTTCACAGCCTAGACCAAAAGCACCAACAATATCTGATTGTACTAAAATGTTCAGGCAATGTGATTGTTCATAGTCTAGAACAACAGCACCAATTATATTTGACTCTCCTAAAATGTTTAGGCAATGCCAATGTTCACAGTCTACAGCGGACGCACCAACAACATCTGATTGATCTAAAATGTTCAGGCAATGTGAATGTTCACACCCTAGAACAACAGCATGAACAATATCTGACTCTACTAAATTTTCCCGGCAATGTGAATGTTGATAGCATAGAACAACAACACCAATAATATCTGACTCTCCTAAAAGTATCAGGCAATGTGAATGTTCACAGCCAATAACGAAAGGACCAATAATATTTGATTCTCCTAAAATTTGCAGGCAATGTGAATGTTCACATCTTTCATCAACAATAACAACAACAGAATTGGCCAAACATTTTCAAACCACAAGAATGTTCACATCATAAAACAACAACACCCTAACTACCTGATTACCCAAACATTTTTAGCTCGATGTGAATGTTCACATTTTTAATCAACTACAACAAAACAGAATTTGGCCAAAACATTTTGAAACCGTGTGAATGTTCACACCATTGAACAACAACCAGATAACATCTGCAATTATTTGATTATGAAACCATTTTCAATCAATGTGAATGTTCACATCTTGCAATAACAACGACTACAACAAAAACATTTTGGAATGTTCACAGTTGTGAACACAATGTAATGGCAACTGTAATGTTTTTTACTGCAAAAATCAATAAAATTAAGGATTATGATGGAGGGGTTCAGAATAAATGTTAGGGTATGAACAATATGGACTCCTATATATTGTACGCATACGAAAAGGGGATATTTGTCAAAGTTCAGAATAATGGTTGTTGATAAAGAGGGTTAGGGTTTAAATACACGAATGAGTAGAATGCTTACGTTTTGTGCCCATTTCGAAGAAGAAGATGTTGGCACGAAGGGACGATGCGACGAAGGAACGTATACAGTATTCCGGGCGTATGAACGACGAAGAAGATGTTCAGACGATGTGACAATGGAACGAAGACAGTCTTCTCGGCGTAGGGACGACGGAGAAGATCAATGAGATGATGCGCCGATGCTACGATGGAAGGAATACAGTTTTGTGGGAGTTGAGGCGATGTGGAATATGGGTTTCGATTTCTGGACTGTAAAGGTACTGTGCGTGATTTCCTGCGCAAGAATAGAGAGGGTAAGACAGACGGTTATTAGATTCAAAGAGAGAGAGAAAGGCGCATGTTTTGTTCAGGGATATTTTGGTCTTTCTGTATGAAATGGACCTAATGGAATATTATAAAACACTATGGGTTTTATGGAACAACACTCTTAAATAATGGATTTACTGAAAAAGCTCCCAAAAAAAAAATTTAATATATTTTTCTTAAATATAACACTCCAATGTAACATTCCGAAAACGTAAAATTTCAATATAACACACTAAAAAACTTTTTGATGCACGTATTTCTCAAATGTAACAATGTAACATTCCACAAAAATATTTTAATGTACTTTTTCCAAACATAACACTCTAATCAATGTAGCATTAAAAAATTTCTTAGTGTACTTTGCCAAACGTAATACTTCAATTTAATACACTAAAAAATTTCTTAGTATATTTTTCTCAAACGTAACAACGTAACATTATAAAAAAACTGTTTAGTGTACTTTTCCCAAACGTAATATTTCAATCAATATAACACATAAAAACTTTTATTTGTAGTTTTCCCAAACATGGCATTCCAATGTAACACGCTAAAAAACTTTTCAGTGTGTTTTTCTTAAACGTAACAACATAACAATCTAAAAAAACTCTTTAGTATATTTTTCTCAAACATAATACTCGAACAAATGTAACACACAAAAAATTCTTAGTATAACTTTTTTAAACGTAACACTCTAATATAACACTCCAATGTAACATCAGAAAACTACGCTAATAGAAATGTAGATTTCCATGTTTGACAACCAACACTTCAACCACGAATCCCTCCAAAACAAAATCTTTTACACCTTACATTTTCATTCACATCCCAAAAATAAATAAGAAAATTGGAAAAATAAATCACAAAAAGACATTCATTTAAACTCAAATGACACCAAATTAAATAAATACAACTTTTCAAAACAAAAGGGATTAATGGATTCATAAAAAAAGCTCTTAGAAATAAATAGATCAACATTTCTCATATAAGATTTATAAATAAATTTTCTTAACAATAATATTACAGAAGTTATTCAGGAAAATCCAAGTAATTTATTATAATGAACCCATTATTCAATAATAATAATACAAACATCATATATTAGAAGAAGCTTGAAATAGTTATGTCGGTCATTGATGACTCAAGGGTCAAGAATCCGACTTTGGCCAAATTTTCCCTCCCACCTACTCCCCCAGAAAACAAAACAAAAATAAAAAAGCAATCATGTGGTTGAGATTCATATTACTTATTAATACTACAAAATAAGAGAGTTGAATCTATACCACATATCACTATACCATAATCACAATTTATTTGCACGAACACGGTGGCGACGAGATTTAAGTTCATTGATCAAAGCAATAGCATCGGTGTTAGATGAGCCACCGTGGTCTACAGCTTTCTTAGCCTTCTCGCTCACCTCTTTTGCTCGCCTTCTCATCTCCTCCACTTCATCACCACCATTACCAGCCATCAACCACTTCACCGCTGCCTCCACTTTCTCCCTAGTCACCGTCAACTTGGGTTCCCAAATATACGACAACCATTCCTCATTCCCCACTCGAATCCCAGTCTTCAACACATCCACAACGATGCTTTCATTGAAGAATTGCTCTGCCACCAATGGCCATGTGATCATCGGAACGCTCGCTCCTATCCCCTCAATCGTCGAGTTCCATCCACAGTGTGTCAAGTGCCCACCAATGTTGGCATGTTCTAAGATTAGTAACTATGGTGCCCAAATTTTTACTATCAACCCTCGTCCAGACTTAGTCATCCTCTCTTCAAAGAGAAATGCTAGAGAGCTCTAAATCTAGAGCTCTAATTTGAGCTCTAGTGATGTGTCAAAGCAACAAAAAAAAAAAAAAAAAAAACAAAGCAAGGCACAAACATCACATCAGAGTGGGTCCCACCTTCCCATTACAGCTATTATAGGAGTTCAGATCCTCTCCTTGCAAGGAATACGTGCGAGCGTCCTTGCAACGGCTGAGATTAGCCGTTGCACATCCAACGGCTGAGATTAAAAAAAAAAAAAAAAAGATATTTCGTCTGCACTTCCTCGACTTGCTATTCTTCGTCTCGCTAGCCAATTCCAAACACTCCTTACCTTTCTGATTAATCAGTGTTCTTTCAATCCCCACTCAATCTCAACAAATTCAATTTCGAGACCCAGAAAACCCCCAACAAAGATCAATTTTTTCTTTTTTATTTTTTTGAAAAAAACAGAGACAACAGATAGGATAGAAATTGAAGGAAATTGCGAGATGGGTAATTCAAGAAACTCAAGAAAACGCAAAATTACGATCTGTGTAACCAAAGAAAGATCAGAAAAATACCAGAACAGAGGACAGGAGTCGGGTGGAGAGAGAGAAACAGATAAACATGGATGAGGAATTGATGATGCTATTGCTATGTATATGTATGTGTATGTGTGTGTATGTGTTAGGTAACTGTAGTTTTTGATGATGTTGAGGTAAGAAAGAAAGAGAGAGATGTTGAAGTTTTGCATCGCTCTGTTGATGAAGGTGAATGAATTAAAGGAATATTGCGAAATTGATAGCAGATTTAAAAAGTGAATTCAGAGGAAGCTTCGATTTTTTGGGTCTTGAGATTATGAATACGTCCTTAATTCTTCAATCTCTGTTCAATCCTGAAGAAGAAACAAACAATAATGCTTCTTCTTCTGCTGGTAATACTTCTTTTTCACTATCCCCGTCTGGGTCACTCTCTGAACCAAGAGGGACTCTACCAATTTCACATTGTTGCACATCAACGGCTCAGATTAAAAAAAAAAAAAAAAAAAAAATTGAAATTTCACTCAAATGGTGATGCTGCTAGATTCTCAACTCAGTTTGTCTTACGTTTGATTTCAACTAATCGATTTGGGGCCTGAATATACATATTTGTGTATGTATGTGTAGATGAGTAGATAGATACAGATATACACACACTATTTCTCTGCCGAATGTGGTTGATGTTGTTAGCAGGTTAGATCAGCAAAAAGTGTTTCGTTCTTCGAATTCGTGTTCGAGGTCATTTACGATGAGCTGGTTCACATACACTACAGCTGAAGATCTTCGAAATGTAGTTGAGTTTTGGTTTTGATCCATGAAGAAGTTTCTCTGGTTTAAGCAGATTTCCAACAATGTCAAGCTCGAGAGACGACTCTCTCTCGGTGAATACAAGCGAGCCGTTTCGTGGTCCAAGTATTTGGTATCATCTGGTGCAGAGATTAAAGGGGAAGGAGAAGAAGAAAATTCCTTTTTTTTTTTTTTAGTCTGAGCCGTTGGATGTGCAACGGCTGATCTCAGCTGTTGCAAGGACGCACGCTCGTAAACTCCTTCAAGGAGAGGATCTGCACTCCTATTATAGCTCCTATATTAGAGCTCTAAAGCATTTTTGCTCTTCAAATCCCTCTGGAAGCTTTTTGCCTCGATTTTTGCCTCCTTCCATCTTTTCTTTCTCTTCTTGGCCGTACTCTGACATATCTCTGGCCACCCAAATGAATGGACAACCAGAAGTCTCGAGCCCATGAGCAACCTCGAGGAACTGCTCAGGAGCCATACTAGCCTGACTCCCGAAACTAACATAAAGCACTGACTTGGGTTGTTTGGAGTCGAGCCATTTCAAAATTGTATTTCCATCAATGGAGTTCTTTGCACCCCTCTCAGCCTTTTCTTCGAATGCTTCGTTGAAAAGACACACCGGTCCTACGAGACATAACTTTCTGCCCATTTCATTCTTGAAATACTCAGCATAAGCTGGTTCCAACTCGTAAAAGCTGTTAACTATAACCCCATAGCTTTTTAGCTCAGACTTTAGAACCTCGTCAATGAATTGTCCATAACCAGTTCCTTTCTCCTTAAACCAGTATGGGATTTTTCTCTTGGTAAATATGATGTCATCATCGGGGAGACCCGGCAAAGCAAATGTCTCTGCATCAGAATTTACCTTGTCATGTGGTGCATACCGTCGAATGCTCTCTTCACAACACAGAGAAAACAAACCTGCAACATGAATCAGAATTTTAATAATAGTTATATACACACAAAAATTCACACAAAATTTGTATTCAGAATGAGGTGATAGTTTAGGTTGTGTCAATTTAAAATCAAAGAGAAAGAAAGGGACAAACCTGTACCATAGAACAAGAACCTGGGAATGCTGAGGCGAGCACCAAGGTCGGCAGTCCAGGGATGGTACATGTCGCTGACGATGCAATCGGGGCGGCGTTCTGGGAGGAGTTGCTCGATGGGTTCATGGAGCTTCTCGAAGGCCATGAAAAGTTTAGCGATAATGCCGGCAGAGGCAGCGAGGAGAGTCTCGCATCCATCGGGCAAGCCAAAGTCAGAGGTGGGTAATTTGAAGATGTGGAAGTTGATGTCATGTCCTAGTGACTGGTCTCTCTCTATGGTTTTCTGGAAGAACTGGGCATATGCTGGTGTTATTATTATGGTGACTTTAGCTCCTTGAGCTGCAAATAGCCTTGCGGTATCTCTTGCTGGCAGGATGTGACCTCTCCCCATTACACTTGGTATGAAAAACATTTCTACTTTTGAATCCATTGAGAGAGAGACACACAGAGAGAGAGGAGTTAGAGATCGAGGCTGAAACTTGATTGCTCTGCTCTGATGTGGGTTGGGTCATGGGATTTATAGTGCATGATGAGAGACAGTAGCTAACATTAATCAGTAACGATGTAAAAGTGAACATAATTAAAAGTAAAAAGTTGTAAGAAAAATGCTCGGGAGCACTAAAAATGGAGCATTAATGATGTGGCAGTGAGCCCCACTCACTTTCTATGCCTTGTTTTTTTTTTTTTTTTTTCTTTTTTTTACCATTCCCAATGCATTAGTGCTATTAGTGGTGTATTTTTTAGTGGTTTAAATCATTGTTGAAGTTGTAATTAAGTTTTTTTTTTTTTTTTTTTTTTTTTTTTTTTTTGAGGTTTAATGTTGAAATATTGGTTTAGTGGATGTAATGATTATGGGAGTTTGGCAGATCCATGTAGAATGCGTGGCACCGTTTGGGAAGGAAAAGTCGGGCTAATTTAGCCACGTCCCGACAAATTAGGCTGTTTCAGCCACGTCCAGACGAAATGGAATTCACGAGTATTTTGAAACCCTTATTGGTGTAAATTTACCAAAATGCCCCGAAGAGAACCTTCTTCAATCTGAGGGACAACGCCTCATCCAAAACACACACACCCTTTCGAAAGCTGAAGAGAAGAACAAGCGAGTTATCCCATTCGGAAAGACCAGCGGCGACGAGGACATCTGAACGACCTTCGCAGAGGTAATCAGCACCGGAGTACGCATCCGCGGCGGCGAACAAGAACCAACCCTCTCAAACACAAACCAATCTGCAGGTAATGCTTTATGGCCTATCTGATTTCTCTTTTTCTTCTTCCGATCTGCATAGTATAGGTTCATAACGACATCGGTTCATGACCGATCTGTTGCTTTACGGTCGTGATTGGGTTGATTACGCTTACATTACACACATGTGGGGCACCGATCTGACTCTGTGAAAAATCTGGGTTTTGGATCTGTTCTTATGTTAAAAATCTGTTCGGTTATCACGGAATGTTAGGGTTACAGCTCACACATTTGGGGCAGATATGTATATATACATATATATATATAAAATATATCTGTTCTTATTAAAAAATCTGTTCTTATTTATGAAAATCAGATCTGTTGATCACAAAATGAAGGCACCGTTGTTCAAACTGAAGGAAAAGCAGATCTTATATATCTGTTCTTATTTACACAATGCTCAATTATCAGATCTTATAAATCTGTTCTTATTTACAAAATGAAGGAAAACATGAACATTTTTGTTATATTTTTTGTTTATAGTCAATGCTGAAGTCTGAATTTTTGCTCATTTAGAAATGCTCAATTCCCATTTGTCAAAAATATATTAATTACATAAAAAATATATTTCAAACTAAATTTGGGAAGGAATGTACATATATTATCTATATATATTAACAACAAATTACAAAATATATAAAACTTATAGTACAAATATATTACAAAATTGGGTTTATTAAGAAATATATTAGCAAGATATTAAAAATATTTTAAAATATATATTACAAATTTAGATTTAAAAAGTAAAGAGTGTAAAAATTTTATTAAACATATATGACAAAATTTAATTATGAAAAAATATATTCAAAATATATTCAAAAATATTTTCAAAATATCATAAAAAATATATTCAAAATATATTACAAAATAGATTTATCAATTTGAATATATTTTTTACTCAATACGAAATGCTCAATTCTCATTTGTAAAAAATATATTAATTACATAAAAAATATATTTCGAACTAAATTTGGGAAGGAATGTAGATATATTATCTACATATATTAACAACAAATTACAAAATATATAAAAATTATATTACAAATATATTAGAAAATTGGGTTTATTAACAAATATATTAAAAATATATTACAAAGATATTAATAATATATTAAAATATATTTTACAAATTTAGATTTAAAAAGTAAAGAGTGTAAAAATTTTATTAAACATATATGACAAAATTTAATTATGAAAAAATATATTAAAAATATTTTCAAAAATATTTTCAAAATATCATAAAAAATATATTCAAAATATATTACAAAATAGATTTATTAATTTGAATATATTTTTTACTCAATACGAAATGCTCAATTCTCATTTGTAAAAAATATATTAATTAGATAAAAAAATATATTTCGAACTAAATTTGGAAAGGAAGGCAGATATATTATCTACATATATTAACAACAAATTACAAAATATATAAAAATTATATTAGAAATATATTAGAAAATTGCGTTTATTAACAAATATATTAAAAATATATTACAAAGATATTAATAATATATTAAAATATATATTACAAATTTAGATTTAAAAAGTAAAGAGTGTAAAAATTTTATTAAACATATATGACAAAATTTAATTATTAAAAAATATAGTAAAAATATTTTCAAAAATATTTTCAAAATATATTACAAAATAG
This sequence comes from Camellia granthamiana, assembly GCA_036172215.1. Classification (NCBI taxonomy): domain Eukaryota; kingdom Viridiplantae; phylum Streptophyta; class Magnoliopsida; order Ericales; family Theaceae; genus Camellia; species Camellia granthamiana. The sequence goes on along the minus strand of JAXFYN010000095.1, from coordinate 80,398 downwards.
ATTTATTAATTTGAATATATTTTTTACTCAATACGAATTGCTCAATTCTCATTTATAAACAATATATTAATTAGATAAAAAATATATTTCAAACTAAATTTGGGAAGGAAGGTAGATATATTATCTATATATATTAACAACAAATTTTATCCAAAATATATAAAAATTATATTACAAATATATTAGAAAATATGGTTTATTAACAAATATATTAAAAATATATTACAAAGATATTAAAAATATATTAAAATATATATTACAAATTTTGATTTAAAAAGTAAAGAGTGTAAAAATTTTATTAAACATATATGACAAAATTTAATTATTAAAAAATATATTCAAAAATATTTTAAAATTATCTTAAAGAAAATTTCCTCAAAAATATTTTCAAAAATATAACAAAAATTTAGTTTTCAAACACTTATTTGAGTAAAAAATATATTCAAAATATATTACAAAATAGATTTATTAATTTTAATATATTTTGTACTCAATACTCAATGCTCAATTCTCATTTGTGAATAACATATTTCACTAAAAAATATATTACAAACTAAATTTGGGAAGGAAGGTAAATATATGAAAAAGTTATTAAAAATATATTAAATGTATTCGATTACAACTATATTAAAAATTTGGGTTTATTAAAAAATATATTAAAAAGATGTTAAAAATATATTAAAATGTATATTAAAAATTTAGATTTAACAAATTATATGTCAGTAAATTTTTTATTAAACATATATTAAAAAAATAAATTATTACAAAATATATTAACAATATATTCACAAATATACTAAAAATTATATTCGAAAATATATTACCAATATGCCTAAATTCAAGATGCACAATACTTTTACAAACAATCTAGTTCGTTCATGGAATCAAATATAAAATTGCGTTAGTCTTTGTATGTGTTCATGTTGATTCATGTAAATTTAATTGAAATTTAAAGTGTAGTATGACGTCGTTCACCTCTACTGCAACTTCCAGTACATGGCCACGACGAATGTGTGCCAGTGGACATGGCCCCTGTATTGTTAAGATTTCTAGGTCCACCAAAAATCCAGGGCGTCCTTACTTTGTCTGTCCTTGCCCTGTGGTGAGTGACCCATTCTTTACCGGTCATAACTGTATGAACATTAACAACCCATGAAACTAATAGTTACATAATTTGCACTCATCAGCCCTGTGTCAGTTGGATTGGTTGGTGTGAAGAACGAAGGCGAGAGAACCAAGACTATGCGTCACCCGGAGATGAAATTGCCATGCAATTGCAGGCTAATGTCATAGATATTCAACAATCCTTGCGTGTCCTTAAGACCATTGTGTATGTGCTCTGCATTGTCGTTGTCATTTTGTTGTGCCGTATGTAAGCACCGTTACCATGTTGTCAGTATGTAGAAATACGTTAGTATGTTGTCAGTACGTTATTAGTATGTAGTTCGTATGTTCGTAGTATGTTGGTAGTATGTTGTTGCATATGGGAGCCGTATTACTAACTATCATATTTTTGTCCACTACTAACTTCCATGGAACCTGTGTACGTACGTTATTAATGTGCAATGGTTATATGCAAATTTAACTTTAGCATCCTTTATCTCTGTTTGTTGTTATTAATGTGTCATCGCGTATGCGTGTGTATATAATAACCGAATTTGTGATGGTAATCTTTTGTAACCGTACATTAGTAATGGCTTCCACACGTACTTCTCCACGTAACCAATCGAAAAGCAAAGGCGTTGTCACTGACAAGTCAAGTAGTCTTGAAGAGACACATAATCAGTTCAGCCACAAGGCCTCACGGGACAGTAACTCAATCCGAGTTTTCCTGCAGTTGATTGCAAATGAGATTACTAAAGGAAATTGCCTATTCCTAGTCCTCAGCCAAGCAGGGTACAAGTCGTTGGCAAGGAAATTTGAGAAAAAAATAGAAAGAAAACATGGACTGAAACAGTTGAAGAATAAGTACATGAGCTTGAAAAAAGAGTGGCAAGCGTGGACAAAGTTGATGGATTCAAGCAAAGGAGTGTCCGGGATAGGCTTTGACTGTGACACCGGTTTGTTTTAGGCACCTGAGGAGTAGTGGGACAAGATGGAATCAGTAAGTACATGTACAAACAAGTTTTATATTTGTCATTTACCAGTACATTTTTGACTTGTTCAGTTAACTTTTAATTAATTATATGAAATGTAACGTCTTCCTCTTTCATATATCTCTATTTCTGCAGATCAACAAGGTGTGTGCCAAGTTCAGGAAATAAAACCTTAGAACACCGTGAGTTGATGGAGACGGTCTTCATGGGGGCATCAGCTACTGGGAAACACCATTGGACCCCGGGAGAGAAACTTCCTGAAGCTGCTGATGACTTATCTGATTCAGTGCATAGTTTGAGAGCCCAGCCATTTGCTGATCTGATACTCACAGGAGTACAGGACGTGGATTCAGATTCTTTACTGGAGCATGTTCCGATTGAAAAGGGAAAAAGGAGAAAGACGCCATCAACAAGTGTTTCAAAGTCGAAGAAGGGAACAAGTGGTGCGTCAGTTATTGCGGAAAGCATGAACAATCTGACAGATGTGGTGCGTACGAAGAATCAGCAGGTTACGGTGAGGCACTTCACAGGCAACGAATCGCTATACACTATTTCGGAGTGCATGCATAAACTGAGCAGTATTTCATTCCTGATTAGTACGCCGTTATTCCACTTCGCCTCGACACTTATGGATAATGCCGATTACCGGGAGGTGATGATGTGCCAGCTTGATGACGACAACATCATTGGATGGCTTACACAGAAGCAGCTCCAGTGTACTGCGTCGGCGCCTTTTGCAAACCTGTTTGGAGGTCGCCGGATGTGATGTAGCAGTGTTACGAGTGTTAAAGATGCCTATCCTTGTCTTCCTTTTTAAAACTTTGACTTATGGTATTGTTGGCACTGTATTAAAACAAGATGGTGGTGTGTGCATGTTTTTATTCTGTCATTTTTGTTTTTTTCTTGCTAGCTATGGTGACCAAATCTTTTAGTTAAGTGCATGGGTTGACGAAACGGAAGCATGGTTGTGCTTCGTTTTTGGGAAATGAATGGGATGCTTATGTTTTAATATTTTGTGTGGCTATTTTTTAGACAGGGAATTACGTTTTCCTTGCACGCTTTTGAATGCCTGTATGTTGCAAGTTCAATTGTTAGTTTAGTTTACTGGCTAGTTTTGTGGTTGTTACCACCATGGTCCCCCTGTAAAGCAGAAGTTGAACAGCTTTTCTTTTTTGTGCAATTCATATGATTATGCGTTCCAAATGACATTGGTGACGACATTACTTACATTAAAAACAATGTCGGCATTTTTTAATTGCAAACTTCAATATAATTTGAGTCAATGAATCACATGCCAACTGATTGAAAGAGTGCCACTCTTATAGGTTTCGTATCAACGAAGACGCCATGAATCCCTGGGATGGAAGCAACAATGATGAAATAATGGAAATGCTTAATCAAATGGCGGTCTAGGTGCAACAAGAACAAAATTGCACATTTCTACAAGCATGCCAGTATGCGACAGAATGGTACGAAAAACACATGGATAAAACGCCGTGTCGCACTTCTATACTAACCGAGAATACATGGATATGCGAACTATATGCGGGCCATATGGGTCGATTTGAGGAAAATGTTTGCATGCCGAAGGAAGTTTTTGCCGCATTGTGTGAGACATTAGTAAATGATTTTGGGTTACAAGTCCCGCAACGTCCACATGGCTCAGCTGTTGAAGAAAGCGTTGCAATGTTTATCCATGTGTTGAAAGGGAAGCAAAATCGGGAAATCCAAGAACGGTTCCAACATTCCGGGGAGACTGTGTCGAGGCACGTGCATAACATATTAACTTCCATGAAAGAGTTCACTGTTGTTCATTGTCAGCACACATACAGTCAGCATCGTATACATCCATACGTGCGGTCTAGACGGAAATACCTACCGTTCAAGGTACTTCTGAAAAACATTATTGACATATAAATAAAGACTGTCAGTTATTTTGTTTTTATTATTAACTGGACGTGACGTATGGAAAAAACCAAACACTTGTTACCCATTTACGCAACAAAACAATCGGGTTGTTTGCAGGACTGCATTGGCGCAATAGACGGAACACATGTAAGTGCATGGGTTACGGGGCCAGATGCGGCAACATATTTCGGTAGGAAATACTGTCACACGCAAAATATCATGGCCGCTGTCGATTTTGACATGTGTTTCATATTCATTTCATGCGGATGGGAAGGAAGTATGCATGATAGTCGCATATTCAACGAGATACTAACAAATAACAATGTCCCCTTCCCACATCCTAACGAAGGTAACACATCGTCCTGTTATTAGATGTAGGGGGCTATAAATTTTTCCTGAAACAGCGTTACTTGAAAATGACGCACAATGTTCGGTTTTTGTGTCATACATTGTTGTCATGTCTGCAGGCAAATATTATCTTGTCGATTCTGGCTATCCAAACCGGATAGGTTACTTAGCACCATTCAAAGGCCACCGTTACCACCAACAAGAATTCCGACGTATTGCACGGAACACGACGGCAAACACGCCAAGGGAATTATTTAACAAAGTGCACTCATCCTTACGCAGTGTGGTGGAACGTACTTTCGGTGCCTGGAAAAATCGATGGGGGTTTATTCGAGACATGCCTCAGTATGACTTTGCAAATGTGCAAGTTCAGTTAGTAGGTGTGTCAATGGCATTACATAATTATATACGGCGAAACACAGGTAACCCAACAACTATTCAGCCAATCTGTGACGAGGAAGAGGCTATGACAATAGTAAGCCATATCAGAAGTTGAACAGGACGAGGATGTTTAATGGTTGGGGATGAGGACCCCCATATGGCATTGGTGCGCCTTCACATACACGACAAATTATGTTACATGCTGTTGGCTACATATTTTGTAAAAGCCAATTACAGTTCGACACGTGGCAGAGTAAGGGTAATATAGGGAGACTACTCAAGTCTTCGATTCTGATCGTACACGTGGTAGTGAAAATTGGTTCTCACGTGATCTGAGTAGCACTGGATCAGTAAAGAGATACAAGGTGACGTGGCTTCAACGGTTACTCATATTCAAATTCAAATACAGGAGGGAAGCCCAACAGCAAGTGATGGCGTAGTGGAACTACTTCTAAGGCAGCATGATCAGCGATCATGGAGGAGCAGTTCGACGGTTTGAAGTGCAGTTCGATGGTCATCCTTGAGGAGTATAAATAGCAAGGAGGTCCCCAGAAAAAGCCCCCAGACTCAGATCATACAAACCAGTCTTACTTTACATATTTTCTTTTCCAGTTTTTACATTTCTAGTCTTTACCTTTCCTGCACTTTAAATACCTGTTCTTTACATTCCTGCACTTTAAATACCTGCACTGCACTTCATTCATAGGAGTAGTTTCAAGTAGATTCAAGTAGATTGTTGCTGTAAACCTCTACGAGGCTGAGTTTGGACCATTGTAAGTTTTCATTTTAATGAAATACTTCCATTGTTCTTCATATTAACTGTTATTTCTCTTAAATTCTCCTAAGTCAAGCCACCAGTAAAAGTCCTCTTCATTGAGGCTGAAAGAACTAAAACACAATTGTCTGATAATTAGTTGGCAATTATAATTTCTGTAAGGACTGATTGATTCTTGCTGGCACGCTCGCATTTACAAAAATACCCTTCGAAAGTCAAAAAGCCAACATATATTTTTGGCACGCCCAGTGGGACCAATTTAAAATGGCTAGACGAAGACGACAAGGAGAAAATGAACGCTTCGAAGAAGACGTAGAAGGAGAGGTAGAAATACCTAATCCAGAGGATAATGTGGTAACACATCCTATGGAAACTCCCATGTTATCAGAACCTATGGTCGAACAGACCAGTACTTCTGGACAAGAACCATATGTTCATAATATTGGACGAAACCAAGGAATTAGACCATCCACTGTTCCATCTACTCAGCCAACAAATCCATGGGATGGCCTAGTAGATGTCATGGGACAACAATTAATGAACACAATGGAAAGGTGGGCAACATCCTTTTTGGATCGAATGAATAACCACCAACCAACTAACACAAGACACACAGAGGAAGTTTTAAATGTCCCTCAGCAAAGATTGGCTAGAGATAAATAGCCTATGCAAGTTAATGGGCATTCTAATGGTCAAAGTAGTAATCAGAATTATAAAAGACCATCACCTCAGTCTTGGTATGAACCCATTTCGAGACCTGTAGTAGGCCAAAATGCCTCAGTACTCAACAATGAAGCCACACAAGTTGGTGGATCTGGTCAACTACAAGAAACCGGCATAAGAATGGTTACAAATCCTATGTTCGAAGCCATACCTAGCACAAGGGGGTACACTAATCCCTTATTTGAATTTATACCCGGGGGGTTGGAGGGTTTTCCTGCAAATGCAGAGACACAACACCTGTTCCAGTACCTTTCGCAGGTCCCTTCGCAGGTCAGGCTCAAAGGGGTTACCCATACCCCCAACAGCAACCTGCACCACAGGGACAACCAGTCCCAAATGTACCACCTTACGGACTAAGAGGACCACAAGCACAAGTTTGTCCACCAAACCCTGTGTTTGTTCCTCCAGTAGTGGTTCAGCAGGCACAAAATATGGTCCCTAGGGACCAAATTGTTGATATTGTTAGGGAGATGTGTGGACCGATGGCTCGGGGGGTCCAGACTCCTGTATACAGAAAGCCATACCCAGAATGGGTGGATAGGGTACATGAATACTGTAGACGTCCCCGAACGCCCCCGGGAGGATGACTCCCGTTCCGTTCATTTTGGGCTCACTACAGTTCGGACTCAAATTGTCACGGTTCTTAATCTGAACCAGAGAGTCCAAATTCGGCAAATTATTTTGAGAAAACAGATTTTTAGAAAGAAGTGCCAAACATGGACTGCTTTGCCAGATACAGAGTCGCCACCTAAATATTTTATTTTGGGAAATTTAGGAAACCCTGACTCGTGTCTAAGGCCACGTGTCCGTCATCACCAAAGTTGCCTTGGCTCGGGAACTTGGGTACGATTGGGGAAGGTCACTTCGTGAGCACCCCCGCTCGCCCGATCAAAGATCGGCCTCTACTAACCATGATATCTAGTTTTGAAAACATTATGCGTTCTTATTCCGGTTATTAGCCTAGATTTACTATGTGATGCGCACAGCATACAAGTATAAACTGAGTCGCCTGAATTGGAACAAAACATTTCATGTTTATTTTTTAAAGCGGTTTGCTACTCGCAAGTAGGCTTAAAATGCAGATTTTGCCACCCTCGGGTAGGCTTTATAAAAGAATGCAAATTTTGCCACCCTCAGGTGGGCTTTAGAAAAGATGGTTTTGCCACTATCTAGTGGGCTTAAAACTCATAGTTGATGATTTGTTCCAATCTAAATAACCCAACCTTCACCCACAGGCATTCAAACAAATATATCACATAAGCATATAGCCTCATGGTAAGCATGCTATCATGGCAGTCACTCACACACATGCAAGGATGCTAAAGCATAAAACTTACCGAGTACTCCAAGCCAAAACAGAAGCTAATTAGAAATCCATGCATGATCCTAACTATACAGAAATGCCTAATGCAACACATGCAAAATGCAACCATAACAGGCTCGGCTATTCTAAACATGGCATGTGAAATGCTACAGCTAACATGTATTCAACTCGGAATTGAAATACAATGCAATGAGTATGATGCGCCGAGCCCGGTGCATGCAAAACAGATAAATGAATGTAAACATGCTATTATACTGTATGCTAATTGAAACATGCCCTAATCTAACCATCATAAGCTGGTAAGTAAAAGGGAGAAAGACGTGGGGTTGGAAGACATACATCACACTTACGCACACTTATTACAACATTGCCCTCGCTCGAAGGGTCCGAATAAATAATATACAGTCCGAATAAATAGTACAGTCCGAATAAATACAAAACCCTAATTAATTAACAAATTTAACTAGGAAAGCAGTAAATTTGCATGCAAGCCTACGGACTGCCTCGGCTCTGCCCCGTGTGACGGATGATGCATGCTTGAGTTGCCTTGCGCGGAAATCCATTGCGATGCCCCAATTAGCCTCTATTTGAAATTAAGCCCGGAATATTACACGAAGCTCCAAAAGACTGCCGGTTTCTGATTTGCTACAACAGAGAGCAAGAAAGGGGCATGGCAATGTATTTTCACATATGTATGCATATCTCGATCCTCGTGCCACCAATCACGCATCTCGATGCATGATGGCCGAGGAGTCGAATTGCACGACTCAATATGAAATGAATGCATGTATAAACACAACAAGACCGAGACTCCATCATGGTTAATCCGGAGTGTTGATGACCGGGAATTGAGACACGTTTCGTCACTCGGAGTACGAAACGTCCCTCGTTTCCTGTGCTCGGGCTAACTCCTATCCCAAACACAATGCAATATGCATGACATGCATGAATACAATTCTAACATGCAACCTAGCATACACAATGCTATGAAATGGCATACACAATGCACGATGTAACATGGCATACATAATGCTCTAACATACAACCTAGCATACGCAATGCTATGAAATGGAATGGCACAATGCACGATGGACTTACACCAATGTGAGTGGACCTCAGCCACACTCACATCAGTAGCCATAAGATGAAAATGAGACGCTCGAAATGCGTGCGCACATGCATGCAAACCGAAGACCGAACCTAAGGCATCAAATGCCACTCTACCAAAGCATGGCAAGGCATGGAATATGGCATACAAGCATGCAAATTTCAGCACTGAAATATGATGCTAAATGGTCCCGAAACATGGAAAAATGGCACCCGATGTATGAGATGAACCCCGAAACTCAAAACTAGGCACCTGGAATGGCTTATAGCTATACAAAGCATGCATTATTTGATCATGAAGTCTAAAGACAGAGCCAAGGCAGTCCCAAAATATGCACATTTCCAGTTCAAAGTGTGGCCAAAAAGTGCTAGCAAGATGGACTAAAATAACATGCAATTTTGACTAGCAAACATGGTTTACATGGCAAGTATATTAAGCATATGGAATCTCACCAAACCAGAAAAAATTAGTGAACAAAACATGCCGAAATATGCCCAGATAACCACTGAAATGAAGCTAACACACACAAAAATGATGAACTCCTTTAGAGGGCTATGCAAGGGATTCTTAAGCACATACAAGGTGGACACTTAGCATGGCATAAACAACTCTGAAAATCAAATATGGTAGTCCTAAAACTCACCAAATTGACCCTGGAAAGTGACTTCAAAGCATGCAAGATAGGGTCTCTTTGGAAGGCCTAAAAGGCCACCAAACAAGGCAAGGTGAGAGGGGGTCACCCCCTCTGATTTTGAGGCTCAAAACAGTGTATTAGCCACTGAAAATTCACTGGATTTCAGTAGCTAGAAGGCCAAACCAAGCATGCAACAAGAGCTTAGGTGTAAGGCTCAAAATAAGGGACAATCAAGCATACAAGGAAGCATATGACCTCAAACAAGAAAATGCTCTAATCAAACATGAAGATGATGTCAAAAGGAGACTTTTTCAAGTTTATAACAAATCTCAAAAATGAACACAAATAGGGCCAATCTATCATGCAAAAATGGCCCTAAAAGAGAGATTAGAGACAAGGGACAGCAGCTGGCCCCAAATAGCAAAGAGCCCTTCAACAGAGTTGAAGAGGGGCTCAAAACAAGGCACTTCACATTATATCAAGTCTCGAAAATAAACACAAGTGGGGGTAAAACAACATGCAAGAAAAAGGCCTAAAAGAGGGATAAAGAGACAAGTGGTAGCAGCTGGCCTCAAACAGAGGAGATCCCTTCAACAAAGTTGAAGAGGGGCTCAAAAAAAGACATTTTACAGTTTATGACTAAGAGAGATTAAACACAAAGGGTGAGGAGGAGACCTCAAACAGTAAAAAGTCCTTGATCAAACATGAAGAGGAGCTCAAAATATGACTATTTCCAGTTTGGGTCAGAGCCCAAAAATGTAAGCAAGTATGGCTTATAGATGAAGCAAGAAAAGACTAGAAAAGGGGAAAAAAAGGACTCACCCTTGTAGAACCAAACTTCAGCAGCTTTTGGACCAGGTTTATGAGCTCTCAACCTCTGGAAATCAGCTTCAAATGGTTGGAATGGATGATGGTAGTGTTGTGCTATGGGTTGTAGTGCAAATGGTGCAAGAGTCTTAGGGTTTGGAGGGTTGGAATAGTGAAAATTGAGGGAGAAGAGGGTGAGTTTTTGTGGATTTTTTCTAACCCCTAATCAAGGAGGAGAGGTGCTGGTTATATAGAGGAGGAGTGAAGGAAAAGGGGGGGAAAATCAAATTCAAATTTCCCCCCCAAAAGGGCAGATCCCCGGGCAGGGGTTTGGGTCAAAACAAAAGGTACAACTGTAAGGAACCAGGACAGAGAAATCTGGCCGGCCAGGTTCAGGAGGTTCAGGTGGCCGGCCGGCCACCTCCCCTGGCCGGTCGGCCAGGGTCAAAAGGGTCAAGCTTAGTTAGTGGCCGGCCACCCCAAAAAGGTGGCCTCCCATGTGTGTACAACACAGCTATGTGGAGAAAAACTGGAAAAAGTGAACCAGGAGAGAGAAAAGCTAGCTTTTTAGAGGGGTTCAAAAGGGTCAGGGAGAATTAATGGCCGGCCAACTCATATTGGTGGCCTCCCAGGTGTGTACAACACAATGGTGTGGAGGAAAGTCAAAAAAAGTGGCCCGGGAATGGGAAAAGTCAGCTTTCTAGTAAAGAAAACGGGCGATAAAGAGCGATGAAGGAATAAAGCTGGTAGTCAGAACAATTGTTGGCCTCCCACCTTCCTACAGCCTTCCTAACAATGAAAATAAGGTCCCTGCCAAAAATGGACTCAAACCGATGCAAAACGAAGGTTCGGGGGCCGAAACACGTGGCCCGGGGCCCTAAAAACTGACTGTTAAGCTCCGGAGGTGGCGTTTGACCACGAAGTTGGCCTCTCGAGCCACAGTGTCCCTCAAAAGGGAGGAAATAATATGTACGCCAAAAACCGGAGCAAACGGAGGTGGTTAAGCGGTCCCGAACCGAGGCACACGGCCGACGGCTCCGAAAATCGGGAACCGGGCTCCAAACGAGAAAAATGGCCTACGACCACGAAACGTAGCCTACGGCCAATGAGAGATGATCTACGAGACCTCTCCCTCCCCTCGGGAAGAGAAAACAGGGCCCGGTTCGCAAACCGAGGCAAAGCACAAGAGAGTCCGGAAGTCCGAAGGCAAAGGTCGCAGTCGTGACTCCGCAACCTCAGGACGAGCACCATATGCAACATCACCAAGTGCTCAATCGGTGACATCTGAGTCTTAAGGTCGGTCAAAAATGGGGTGTCTACAAATAACCAAGGGGTTTCAGGATACCAGATTTTACCCTTTTCTATGGGAGTGGAAATCAATCAACAGTAGAGCATATTGCTAGATTTGCTGCTCAATGCGGTGAATTTACTAATCATGACTATATGAAACTGAGATTATTCCCAAATTCTCTAACTGGGGGAGCATTTGTATGGTACATTAACCTTACACCTGGCTCCATTCAAACTTGGCAACAAATGGAAGAGGCATTTCATGCCCAATTCTTCCAATCGGAGCCAGAGGTTTCCATGGCAGACTTGGCAAGATTGAGTCAAAGGCCTGAAGAAAAGGCCACTCAGTTTGTTGCCAGATTTAAAAGGGCTCGAAATAAATGTAGAGTCATCCTGCCAGAGCTAGAATTCGTAAGATTGGCTCAAAATGGCTTAGAATTCAGGCTTCGAAAGAAGTTTCACTCAACTGAATTCAGAGATTTGGTGGAATTAACCTATAAGGTGTCTCGATATGAAGCATTATTAGAGGAGGAACAAGATCGAAATAATGCATCATATAAGACATATTATAGAGATCCTAATTATGAGATCGATGCAGCAGAGATTGTGGGCAAAAAACCTGTAATCTGTGAAGCATTAATTCATAAGGATACAACAATTGACCAGTAGTTTAAGAAGAAAGACTTTCACAGGAAGTACTCTTCCGATTTAACTAAAGCAGATGACAGTTTTTATCATTTGCTTGCGGCCAATTTCCTTAAGTTGCCAAAGAGAGTAAAAATGCCATCTCCAGATGAACTTAAAGGAAAAGTATATTGTAAATGGCATAACTCTTGGTCTCACTCGACTAAAAACTGCATTGTTTTTCGAGACAGGATCCAAGAACAAATTCGGAAAGGAAGTTTGAAATTCCTAGCCAAAACAGAAAAGGCCATGGGGATTGACAGTAATCCATTTCCAGAAGTTGGAGAAAGTGCAGCTAATGTTGTTGTACCAAACTTCCAGAATTTATCTCTGCAGGAATTGGAAGAGGTCAATGTGCAGATGCATATTGCCAACCAGACAACTACCAAGAAGGACACTGGAAATCTACCAACCATTGGACAAGGTTTCTCACGCCAGAGGGGAGACTCTGATGAAGAAGCACTGGATGATGATTCCTTAGAAGCAGCTGTAATGCAGAGGATGTGTCCCAGGTACAGACTGAGTTACAAATGGTTGAAAGGCCTTCCAGTCAATGGGAAGCAATATTACAAGGATGTACAGAGACGTCCTAAATCAACCAATGCTTACAACAAAAGGCCGTATCCGGCTAGTGACAGGCAGCGGCCATTAGTGGTTGAGCCTGCAGTGGACAGAATGCATGCTAAAGGCAAGAGACCCTTGTATGAGTCCAGGCCACCTAACTATTACAGAATGGAGAGCAGTCATTCTGAAAGAAGACTGGAGAGGAGTTCAGGTTATGGGAGCAAAGCCAGAGATTGGCCCCCTAGACCAGCCTCACGCAGGACAGAGAGGGACTACCTTCGTCGAAGATCTGAATCAGGCTCGAAACATGAGGTTAGAACCAAGCATTTACCTTCACAGCCAGCTTCGAAGATGGCTTCGAAGGTAGGAAAAAGCAGTTCAACATCTGAGTCAGTAAGTTCGTGGGTATCTGGAGTCCCAGACTGGTTTGTAATGCAAAACAAACCTAGGGAAGTGCCTACCCAGAGAGATGTTGGAAACCAAGGAATGATGGTCAAGCCTCCTTTGGTGGCTCCGAACAATTGGGTATTGCTTAAATACCCAAAGACAAAGGAACCAGATATGGTCCCAGTCATTTCAAGATCACAAAGGAGAAAGATTCAACACAGGTACACCCAGTACCAGCAAGATCTGAAAGAAAGTGGAGAGAGTTCTTCACTGGTCAAGACAGAAGGAAAGGAAAATCCAAAGTCAGACCATGCTCCAAAGCCAATTCTACAGAACAAAGTGGTTTGCAGCAGAGAACAGTTGGCCAAGGTTCATTCTGAACTGAAAGCTAGAGAGAAGGCTAGTCTAGCAAGGCTGGAGAAGGCTCTGATGGAGAGTGGTGGCGAGACAGAAGAAGAGATTGGCATAGGTCAAAAGAAAGAAATGGTGGAAGAAGAAATGTTCGAAGCCTTCATGGCTGAGTAAACATTTTTGGTTGAAAAACCAGTCGAGGAAAACCATTCGAAAGAACCTGTTAGCAGTGAAGTGCCAGAATGCAGCATGCAGGATGCTTCTGAAGTAACTGAGCAATGTAGCCAAGAGGGGGCTCATTTCCCCCAGTATCAGTCAATATGGTACATATACTACCTCACGAGTTCGAAGTTGGGGACGAGAACCAAGATGGTCAAGAAGTTAATCCAATTCCAGTCTCTAGTGAAGATTCACAAGTGAGTATGGTACAAGATGATTCCGAAATGGCTACCCCAATGGAAACTGAATATGAGAGTGAAGAAGAGGTGAGCATTAACCTCTCATATCCTTTTGAATATCCCTCGAATGCTATGACACAACATGTCAAGCCTTTGTACATCAAGGCTTTCTTCGATGGGATACAATTGAACCGAGTCCTGCTAGGTAATGGGGCAGCAGTGAACTTACTACCGAAATCTTCTTTGAAGAAACTAGGGAAAAGGAATCCCAGGTTGATCCCAACCAGCACAACCATTGCTGGTTTCGCTGGAGACAAACAGATGGCCCAAGGGATTCTACCCATTAACTTAAGTGTGGGAACCAGGGACTGCATGACAGCATTCTTCGTAATTGACAGTAATGCTAAGTACAATGCTTTACTTGGGAGAGATTAGATCCACACTAACAAATGTGTGCCTTCCTCTTTGCATCAGAAAATCATGATGGCTTTGGGCAATGGAGAGACAGAGGAGATTGATGCAGATCCTCAACCATTTATAGCCTGTGCAGACTTCGCAGAGGCCAAACTGTATATTGAGGGAGTAACACCACTCAGTATACTGAGGAAAGCTGATGGCTCAGCCGAAGTAACGGCTGATGAGGAAGTGACACACCTGAAACACTTAGTCCAGGAGAGTGCTGATGAAGAGATTATCGTTAAGGATGACAATGATGCCTGGTTGTAGGCAAAGAGATGATGAACAAGAAGCCAAGTCTTTGGCTCTAATTAAGTTTTCAACGTTGGATGTAAAATCAATAGTCCAGCGAGTACAGGAGCAAGAGAGAAAAACTATGGTAATTGGTTGCAAACAAGAGCAGCAACAGGTCAGAGTTTTGACCCTTGGTAAATACTGTGCATTAGACATTGAAACAAAAGTCCAGGAGATACAGAAGGAGGATGCCTTATGGACAGATTTTGTCTATGAGGAGGAGGGCAAAGATGTTGAACTAAAGAACCTGGGAGCAAAACAAAGACGAGAAGGCTGCTTCGAAGGTAGAAGAAACCAAGGAAAAAGCTTCAATAAGTTCTCAAACACAAGACCCCTTAGAAGAAGTAAATTTAGGGGAAGGTTCTATGCAACAGCCCACCTATATAAGTGCTTGTTTGAATGATATGGACAGGGACCAGTTATTGGTTGTTCTAAAGAAGTATAAAGATTGCTTTGCATGGTTTTATAATGAACTACCAGGATTGGATAGGTCATTAGTGGAACATAGGCTCCCTATGAAGCCTAATTTCAAGCGATACAAGCAGAAACCAAGAAGAATGAGTCCAGAAGTAATTCAGAAAGTCAAGGAAGAGATTCTTAGACTACTCAAGGCAGGCTTTATTAGGACAGCCAGGTATGTTGAATGGCTATCTAATATTGTGCCTGTAGTCAAGAAGAATGGTAAAATGAGGGTATGCATTGACTTCAGAAACTTAAATCTAGCAACTCCAAAAGATGAGTACCCTATGCCTATAGTGGATCTGTTGGGTAGACAGTTCAGCAGGGCATCAAGTTTTATCAATGATGGATGGACATTCTGGTTATAACCAAATCTGCATTGCAGAGGAAGACATCCACAAGATAGCATTCAGATGTCTTGGGAATATTGGCACCTTCGAATGGGTTAAAATGCCATTTGGCCTGAAGAATGCTGTAGCTATATATCAGAGTGCTATGAACACTATCTTTCATGACCTCATTGGAGGGTATTTGGAATGTTATATTGATGACATTGTAGTTAAATCCCAATCCATGGAGGAGCATTTGTTTCACTTAGAAGCAACCTTTGAAAGAATGAGAAAGTTCAAATTGAAGCTTAATCCTCTTAAGTGTGCTTTTGGCGTATCATCTGGAAACTTCTTGGGTTATGTAGTGCACAAGAAAGGGATACAGATTTATCAGAATAAAGCCAAAGCCATCATTGAAGCTAGGCTCCATCAAGTAAGAAAGAATTACAAAGGTTCCTTGGACAGGTTAACTTTCTTCGAAGGTTCATTTCTAACACTGCAGGGAAAACTAAAGTATTTTCTTCCTTGTTAAGGCTGAAAGATGAAGAGGAATTTGTGTGGACAGCAAAGCATCAAATTGCTTTCGAAGGTATCAAAGCCTACTTGGCCAACCCTCCAGTGCTGATGCCACCAAAGGGTAATAAGCCCTTGAAGTTGTACATAGCTGCAACAGAAAATTCATTGGGAGCTTTCTTGGCCCAAGACAATGAAGAAGGCAAGGAGCAAGCTGTTTATTACCTTAGTAGGTTTTTAAAATTCTTGTGAATGTAAATATTCAGCTGTAGAAAAGTTGTGTCTTGCTTTGTATTTTACTGCAATGAAATTAAGATATTATCTTTACCTATAACTGTCTTGGTAATTGCAACCACAGATTTGGTTAAGTACATGTTATCTAGACCTATGTTGAGGCGAAGAATTGGCAAGTGGATACTAGCCTTATCAGAATTTCATTTAGAATATGTCCCCTTAAAGGGCAGTAAAAGGGCAAGTTCTGGCCAATTTTCTGGCAGACCATCCATCTCAAACAGAGAGCCAAAAGATAATGGAACTTGGCATGGCTAGTGTTGAGCCATGGCAGATGTGGTTCGATGGATCGAAAGCCAATGGCTTAATTGGAATTGGTGTTGTGGTTAAATCTCCACAAGGGATAGAGACCACACATGGTTTTAGAGTGGATGAAACTAGCTGTTCCAATAACCAGGCTAAATATGAAGCCTTAATAGTGGGACTAGAAATCCTTATTGGATTACAAGTACATGCAGTTGACATATTTTGAGACTCTCAATTGGTGGTTAACCAAGTGAAAGGGATTTTCAAGTGTCAAAGCATAAGTATTTTGCCATACTATGTTGTTGCATTACATTTGCTTTCTCAATTTCAAATAGCAAATGTAACTCATGTTCCAAGATTCTTGAATAATAGAGCTAATGATGTGGCTCAGAAAGTTTCGAACTTCAAGAGAAGGGTTAATGCCCAAAGGGACATAAGCCAAACAACATATCAGAAATTGATACCACCTTTGAATAAAAGGAATGTGGTCTTGGAAGTCGATCATAATGACTTACAAGAACAAGATTGGAGACATCCAATAATGCAGTACTTGGCTAGTCCATCTTCGAAGGCCAGCAGGAGAATTAAATTACAGTCCATGCAATACATGATATATGGTAATACTCTCTACAAAAGGGGGGGGGGGATGGTTTGTTGCTAGAATGTTTAGGTCCAAAAGAAGCATTAACAGCTATGGCTGAGGTTCATGAAGGCATCTGTGGTACTCATCAGCCTGGTGTGAAGATGAGATGGCTGCTTCGAAGGCATTCCTACTATTGGCCAACTATCCTTAAAGACTGCATAGAATATGCAAAGGGTTGCCAGGCATGCCAAAAGCATGGCACAATAAGGCATGTGCCCATAACTGACCTACATGCAGTAGTGAAGCCTTGGCCTTTTAGAGGATGGGCCATGGATATGATGGGAAAAATACACCCACCTTCTTCGAAGCATCATTGTTTCATTCTAGTGGCCACTGATTACTTCACTAAGTGGGTCGAAGCCAAACCATATAAGGCTGTAGACCAGACAAAAGTCATTGGGTTCATTAAAGATTTGATCCATAGATTTGGCATCCCACAAACCATAACTGTGGACAATGGGACTGTGTTCGATGGGAAAATGGTGAAGTCTTTTGTGGCAGAGTTTGGAATTAGCCTTGTTAATTCCACACCCTATTATGCACAAGCCAATAGTCAAGCTGAATCATCCAATAAGTCCTTGAAAAAAGGAATACAAAAGGTTGTGGAAGATAATCCTAGGGATTGGCATAACCTGTTGTTGGATGTTTTGTGGGCTTACAGAACTTCTCCAAGGTCAAGCACAGGAGTCACTCCTTATGCCTTAGTATATGGGCATGATGCAGTGTTACCTGTGGAGATTAATGTTAAATCTTTGGGGTAAGATGCCAAGACCAGTTAGATCCGAAGCAGTACCATCAGAGTATGTGCTTGGAATTAGAAGGCATAGATGAGGCTAGAATTTTGGCATTAAATAGCATTCTTTTCCAAAAGAAGAAAGCAGCCAAGAATTATAATAAGAAAATCAAACACATTAGCTTTGATGAAGATGATTTGGTATGGAAAACAATACTCCCAATAGGAATTAAGAGCCATAAGTTTGGCAAATGGTCACCTAACTGGGAAGGGCCATATCAGATTCATAGAGTTCTGCCTTTTGGAGCATACCATTTGAGAAATTTGAATGGTTATGTGCATCCCAAAAAGATTAATGGCAGATATTTAAAGCCTTATTTCCAACCAGTTGGGAAACACAAGGGATAAAATAAACACTATATACAATAACACAAGACTGCTCAAATGATAGACAAAAATTTGTGCTTTCATAAAGAATTAAGTACATTTTGTCACAAATTGGCCCAAAATTCATTACAATGTCTTAATTGTTTTTGTACAATAGATTTCCTATTGCTAAGTGAGGGAACTAGTTGGATAGTTGCAGCCATCTCTTCCTTTCGATCAGCCAGTCCTTGGTTGGTGATTTGCAATTTGGTATCAGTTCGGACTAAGGCTTGATTCACTGCAGCCAGCTCCTCTTCAAGTTGAGTTTTCCTCTCCAGCAGCTGGACTCGAAATTGGGAGACAGAGGAATGCTGTTCTTTCAGATTTGACACTTCGGTGTGCACTTGGGAAACAAAACTCTGATCTCTAGCCAGTTTCTCATCCTTAACCTTGGCAGCCTGACAAATGCTAATGTAAAAATCAACAGTAGCTGCTACCTGAGATAGATGACTTGAAACATTCATGCCAGACTGCTCAGCAATTTTGCAGCATTGGAGGAACCCATTTCTGATTATAGGCCTTTGCAGAGCCTCGAAGGGGATCCTCAAAAAAGAAATCAACAGTTCCAAGCATGTGTCCAGGTCTATCGAAGGTGCAGAAGGCTTGCTGCTGGAGGAAGAAGAACTCTCAAAAATTTCCAGCAAGGAGTCAGCTAAGTCTAAGGGCTCAGCTTCAACATTCAATGTTGGACAGGTAGAGGGTACGTCGAAGAGACTAGCTAGTCTGGCTTCGGAGATGTCTACCTCATCCGTAGACATGAGAAGTGCAGAGAGTGTTGTGGTGGAAGGCACAGAAGACTGCATGGGGATAGGAGAAATGGATGGAACATTTTTGGCAGCCTCTATGGTCTTAGCCACCAATGAATCAAGCGAGGAAGGGCTGGAAGTAGGTAAAGACAATGAACCATGAGTTGGGAAACTACCAGCACCCTCTGTAGAAGAATCAACTACCATTAGAGATAGAATAGCAGTTGGAATTTCTGTGAAAGAAGGAGGAGCAAGGCTCGAAACAGAATTGGACTGAAGTAGGTCAAAGGTCAAGAAAGGGAGGTATGGTTCTAAGCCAAGAAGGAGAGATGCAGGAATGCTGGGGCTCAAAGAAGGTACATCGAATGTAGGCCTGGGAAGTGGGAGTACGATTTGAATAACCCTGACATTCTGCATTTGATCAACCTCAACTGAAATTGAGGGAGGCCTCATTGGAAAGATAAACGCAGTAGTTGTTGCTGCAAAAGGAAGAAGTGTAAAGCAATGTCAAATTTCAATACCAAAAGCTGACGAAGGAAGAACAGCAGAAGCGTGAAAGAAATTACTTGTTTCAGAAGTGTTGGCAATAGTGGGAGAGTTACGAAGGGAATAATGTTCGGCAGCCTGTTGCCTTCTTGCCGTTTCCCTTTGTAATGCATCAGCAGCAGCAGCTTCATCTCTCAGAAATTGTTGCTGCCGTTTCTTTTCAGCTCTCTCAAAGACAATCATAGCTTTGGAATGTTCCTGCTCTACTACCTTGGCAGCTGCTTCATGAATAAGGTCTTCAACCAAGTCAGTAGCAGGAACAGTCACTTTCTTTCTCTTCCTTCTTGGCAGAGATACTACCGGCTCCTTTTCAACCTCCCCTTCTTCAACTTGGGGTTCAGATTCTTCCGAAGTGAGATCTTTACCCATTGTTGTGGTAATTGCCTCGGGAGTAGGATGTTCGATTATATCAGAAGAGGAGACAGCCATCGTTTGTCTCTTTGCTCTTTGCAAAGGCACTTCTGGCTCTTGCTCAAACTCTCTTTCCTCTGCCAAAGATTCGGATTCCTCAGGAGTGAGGACTAGCTTCCTTTTCTGTTTCTGTTGTTGTTTCTTTTTGAGAATAGCTAAAGTTTCAGCTCTTTTAGGGGATTCTTCTTGTGGGGACCCTGCACCAAAGAACATGAGTGTAAAGGAAACAAACAAAAGATCCAAAAGAAAGAAAAGAGGACCTGAAAATGCTTACCCTTCTTCGAAGCAGCTCTAGTAACTCTAGCTGGAGGGGGTAAAGTTGCAAGAGCAGCTGTGGCAGCTTTAGGAAGAGGGGAAATGTTCTCAGCTGTTGCTGACTTGGCCTTCGAAGGCACTCCCAACCCTATTAGCAAGTCATGAGGGTGTACAGATAGGCGCACCTCCATATTGGCTGTCCACCAATTCTGGAATCTTTTCAAAACTAAGCCAGATGGAAGAAATGGTACAAATTGGAATTCATTCAATTCCTTCAGCAGTTTGAGTATTGCCGTCTCTAGCTTGGACTTAGATATTCTCATGTCTCTAGCAGTAAGATGGACATTCGAGAGACTGCAAAGAGGAACAGGTATCCCTTGAGTGAATCCAAATTGTCTGGCGAACTGAGAAGGGCAATACACCTCAGATATGCATTTATAGGCTTGAGGGTTCAAAGTGCCAATGAACAATTCCCTTGGTAGCAGTATGGAGGCCCACATATCTTTATGAGGTGAGGTGCAACACTCTTTATCAGCCAGAAAAGTCTGCAGCCAGGTTGGTCCTTTATTGGCTTCGAAAGGACAAAAGAAAGAGGTAGATGGAGAAATAGGGAGTTGGTGAAAGAAAGTAAGGTAATAAGCAAAGGAAGCAGGATAGAGAGCAATCCTGGCATATTTTTCCCCATAAGTACTAGGATCCTGAACAAGGAATTTTAGACATTTGGGATGTAGGTCAGTGAAGTAGGCGAAGAGCCAGAGTTGGAGCACCCAGAGGGGACCTCCTTGGTTAATGTCAAGAGGTTTTTCGCAAAATTGGGAGCAAGCTCTGTAGACATGGCCTAATAGATAAGGGGCAAGAGCTAGGTGTTTTTTCAAGATAAGTGCCTTTGCAAGTGGAGCGAACTCAAGCATAATCTTCTGAGATGAAGTGCAAAAGAGAAACTTGCACAACTAGTATAAAATAAAGGAAAACAGCTCTCTGTCTCTCACAGGGCTTTCCTTTTTATTTTCAGCCTTTACAAAATCACTGTAAGAAGAATTTAAGGCTGGAAGGGAAAATTTGACAAGGAGGTCTGGGTAGTTGGGAGTAAAAAGAGAGCCATGGGGTGAAAGCCCTAAAAGATGGCAAATATCAAGAACGGTGGGGGCCATCATACCGCATCGAAATTGGAAGAAATTGAAAGCTATATTCCAAAAACATAAAGCAGCAGGAATTAAAAAGGGGTCCTCAGGAATGATGAACCTGGAGAGACGAAGAACGTCGAGGATGCAGAGCTCCTGTAGGTCATCTTCCCTCGCAGGCACAACCCTGTCATACCATTCCTCCCATTTGGTTCTCAATGTCGGCCAGCAGCGATGAGGCCGGGTCATTCTCCAATTGCTCCAGTCAAGCCCTCCTTCGTAGAGAAGAAAGTGATCCTCCAAACGGGGGTATAAAACTGGAAGTTGGTCAGGGGCCTCTCGAAATATGGGACCTAGGACGTACTCTTGTTGGTTGCTATGGCGAGGAATGAAGAGACGTCCATCTATGGCACTTGACCTACCAGTTGTTAGCTTGGCGATTTCTTCATCAATACATTTCTTCAAAGCCATGGTAGGGCTGATACGGTCGCCAGCGAGCACTTTTAGCGAGGAAGGGTCCATTGATAGCAAGTAGCGAGGAAGAGAAGGTTAACAAAAGATCGGTAGGGTTTGTGGGGTAAAAAAAAAAAAAAAGGGGGGGGCAAGTGATTTCAGAACACGAAACAAAAGGGTTTTAAAAGGCCTTTGTGTCCAGAAAATGTATCCTGTAAATCGTTAAGTACTAAAAGTACGAATACGAGGAGTCTCTTCCGATATTGATAGTTTTGGAGGGAAGAGCACATTTCGGATGGTGATGCCAGCTTTGAAGCATGATATTTGGCTTCGAAGCCAGATTTTGGCGCCAAAAATCAAACAGCAACGGCTTCGAAATACAGAAGTCGGCTTCAAAGCATACTAGATGCTTAAAAATGTAAGGATACTCAAGGATGGGTTTACTTAGAAGAGATCAAAGACCTGTAATAGGTTTCTTAACAAAAGTACTACCCTTGAGGCAAAGCTTAAGGCCTCTTAAGGATGTGAATTGTTGTTCGAAACATTTAAACCAATAGTTGGTTTGTAGTTATACAGAGAATTGTTTGTTCGGTTAAAAGAGTGTACCCCAAGGGCAATTTCCATATTGTTGTAAGTATGGACTGTCGCAAAACTAGTCAGTATTAACCATGACCATATTTTGGTTATGATTAAAACAGGCTTTGAGGGGAAAAGATTGTTAAAATTCGAAGCACCAATTTCAAACAAAAATCAACAAGAGTTGGTAACCACAGTCCACAAATTGGAGAATTCATTCCAACATCCTTATTGGAAATCGATTGGATCTATATTCGAAGGATAAGATTGTTAAATTCGAAGCACTGTTTCTAAAATGATATCAGCCAAAACTGTCAACTTTATTCCATAAATTGGAAAAGTCATGTTGGTTCTTAGTGTTTTCATTTTCAAACAATTGAGTCCATATTCGAAGAATAAGATTGTTCAGTTCGAAGCTCTGGATTGGCTTTAAAAGGCAAATGGAAACAGGATCAAACAATGCCAAGTGAAGAATTCTGTTTATATTAAAGCCAAAGCAATTACATCGAATGACCCTATCTGGGTATAAACTCAAGCTCATAAAAATAAGGAATAGAATAAATAACAAGATCATGAAATTTAGTCCAACAATGATCAATGAATTTTTGTTCTTTCTTTATTATATCTTCTATTTCTTCTAACGTTGGCTGCATAAGTTGATGTGCTTGCACTTCATAGTAGAGCTCTTTAGCGTTTATTTCGAAAGCTTCCTCTCTCAATCTTTGTTCCACTTCGTCTATGACCAAGTCATCCCAATACGTAGAATCTTTATTCTTAAAATCATCGAATTCTTCGATGAAGTTCTCTGCTTCGTACTGGGCATGAATTCGCAGAGACAAAAGTTGATCCAAAGATTATGTAGTGACCATGGAATTTCGATGCCAATAGAGGAGCACTAGAAGTTGGTCCAGGAACATATGAAGTCCTGCTTGGGCAAAGGGATTAAAGACATGGCCCCTAGTCAGAATATCACAAGCCCATCGAAGGTTCTTGAGAGGGACTTCATCCTCAAGAACATTGAAGGGCAAATGAGAGAAAGCTGCAAGCAGAAGTTGAGCTTGTTTCTGCTCAGCTGGAGTGGGGGAAGGTGGAGGTTTGTAAGGTGGGAAGACTTTTTCCATAGGAAGGGCAAGCCTCAGTCTCTCTGTCCAGCAAAGAGTTGGCGGAGGAGAAGGTGTGGATGCTTTTGTTTCAGAAGATGGAGAAGGAGATGTGGATGGAAAAGAAGGTGTGGATGCTTCTATTATAAGAGATGGCACGGGAGCAGAAAGAACAAAGGCATTAATATAATTAAGCCAGTCAGAAGAACAAATCTTCGCCTTCTGGGCTAAGAATGATGGGTTGTACCCTTGTGCTTCTTCTGGGCGCCGGGTAGCGTGCATTATCTTTGTAGGCATGGAGGATGTGTACCATGCCACAAGTAGATTCTCCTCCAAACTACGTCGATGGTCAATGGGCACGTAAGGGTAGACCACTGAACTTCGAGCATTGGAAGGAAACTCCAAAGGGTCAGTGAACTCAACAAAATGATGGTTGATTCGTTCCCTCAAATCATAAGTCTCAGGTGTTGACCAGCTTGTCCAGCCAGAAACCCCAGAAGATGAAGAAGTTGTAGCTTCATCCCATGCAGAGTTTTGTGAAGAAAAGTTTCCTAAGTCCATATTTGCAACTTGCCAAATCAAAGGTTTGAGAGCAGTTTGTTCGAGGTACAAGGGGGAGTTAGAGGAAGAACTTCTTGTATCTGTGTCTGCAACTTGTTGAATCGAAGGATTAAGGACAATGTGTTCGTAGTCCAAAGGTTGGTAATTTACAAAGGCTCCCATGACCTGAATATAGAAAGGCGGGTAAAGGTGGCTAATGAATGCGTGGAGGTTCTTTCGAGGGGAAACAGCATTACTCAATGGCTCTTCGTATGCTTGATCAGTAGAAAGGGAAGTTGATTTAGCCATAGTCTGTTCGAATGCTAAGGTATTGGGATGTTCAACAAATTGAAAGAGACTTATTGCAAATGATCACCAAATAGATGACGGTTGTGTTTCCAGAAGATAGACTCCATGCACGTTCTAAAAGCACGGGAAAAAACTGTGATCCACTAATGTCACCAAGTATTGGGTATATTAGTGCGGGGGGTAATGTTGGCTACATATTTTGTAAAAGCCAATTACAGTTCGACACGTGGCAGAGTAAGGGTAATATAGGGAGACTACTCAAGTCTTCGATCCTGATCATGCACGTGGCAGTCAAAATTGGTTCTCACGTGATCTGAGTAGCACTGGATCAGTAAAGAGATACAAGGTGACGTGGCTTCAACGGTTACTCATATTCAAATTCAAATATAGGAGGGAAGCCCAACTGCAAGTGATGGCGTAGTGGAACTACTTCTAAAGCAGCATGATCAGCGATCATGGAGGAGCAGTTCGACGGTTTGAAGTGCAGTTCGATGGTCATCCTTGAGGAGTATAAATAGCAAGGAGGTCCGCAGAAAAAGCCCCCAGACTTAGATCATACAAACCAGTCTTACTTTACATATTTTCTTTTCCAGTTTTTACATTTCCAGTCTTTACCTTTCCTGCACTTTAAATACCTGTTCTTTAAATACCTGCACTTTAAATACCTGCACTGCACTTCATTCATAGGAGTAGTTTCAAGTAGATTCAAGTAGATTGTTGCTATAAACCTCTACGAGGCTGAGTTTGGACCATTGTAAGTTTTCATTTTAATGAAATACTTCCATTATTCTTCATATTAACTGTTATTTCTCTTAAATTCTCCTAAGTCAAGTCACCAGTAAAAGTCCTCTTCATTGAGGCTGAAAGAACTAAAACACAATCGTCTGATAATTGGTTGGCAATTATAATTTCTGTAAAGACTAATTGATCCTTGCTGGCACGCTCGCATTTACAAAAATACCCTTCAAAAGCCAAAAAGCCAACACATGCGTAATAACGGAATGTTAGGAAATATATAATAGTCGAAATAATTTTCGTATGGTTGTAACATAATGACACACGTGGAACAGACTGTATTCAAATATATTATCATGTACAATATGTATGAGTTTCCACGGGAATGTAGCCCCTTCCAGTTGGTGACATGCCTAACTTTGAAAAACCAAAATCCACAGAAATTTAGATTTTCGAAAAACAAAAAAAGGTGAAACAAATAACAAAAAATCAAAAAAAAAACTAATACAGAAATTGTCATGTGCGACGTAAATTAAAAACATAAAAACAGAAGTTGAAAACAACAAGAAAACCAAAACAGACTTACGATTTTTTGTCATGTGCCGCGGCAATATATGATTTTCCACTGTATTTTGAATAAATGACATAAAAAAATATTTTTCCAAACAAAAAAACTAACCGAAATTAGCATTTGCCACGTAATTTACAAATAAATAAAACATATGAAAATTGATTTGTCAAATATAATAACAAATTACTGTATACAAATTAAAAAAAATTACAAAAACGTAAATTAAAAAAAGAAGAACGACAAACATAGGCCTCATCCAAAAAAAAAGGAAAAAAAAAAAGAAAAAAACAGAAATTACCATTTGCCACGTCGTTTACAAATAAATAAAACGAGAGAAAATCCATTTTCTAAATATAAAAGCAAATTAATGTGAGTGAATAAGACAATGACAAAATCGTAAATTTTGAAAAGATAACGACAAAATTACGCCACATTCAAAAATATTTTAAAAAAAAAAAACATAAAAACATAAATTACCATTCTCGACGTAATTTACAAATAAATGAAACACATAAATATATTAAAAAAAGTTATTGTATACCAATAAAAATGAAGAACAAGAACTAATTAATGTAAAAAAAAAAACAAAAACAAAAAAAAGACAAAAACATAAATTTCAAAAAAAATTTCGAAAAATTTAAGCACAATATGCCAAATCCAAACCCAAAATAAATAAAAAAAAAAGTAACAGAAAAAAAAAATTAAGCAAAATACGCAAAATCCAAACGCAAAATAAAAAAATTAAAAGAAAAAAAAATTTAAGCAAAATACGCCAAATCCAAAGCCAAAATAAAAAAAATAAAAAATAAAAAATCTAAGCAAAATTCGGCAGATCGAAACCCAACATACAAAAAAAAAAATAAATAAATATTTAAGCAAAAAATGCCAAATCCAAACCCAAAAAAATAAAAAATAAAAAAATAAAAAAAAATAGCAAAATACACCAAATCGAAACCCAACATAAAAAAATTAAAATAAAAAAAATAACCAAAATATGCCAAATCCAAACCGAAAAAAAAAAAAATTTTAAGCAAAATACGCCAAATCCAAACACAAAATTGTAAAAAAATTAAAAAATTAAAAAAAAATAAAGCAAAATATGCCAAATCCAAACCCAAAATAAAAAATAAAATAAAAAAAAAAGAGCAAAGAGGGCAGTTTGGTAATTTAACAAGAAGACACCTCACCAAAAAGCCAAAAAGCCAAAAAAGTCAAAAAGTCTTTCCCAAACCAGGCTTTTTAACCCCAGGCTAAAATAGCCAAAAAAGCCAAAAAGTCAAAAAGCCAACCTACTTACCAAACAGAGGCTTAATGAGTTAAGTTAAGCTTTCGTTTGACATGTCAAATTTTTTAATTTTTTAATTATTTTAATTATAGAAATATAAAATAACGCTGTATTTGGTATAGTTTTGAAACGTTAGTTCTAGAACTTATTTCGCACATAACGTTTGTTTACAATTTTCAAAAGTTAATTTCACATTTAATTTTGAAAACTCGGTCGAAGGCGGGAAAATTTGGGCTAACCGGTTGTCCCACCGGTTGACTGGAACAATACAAATATTTATTTATTTTTTTTTTGTAATTCACATATGTTAATTTTTATATATTCAAAAATAACTATTTTCCGAATTTTTTAAAATTTTTTATAAGTTTTAATAGAATTTTGAGTTATGTGTTTATTTATGAGTTGTAAGTTTTTGTATCAAATATCTATGTTACATCAAAAGTTCCCCACTCTTTTCAAAACTATTTCACCAAACAAATTTTCTACACTCAAATCATAATTCCAAAACTCACAAACTCAAAATACAACTCTTACCCCTCAAATCATATTTAGAAAGCTCTACCAAACGCAATCTAAATTTTTTAATCTAACAAGACAAAACATCCCATCTAACTCATAATCATTTCATTTTTTCTCTAACAAAAGTCAAAAAAGTCAAAAAGTTTATTCCAAACGAGACTTTTTAGCCTCGGATTAAAATAGTCAAAAAACTAAAAAATTAACCCACATCTCAAACGAACACTAAGACTTGTTTTGGGAAGTTGGCTAGAAGTTAATTTTTTTAGTTTTTTTTTTAATTTTTTTAAAAAATATATTAAAAAAAATATAAAGGTGATGTGATTTAAAAAAAGTTAAAAAATCAAAAAATTAGCTTTTAACCAGTTTATCAAAATAGGCCTAAGTTTCTCAAATAATCTATCAAATTTTCTATTAAACCACTTACGTGAATGTGAAATCTATACTGTTACAACTCAAACCCGCATTTATATATAAAGTCAATTGAATATAAATTATGAAGCTTAGTTGAAGCAAGTTAAAACATAAAAGTAATCCATTGAACTATGCATATATAAAAAGACTTCCCATTGAATTGTACAATCATTTTATAAGTAAGTGCATACATTACAAAAAAAAGTTCTAAAAACAAACATCGAGTCTACATATTCAAACTTGACAAGTCATACTTACTCAAAAACCCTTATACCAAAAAAAATCAAACTAAAAGTTCAAAACAAAAACGGTGCGTTTGTTTGGACGGACTGAATAAGGGGGGATTGTAATCCATCGGACTATGACTATTAGTCCTGGGATACATTGTCATGGGACTATTTGGTTGGACTAAATTTGTATCATATGTTTGTTTAGTCATGGGATTAGATGTCTGGATTGGATTATTTTTAGTTATCCAATGTTTGTTTGGGATATTATGGAGAAGGATAAATGCTCAAATGACTATTTTATCCTTTTCAATTATTTAATAAGTAATAGCAACATTAAACATAGCTTTAATATTTTAATTATTTTTAGCTAGATTAAATAAAAATTTGTTTTATTTTATTTTTTGCACAATATTTTAATTATTTTAATTTATTATTTTCAATTAAATTAAATTTATAATTTATAATTTATATTTTTTATTTAATATATAATTTTAAATTAACGACAATAAAAATAATTTTATTTAATATATAAATTAAATTTTCAACAACACTAAAAAAATTTAATTTATAAGGCCATAATTTATAATTTATTATTTTTAAATAAATTTAATTTATAATTTATATTTTTTATTTAATATATTATTTTAAATTAACAACACTAAAAAAATAATTTAATTTAATATGTAAATTTAATTTTTTAACAACACTAAAAAATTTAATTTATAAGGCCATAATTTATAATTTATTATTTTTAATTAAATTTAATTTATAATTTATAATTTATAATTAAATTTTTTTATTTAATATATAATTTGAAATTAACAACACTAAAAAAATAATTTATAAATGTTCAAAAGACTATTTTATCATTTTCTAATTGTTTGCTAAGTAATAGTATGGAGGGTAGAATGGACATTTCACAAAATAATCTCATGGGATACCAATCCCATGGTTTCTATCCCATCTCCCCCCATGGGATAGAATAGTCTCATATTTGTGGGACTAATAGTCCGGGGGGACTATTAATCCGGAACCAAAAAAATGATACAAACAATGGACTATTAGTCCGGTGGGACTAATAGTCCAATCCCACCCCCTAATCCTTCAAAACAAACACACCTAAAGGGGTTTAGACTTTGCTTGGCTCCACACGAGTCCAAGTTAGCTCCTTCTCGAAAGCTCTACAAAAGGCTAACAACAGGGTGACTTTGAGACAATCCCTATCCTTGATGCTTAACTTGTTCACCTACATATATATATATATATATACATAAATAGTGAGTTAATACCTAATGAATAATAATAGATTAAAGAAATTATACTAATGAAGTTCAATAACAATACAAATATCAATTTCACATTTCTAGTTAATCTTGACATCAATAGCCATTTCATTCAAATCATATGGTACATTTAATAAAATAACAATGCTTTAATAACAGTGGGATCACAAAAGTCATTCAATAGGGCCAGGATGAGTCTAACATAAAAAATTTATGGTAGTGTTTGGTAGAGTTTTGTAAATGTGATTTGAGAGTATGAGTTGTATTTTGAGTTTGTGTGTTGTGGAATTATGATTTGAGTGTAGAAAATTTGTTTGGTAAAGAGTTTTGAAAATAGTTTTGGAAAAAAGGTTTGATTTGAGTGGGGAATTGTTGATGTGACATTTGATATGTGATACAAAAATTTACAACTCATAACTAAACATACAACTCAAAATTATTTTAAAGCACATAAAAAATTTTAAAAATTTAAGAAAATATTTTTCCCGATTATGTAAATCAATTGCAAAAAAAAAAAAAAAATTTCACTGTTTCGGACAGCCGGCCGGTCAACCGGCCGGACGACCGGCCGGACGTCCCGTGCGCCCTCTGCTGCGACAGAATGTTTTGACATATAGACAGAGCTTCCGGCAGAGTTTTGGAAAATTAATTCCAAAACTCTTACCAAACATCATGCTCAAACTCAGGTGTGGAAAACTAATTCTAGAGCTCTTCCAAACAGAGCCCATGTTTTGATTGATCCGATGGGCACGGTATTCTTTCCCTATGAGGGGGTTCAATCTGACACACTATGCGCCTTGTACTTATATTCTGCACATTTATCCTTTTAATGTGCAGTTAATAACAAAGGTAGTTGCGGGGGCATTTAAGTGTAGCTGCCTTGTACTTATATTCTGCACATCTCGTGTGGAAACATATTATTTTGATAATTTTTTAATTTTTTATAAAAAAATATATAGAAAAATAAAAAAGTAATGTGATAAATTTTAGTTGACTTTTTAATTAAAATAGTCACTCTCCAAACGAGGCCTTAATGTGCAGTTAATAACAAAGGTAGTTGCGGGGGCATTTAAGTGTAGGTGTAGGGATGGCAATTTGAAACCGGCCCGACGGGGATGCCCGATCCCGACCCTGATTTAAGCGGATTTTCCGCGAAAAATATCCCCGCGGGGACGGGAATGGTATTTAAAACTTAATCCCCGAACAGATTCGGGCTGGGGATGGGAATCACTTCTCCACGGCCCGGCCAGGCCCAGGCCCGACAATCCCCGACTGTCCCCGCTGATTAATTATAATATATATATATATATTATATTATTTGTTTAGGGTTAGGTTACTATATATATTATAATATATATATGTATTATATTATTTGTTTAGGTCCTCTCTCTCACTCAAATCACTCTCAGCCTCTCTCCCTCTCTCTCTCCTGTGTAATAGATTGAAGATCAATGGCAGCAGCTTCCCCGTCCCGCGCCGATCTCCCTCCCTCCCACGACAACCTCCGTCCGGCGCCGATCTCCCTCCCTCCCACGCCGACCTCCCTCCTTCCGACCTCACTGCCCCACACCCCGATCTCTCTCCCTTCCTCCGATCTCACGCCGATCTCTCTCCCTCCCTCCGATCTGCCTCCGTCGCTTCTACTGCCTCATCCATCAGAGCTCGGATCTGATGAAGTTCTGTATGATCTGATGAAGTTTTGTTATGTATTTTATTTTTTATTTTTTATTTTTTACATAGCTCAGATTTGTTGATGATCTATCTGATGAAGTTCTCTCTCCCTCCCTTCGATTTTTTATTTTTATTTTTTGTGTTGATGATGCTCATTGTTCAAAATTTTTTTTTTTATTTATTTTTTATTTATTCTGTTAATGATTCTGTGTTGATGATGCTCATTGAACATGTATGTGTGGTGGTGTTGTTGACGTTGAAACAAATTTAGGCGGGGAAGTTTTGGGGTCGGGGAAACCCGATCCCCGATCGGGGGCGGGAGTGGGGAGAGGGAAAGGTTCCCCGTCGGGGATCGGGGGCGGGGGTGGGGAGAGGGAAAGGTTCCCCGTCGGGGATCGGGGCCGGGGACGGGGAGTGTGATCCCCGGCCCCGCCCCGCCCCGTTGCCACTCCTATGTAGGTGCATTTTATGGTGCAGTGAGAAAATATATGACTTGATAAAATAGTGGCGGTCTTTTAAATAGTACATTAATTTTATTAATAAATTAATAAATCTAATTATTTAAAATATTGACAGTAAAATAAAATAAAAATAAAAAAGGAAACTTCATATCCTTATCGACTAATGCTTTATATGTTAATGTCTTTGGCAGTATTTAGGCCTGATTTGAAAATATGCTATTTTAGTAATTTTTTTAATTTTTTACAAAAAGATATATAAAAAAGTAGAGAGAGTAATATAATAACATATAATAACTATTTGATTTTTTAACTAAAATATAAAGTTGACAAACAAAGCCTTACTTAAGGCTGGTTTAGATCGTTATTTTATTTATTTTATTTCTCTAACTTGTCTTATTTGATTAGTCAAAAAAATCAATACAAAAAGTAAATTTACTTTCTTTTTTTTTTTTTTATATATATTACTTCGTAAAAAATTAAAAAAAAAATATTAACAAAAGTCGATCCCCAAACAATAATTCATATAAGTTTCAATTCTTTTAAGAAAAATTATCTCTTATGGATTTATTTTATTCGTCTTTCCGGTGATTGAATAAAAAGAAATTAATATATTCAAGGTAATTATTTATTTATAAAGGATAAATTACAAATATACCTTTTGAGATTTGATTAAAATACGAATCGCCCCTTATAATTTTAAAAATTACATTCCACTTCTAAAGTTTCTAATTTCATAACAAATCGTCCCTTTTATTAATAAATCATCAAGTCAATTAACAATTTTTAATGATGTTAAAAATATGTTTCAATTAATAATTTAGGTAATTTTATTATTGTATAGGAGAGCAATTATAAATTTTATTTTTTAGTTAATTCTGTTAAATAAAAAATTCTAATAAAGGGGTATTTGTAATTTTTTTAACTATAAAAAAATAATCTATATTTTAAACAAATTTCAAAAAATATATTTGTAATTTACCCATTTATAAAATACCGTCTCAAATCATCTTATTTCATTATATCGAAATGTGTAATGTAAAAATACATCAAACATTCTAAAGCAAACTTTTAAAGTTAATCACAAACACCATCATTGACTGTAACAAACGAAACTGAGATCATTTTGAATGGTTTGATGTACAATTGAAGGTAGTACTAACTTTTAAATAAATAAAATAAAAATAAAAAATTGGAAGACATAAAATATAAAAAAATTGGCACAAAGAAAGCTGGGGTCATAATTGACATCTTGTTCCCAAAGAAACACAGAATTTGGAAAATAGTGAGATCTATACTTGAAATGAATCTCAAACATTCAATTTTTTCTTTTTCTTTTTTTGATAAATGATTTTCTCTCCATTTCGTGGGCTACAAGTGAGCTAAAAAGATTTGATTCCACGTATCGGGAACACCGGGCAAGCACCAATGAATGCAGTCCGCATAGCGTAAAGGGTCAGTTTTTTGCTCATCAGTCAACAATTGGCCCCCCAACTCATTGTAGATCGAAGCGTGACCGTCGATTCTGTACTCAGATAACTGAGTTATGTTGATGAATGTCACAGGGAATTTCATTTTTCTAACCACGTTGGACACAATGCTCATTATGTGTTTGTTAGAGCCAGTCCCCCAGTGGCCTCTCTTCATGACTGGCCTTGTTTCATTGAAGCATTTAATTCCATCTTTTTTGTTCCAGTCTTCACTCCTGAAGATAAGAGACTCGTGCAGTCATTATGTTGTAATAGGAAAATATCAGATCAGTGTATCTCAAAAAAAATAATTACAAATTAATTAATTTTTTTTATAAATATTAATAATTAAATTTATAAATTTTTTTATTATTTTGCATTTTCTTTTCCTGACACCACTATTCGGTAATAACTCCTATTGCAATCCAGTAAATTACAATTTACCTTTTATATTTAGCCATTTTCTTACTCTGACTCTTAAAATTTATTTTTTCTTACTTTAACTCTTTATGTTTTAATTTTTTCTTAAAATTGTCTTCTAGTAAAATTTATATAAAAAATAACACATGATAGTTATGTAACATAAAAATATTTATTATAAATCTCATTTTGACACAAAGTTAAACTCTAATATAATAAAATATTTTTTTATATTATGTGACAGTTATTATGGCATTTTCTGTCTAATTTTGAATAAAAGTTAATTTTAGAAGTAAAATAAAAAAAATTAAAACATGAAGGGACAAGTGGAAAAAATAAATTTTAAGAGCCAAATACCTCTTTTGGGAAAGAGGTTAAAGCCGTTTTTTAGCTTTCAATCTTTTTTGGGTTACATTATTTCTTTACTTTTTTACATGTGTGTTCAAAAAAAAAAAAGTCAAAAAAATTAACTTTTAATTTATTTTCCAAAAAGCTAAATATAAAAGGGACAAAAGTAATCTATTGTAATCTGATGTAAATATTTTAATTTTATTATTAAATTTTATTTATTTTTTATCTACGAGATAAATTACAAATATTAATTTTTGATCTAAATAAAAGATAAGAGACTTGTCCTTTTTTTTGAACATGAAAATTTTGGAAGACATCACAACATTTACGGGCCCTAATCTTAGGATAATTGATTGACGGTCAGATTTAATCAATCTAAAAGAAGGGATTCATTACTGAGGCACTCAATGAAATTTAACCACATGCCATAGAAGAGACTAAGGGCTGTTTTGAGAACTTGGCTAAAAGTTATTTTTTAACTATTAACTTATTTCGGGTTAAATTATCTTTCTATTTTTTTTACATATTTAAAAAAAAAAAAATCACAAAGTCAATTTTTAATAACTTTTCAAAACAAACTTAAATAGTTGTTTGGGATGTGTTATATGAGTGCACTTTTTGACTTTTTTGTTAAAAAAGTAAAGAAAAAAATATGTATATTTAAGATAAATTTTTGATTTTTTACGAAAAAATATGTAATAAAATATTATAGTAAAATTAAAATAATAATTTTATTCTTTTAACTTTTTGACTTTTTAAGTAGTTGAATTCAAAAAGTAAAATAATAATTTTGCCACTTCCCTCCCAAGCTATCCTTGAATAATACAAATTTTTTAATTTTTTAAATAATTTTTTAATTTTTTTTTAATTATCCCGAACAACATCTTATATCAATCGAAAGACTACACAGATCTTCAAGTTAAAAAATAATAATAATAATAATAATAATAATAATAATAATAATCAACTAGACAAGAGGGCTGCCTCTCCACGAGGCCACCACTCCCAAGAGGGCTGCCTCTCCCCGAGGAATTCAACTTTACGTCCCGAAGAATCCAACCCAAGAGGGCTGCCTCTCCACGAGGCCACCACTCCCAATGGAGAGGCTGGTCCTTTGTTGCTTTCCCATGCGTGTCTCACGTGGCTGGATCAATCTTAATTTTTTATTTATTTTTAATTCGTAAACCCTTTGGTTTTAAATATTTTTTAAAAAATATTTTATATATTTTTATAGTTTGATGATTAAACAAAATGTAAGTATAATATTATTTAAAAAAAATATTTTTTATTATCATAGAAGATAAATTATAATGTAAGTATAATTTTTTATTATCATAGAAGATAAAAATTTGTAAGACAATTTTTGTGAAGTATAATTTTAATTTTTGATCTAGAAGATAAATTATAAGTATTAACTTTTGATCTAAGAGACAAGAGACTTGTCCTTAGTTGCCTTTTCTTGCATGTCTAACGTGGCTGGATCAATCTTTAACTTATTATTTTTTAATTTGGGTGACAGTATTGCCATCTTGTGTCACCAACCTTTGGTTTTAAATATTTTTTAAAAAGAATATTTTATGCATATTTTATAGTTTGGTCATTGAACAAAAAGTAAGTATAATATTATTTAAAGAAATTGTTTTTTTATTATCATAGTCCCAAAAATGATTTGCCAATAAAAAATTTATAAATCAATTTTTGTAAAGTTTACTTTTCTTTTAATACACTTGACTTTTTCAAACAAGTATCATAACTCACTAATTATTTGATAGAAAGTCATAATGGGCATTTTATTGGACCAAAATTTTGCTTCGAGAAAATTTATCTATTAAGTTGTTTATTTATAAAAATAATAATGTTTGATAGTTTTAATGTAATTTTAATGATGTGGAGAGTACGCATGTAAATGTGAAACCCACACTCCTCTCTTTATCTCTCTCTATTCTCTTTCTCACCTCACTAAAGTTTCATTTAGAACTCTCAAATTAGAACTATATATCATTACTATTATAGAAATACCACTACCAGATTATTATGGTAATAAATTTTGTATAAAATTTTGTTAGGGGGGAGAGAGAGAAAGAGAGAGAGAGAGAGACCTTGTGTGAGTAGGGGACATAGTAGTGAAGAACACGCGAGTTTTGTTAGGATCAATGTTTGAATCAATCCAGTTAGCCCATGTCTTCAATCCAATTTTATAAGCAATTGGTGTATCCAACTCTTCTGCCCCTTCTTCCCCATTTCCAAATGATCCCCATCTGTGTGTTCAATCAGACATTTTTCATTGTGATCGAGATTTATTTTAAATGTGAGTCTCGCAATACATAAGTCAAATATAAACCGTAAAAAACTTCATGATGAGAGAAAACTTACAGAGAGTTGACCTCGAGACTACTCATCCACCAAACGTAAGTATTGAAGGCCAAGATATCCACACCTACCCAGAATTTGGCATGCTTGGAAACTGAATCCACTCTCAATATCCTACTCTTTGGATCTGCTATTATTGGGTTATCTGAATTTGACTCCACTAGAAATGGAGCCCAATAGAACTCTATTGTTGCATTGTATTCCTGATTAATCATACATGCAAGAATTTCACATGAGATCCCATGAGAAAAATAAAAATAAAAATTGATAAATTTGATATTTAACACCTAGATAAATTGTTTTTCTTTTGTTCAAAAAAGATGAAAATTAGTTTGATAAAAAAAAAATGAAAAGCACTTATGATTTTCGGATGATTTTCCCTTTTTAGGGGCAAAATTGTGCGATTAAACAAAAACAAGAGTATGAGCCTCACATTTTTGTGGGCTTTCCCACCTTATTTTTGTTCTCTACATTTCATTATATTTCATACAAGCATCACATATAAGAACTTTGAATTATCAAATTAATCATGTATAAAAGGGTAGATCATATGCATGATCGCAATAATATGTCTCTTGCGTCAATTGAATCCATGTAATTTCAATTGTAACAATTTTACTTTTTAATTTGTTCCATCGTATCAATTCAGTATAATCGATAACTTTTGTTAAGAAAGAGGACATATATTAAGGGCAAAATAATCTATTTAAAAGAAATAGACCATTTTAAGTAGAATATTAACCCCTCATTGACTTTGACACAAGTGAATGGACTGTTTTGCCATTGATTTCAATCTAATGTCTAAATGACCTTCTCAATTTGACCTAAATTAACAAAATGTGGAGAAAAAAAAAATCAAAGTAAAATTGATACAACTAGAAGTACAAAGTGCAAAATTTGCTGAACTTGAAATGTTTTGAGAGGTCACATTTTAGACAAAAAAATCAAAAAGTTACATTAAAAATGCTAATTTCCAAAACGACCCCAAAATTCAAATGAAGTGCTAAGTTTAAGCCTTTTTTATGGGTGTATGTTAGAAGTCATTGTTGTCAAATATCATTTTTTTAACAGTCCTTGAGATGTGAAGTAGTTGTTACCTTGGCTTGGAAGACTGCATGAGAGTGGTCTCGTCGCATGGACTTGTGTTTTTCAGGTATAATGGATTCAACAAGGCAAACGAACGATTCCCACTGATTTCTTTGTAATGAATCTCCTACAAACATTAGTCTCTTTCCCCGAAGCTTTTCAAGTGCAATTTTAGGATTAAACCTAAATCGCATGACAAATGTTGAGTTTATCAATAAAAGGCCAGTCAGAATTCGTTTAATTTTGAGGAGACTTACGTTTAGGTACTAATATGTGGGTTTATTGTTTAATAGATCATGTGAGAATTAATGACTTTTTTTTATCAAATATTATTAAAAAAATATCACTAATTATTAATTGGAAAATGAGTTGGACCCCCTCAAGGAGGCACCCTCTTTGACCCCCTCTCTCTCTGATTGGCCAATTTTCTTTTTTCTTTTTCTTTTTCTTTTTTTCCTTCTCCTCCGATCACCACCCGCTACGTGTGTGTGGGGGTAGTCGAGGTGGTGATTGGAGGGGGTCTCAATCACTTCCCTTATTAATTTTTAGTAACAGGTTGAAAATTTTATCACAAAAAAGGTTACTAATTATAATTTTTAGTGATAGTTGAAAAAAATTGTCACAAAAAAGTTGCTAACTTCTAACTTTCAGCGACAGTTTCAAAAATTGGCCAAAGAAAAATTTCACTAATTGTTAATTTTTAACATATAAAAAATTATCATAAAAAATAATTTTTAGCGACGATTATTAAGACCAATTGGTAATTTACCCTAATTTGTATCAAAACAATAAGTCTATAATGCACATACAAAATAAATGGATTAGATAATATTTTTGAAAAGCAGACTCCAATAATAAATTGGGTAAATCTTGTACATCTATGTGTTTTTTTGTGTTCAAGTTTATTTCTGTACTCTTTGCATTATTTTCAAAAATATCATGAATAAACTATATACCTCAAAAATAAAATATACAATGTAAATTCAAAATTGATATCGTTGGGTATGCTTTGGTCCTTGCACATGCTTTGGTGTATGTGTCAATCCACTTGGGTTACGCTATAAACAGTACAGTTCTACTTTTGTTTATTTATTAGAGTAAGGTTAGACGCTTTAAAATTTTTATTAAATTTTTTACCAAATATTTTATATAGATATGAGACCTATATGGTATGAGTCTCACACCCATATAAAATATTTGGTAGAAAATTTAATAAAATTTTTAGAATTTCTAACATTTTCTATTTATTAATGTACTTTTATTGTATTATCTAGCACTCATTTGTTATTACATTAATAATTTTTTTTTTCTTTTTTTTCCTGTTGGGAGAAAATTATATATTTTTCAGACATGTTTATGTTTTGCTTAAAGTTTTAGGATAGATGCATAGTATTGGTCTACAAGATACCAATGTCGCATTATTTTGATTTTAAATTTTGTAAAATTATTCTATTAGTCCAAATTATTTGTCTGATACAAGAAAAAAAAAAATGATACATTCTCGTATAGAAATTTTAAACATTTTTTTACCAATTAAAAGATCTCGTTAAGTACTTCTAATTTATGAAAAAAAAATTTTGAACAAAAAATATTATTTTAAAATTTTTATTTTTCATGTCAAACAAATAAATAATTTGAGACCGAGATGGAGGCAGTAATAAGAACATGATTTTTTATTTTTATTTTTAGAAAAAACAAAAAGAGAGAGCAATAGGACGAGGACTTTCCAAATTATCTATCCTAATATCAGTCTCTCGCTGAAACACGCTTAATTGAAAAGTTCTGATAAGATCCGATGTATTGGTTTTTTCTGAATATGAATTTTGCATACCTAGGCAAGATGCAGTCATCAGGCTGCCATTCCCAGTGAAGGTAATCAGAATCATTATCAGGGCGTCCATTCTTAACACAGGAGAATTGCCTATCAACGTGTGGGCAACTCCTGTCTGTGTACAATGGTTTAAGTGAATTGTTGAAGACCCACTTTCCATGAGCTAGGCTGCACTCATTTGGGTCGAACTCAAACCTGTCATCTACTTCAGACTTCACTATCTCTTCCTCCTCTGTACTTCTCTCATCTGTTGTTTCAACATTTCCATCACAACACAACACAAACACTCTCACTCATTATCATTAATCTTATTCATCAGTAGTAGCTACAAAAACACAAACTCAATTGCTATATATTATTTATACTGGGTTGGTTTAGAAATGTAATTTTTAAACTTTTTACAAAAAAAATGCAAAAAAAAAAAAAAAACGAAAATGCGTGGACTTTTTGGTTAAAAACTGCTCTTCCCAAACATCCCCTCTGTCTATCTATCTATCTATCTTCTATACTAATATAAATAGAAGTCTTTTCTTGGTGTTTATGTTTCATATTTTGTGTTTTTCTAAAGTACCCCTATATCAGTTTTTGAATTCAAATTTTTTTTTTTTTAATCTCTCAACTTTTAATTTTTTCAAATTAATTTTAATTTTTCAAATTAATTTTAATTTTCAGATTTTGAATTCAATCATACAGTTTAAAATCTTGGCCATGTAACTACTTTGATAAAAATAAATATCAAAAAAATAGTTTTAAATTTTTAAAATTATTTCTAACCTCTCAAAAGACAAAATTATATAAAAATAATAAGTGATTTTAATTTTTTAAATTTATTTATTTTACCAAATTAATTTTTAATATTTAAAAAAAAAATTTGAAGAAATTTTTGAAAACCAAACCAATCAAAATGATCATATGCACATACATGGCGTGTCCCGCCACTTCTAATTTTATATTATATAAAATCAATACTTCTCTGGGTGTGACTGTCATTTTTTTTTAACAATTGTGATTTGTGGCACTAATTTTTTGAGCACTAATGGCACTAATTTCTATATCAGGTAAAAAAAAAAAAAACAAAGTTACCAAAACAGGAAATTAGTGCCATTAGTGCCAGCAGTTTTAGAGCCACAAATCATTTTTCTTTTTTTAATTTCTAAAATTCCCCCAAACATGATAATTTCTCTAAATTGCTTCAACTCTTTTAAATCTAATTGTTTCAAACAACTGTTGTATGTGCCTACCTCTAATATATATATATATATATACATACTATTATATAAAACCAACCAACTCGCTCGGTGTTGTGTGAACAGGATAATGAAGTTGTGTAAACATCTAATGTCAAAACTATACAGATAAAAGTCAATT
Organism: Camellia granthamiana; assembly: GCA_036172215.1. Lineage (NCBI taxonomy): Eukaryota > Viridiplantae > Streptophyta > Magnoliopsida > Ericales > Theaceae > Camellia > Camellia granthamiana. The sequence goes on along the minus strand of JAXFYN010000095.1, from coordinate 40,115 downwards.
TTTACATTTGTTTCAGCTACTCTCATATGTAATTGTTTAGCAAACAAAAATATTAGAAATCCAAATATTTTACCAAAAAAATTACCAAACATTCACTTAAGTGTAGACTCCTTACACATGTGAGTATTTAATAAAATTTTTGATAAATTATTTTATACTCATAACATTACTAGCTAGTTGCAAAACTACCTCCAATTTCTCACTTCCTCTCCCACAACATATCATCTTTTAAACTCAACACATGTATCACATGAGGGGATACATGTCATACATGTCACTAAACTATTAGGCCATGTGACCTGCCATCTAAGGTCCACCAAAAAATATTTACAAAATTTTATTGTCAAAATGTCAAATTTTTAAACGCTTAATAAGATAAAATTACATTTTGAAGTTTAGCAAACCGCTCCATGCAATCCAAAAAAAAAATTTAAGTTTTGTCACTTTTTTTTCCCAAAATTGTCCACATTGTAAAGTACTTCAATAATTGCTAACAATTTTCAAATTCAACCAATCATTTTATTCATTTAGATGTAAAATTACAAATGGGATGCGTTTGCACCCACTGCGAACATAAATATACACATACCTGTTATAGACTTGATAGATTTTGCAATAGCACCTCGTTTAGAGCAGGATTTGAAACTGAAAAAGGAGGTGCTAGAAGAAAGAGAGCTTATTCTTTCAGTGTACAAGAAAGCAATGAAGGCAGAAATGCAAATTACGAGGGCGACAATGGAAAGAGGTCGCCGCCCACGCGGAGCTTTCATTGTGCTCATTGGAAAGAAGAGAAAGAAAGAAAATAGTTGAGAAGTGTGGATGGTGGAGCAACAGAATGATGCATGAGGAGTTTGAGAAGGGTTTTGGAGGAATTTTATTTGGTTTTTGAGTAGGAGTGAAGCTAAAGTCATGCATATGTATGGTTGGGTTTTTGGGTTGTATGCTCTTCAATTAAAAGTAGGGTTATAGTTTGATTTAAATTTTACTTTAATTTTTATAATTTTAAATTGACCAATTTGATTCATCCACTTTAAGTTCAGTTTTAATTTAGTTCTTTTATTTAAATTTGAAGTCAAAATTAATCACTCTGCTTGGTTTCAGTTTTCAAAATTCACTTTTTAGAAAAATTTTACTTTTTCGTTTTTCATATATTTTTTTGTTTTAACTGAATTTTTTTAATATTTTAAGAATTTTTTTTATTTTTTAGACACACCTAACATTAATACACTTAAAAAGTATAATATTTGTGAAAAAAATTTGTAAAAAATTCACTAAATACCAAAAATATATATGAAAATTTGTACATTTTTCGTATTTTTGTATATTTATTAATTTTTTAAAATATTTTTTTACAAATATTTTATTATTTAGATACATCTAAGTAAAGTGTATCTAAAACAGTAAAAAAAAATTGCTTAAATTTAAAAAATATTCACTAAAAATAAAAAAACACGAAAAAAATTTAATTTTCTGAAAACTAAATTCAAAAAACTAAAATCAAACACAATAATTTTTAAGATGGCAAGTAGAAGAAATTAATGAAAATTATAACAGAGTAACCAAATTAAAATTAGATTTAAAATGTATGGACCAAGTTATTTAATTTGAAATTATATAGATTAAAATAAAATTTGGATCAAACTATTGAGGTGAATACTGTAATTAACCCATAAAAGTATGTAATGGGGTGGGTTAGAAGTAAGGTGGAAGGCTAACATCTTTCGGCTGTTCATATCCTCTATGCAAGTATGATGAGCCAACCACAGTATTGTGTGCTATTGTTTTCAAGTTGCACCTTTATGGTGTTCATTAGGTGGGACAGCTTCTCTCTCTCTCTCATGACTTGCACTTACAGTTACATATCTGCCATAACAGGTTAAACTTATCAATCATATGATTCAACTTGATAGATAGTTGTATATTTTGTAGGCACATAGTGAAGAAGGGAATTTAAGTTCAATGTTTTGTGTACAACTTGTATTTAGATTTAAGGTTGTAAATCGAAGAAATAGATAGGTGGGTTGAATTCATTTTTGTTATAATTCACATCACATTAATAAGTATATTAAAGTTAAAAATGCTTACAATTGTTATGTATCATGAATTTTTTTTACCTTTTTATATCACCGGGTATGTGGTAAAATATCATTTGTTTTTATTAATTTCTTAATAATTTTTTTAAACAAGGTCAGTATTCATTTATGTTCATGTAGACAATAATACAAAATGATGATATAAAAACTAATGAAACTATTGATACAATAGAACTCACATAAAATTTTATCAATATGAAATAGTTTTAAATGTACTATATCAAACAATAAACAAAATGTAACACAAAGAATTATAAATGAAACATTATTATCTGAATAATCTAGATCAAAAAAATAATATAAAAAAGGATAAAATTACAAACACACCCCTGAGTTTTACTTAAATTACAAATTATCCCTATGGTTTTAAAAATTACATTATGCCCCTAAGATTTCTAATTTCATAACAAATAGGTCATTTTATTAATAAATTATTAAGTTAATTAACAGTTTTTAATAATGTTAAAAAAAATTAATTAATAATTTAGATAATTTTATTATTGTATAGGTAAACAGTTAAAATTTCACTTTTTCAATTATTGCTGTTAAATACAAAATTCTGACAGGAAGGTATTTATAATTTTTCAAATTACATGAGACAATTCGTATTTTAAACAAATCTCAGAAAGTGTATTTATAATTTACCCTAAAAAAATGAAATTACCTACTAATTATTATGAACTATAAATATGTAGCTGTCTCCTGTTAGTTATAATAATTAATTAATAAATCAAATCAGCTGTTGGACTTTTTGATATTAGATTCAAATCATTCAGTCCTCCTGTAGCCATGCTATGGGCGGAAAACTATCGCTTGAAAATATGGGATGGCAATTCTATTAGTCCTAGAATGTTAGTTATATATACATTGTTAATTCATCATTGCTCAGTTCTATTGACAATCTCTGGGGACCCCCCTAGAAGGATGTCTAGGTACTTGACTTGGACAGAACAACATATGCATAATATGTTAGAGGCTTTTGATTCAATCCACACCCTTTTATTTGCTCTTTTGGCAAGGAAGTTAGTAGTTACTTTCTAATTTTCAACTCATTTTAGATTATATCATTTTTTATATTTTTATTTTTTTTTTAAATTAAAAAAAAATTAAAAAGTCAATTTTTAACTATATTTTCAAAACAATCCTTAAGCCATGAGTATAGATCCAACCACATAAGAAAAAAAAAAAAAAAAATCTAAAAAATCCTAAAAAATAATTTCAATCACATATTAGATGGTCATTTGTATTTTTTTAAAAGTAGTACTGTGCTAGGAAACAAACACATAATGCAAAACTTGCAAGAAAGGACTAAACCAAATGAACACTAGCTGGTATAAAAAAAAAATGGGGGGTCAATTGAATAAGATCAATGGTTGAGAAAGGTGTACCAACATACTTGTCGAGACGAAAAAATTGCAAAAATCCTAATCAAAAGACATTGGTCATGAATAAGAGAAGGAGAGATTGGCTGTTGAGCCAGTCATTTTGCCGATCAAACTTGATTGACACGTGGGTCGTGAGTGGTATCGCAAATATTGCAAGTGCCAAAATAATATCTATTCCTATTCCATGAGAAAGGCCGCTCACTAACCACACATGATTGTAAGTTTTTTTTTTTTTTTGATCGGCAAAGACAAATTTCATTAAAAACATGAAATTTACAAGTACAAGGAAATAAAACGCAATGAGAGAAATTCGAAGAGTAAATACTCACTCTCCTACTACTGCTACTCGCGTTCTTACAATCAACCACTAAGTCTCACGATTTTAAATTTTAAAATACAACAAAAAAAATAAAATAAACCACACACTTGATTGTAAGTTAATGGTAAATTGTTTTAAGAATTATGACTAAAAATATTTTTTTTTAAAGAATGCTTTACTTACGTTTTGTTTAATTAAACAAAGGAAAATGAATAACAAAACAAACAGAGCCGAAATTTATTGGTTCCAATTATACTTTCTAGTCATATATTCATGCATCATTTTTTTTTTTTTTAATCTTGAAACTCTCACTAAATTTTATATTTAAGAATATATTAAGACAAAAGTTGAAAAATAAAAACACTCTTTACTGGTCTAGGGTAAGCTAGCATCAACGTCTACTGCTCATGGAGTGAGATAGGAAGGAAGCTTGTTGCTGAGAGTTGACAATGATGTTGCCCTAGGTTTAATTACGCAATGTTTTTAGCTCCTGAAAAGTACTTTTTAGTTACAAATGGAAAGAAAAAAAAAAAAAAAAAAGTAACAGACTGAAGAGAAAGAGCCATTTTTTCTGAAAGTAATTGCTTGATTTTTGGCGTGACGATACATATGCATTGATTGATAAAATCTACACAATAACGACTCTTTTTCTCTGTATTAAAAAAAGAAAAAAAAAAGAAAAAGAAGAAGATAATTACACAATAATGACCCATGGCGAATGCCTTTCATTCTACTCTAAATCTTATGTGCATGGAAAAAAAAATACTTGTTTGGAATCATGTTAAAAAACTTTAGCCCAAAAGTAAATTTTTAAAAAAATAAAAAATAATCAACTGTTTGGTTTTGATTTTCAAAAAATACTTTTCAAAAAATTCTACTTTTTTATTTTTCATATATTTTTTTGTTTTCAATGAATTTTTTTAATATTTTAAGCATTTTTTTTTAATTTTTAGACACACCTAACATAATTACACTTAAGAATTTGTGAAAAAAAACTTTACAAAATTTACTAAATACCAAAAATATAAAAATCCAATATATTTTTCATATTTTTGTGTATTTATTAATTTTTTTAAATATTTTTTTCACAAATATTTTATTATTTAGATACGTCTAAGTAAGGAGCATCTAAAAAAATATAAAAAATTGCTTAAAATTTTAAAAATATTCACTAAAAGGAAAAAAACAAGAAAAATAAAAAACTCAATTTTTAGAAAATTAAATTCAAAAAATTGGAACTAAACTATGGGGGCAATTTGAAAAGTTAGAAAAAAGTTAACTTTTTAATATTTTAACTTTTTTACACAAAAAAAATCACAAAAAAACCAACTTTTTTAATCAAAAAGTCACCAAAAAAAACTAATTTTTTACTACCTACTCAAAACACCACACAAGAATGTTTAGAAATGGAATTGGAGAACAATGGCAAAAAGTTGGTACAGTCAGAATCATCTGCTTTTATTTCTGTGCACTCTTTCACCCTCTCCATGTGGATTTGTAAAAATTATTACATAGATTCAGGCCTCGTTTGAGGAGTGGCTATTTTAGTCAAAAAGTCAAAAAATCAACTAAAACTTGTCATATCACCTCTCTACTTTTCTGCACATCTTTTCGTAAAAAGCCAAAAAGTTACTAAAATAGCCTGTTCCCAAACGAGGCCTCAGTATATGACGTTCTTGCGTGCTTGATCATCAATTAGTCTCATGCAAAATCAGTCCCAAATCCAACGATGTTGAATGTGCTAAGCTAATACCAAACCCACAAAACTCACTTTGTTTATCATTGTGTTCCATACTATCTGTGTGAGTGAATTTCTGATCACACTACCACCTCAGTATTCAGCTGGAAAACATTGGCAAAATAGATGGCACCTAGCTGACCTGCAACAGAAAGAGAAGATTCCGGCAGTGGTTCGTCCACCCGGGGGCACTCCGACGATCAAGACAGTATATCTCTCAAAGATAATCAATAGTGCTAAACTCACTGTTCAGAATATAAATTGCGTACCTTAGACCCATGGGGGTGCCTCTCTTTTATAATTAATCCAATCCTTGTCCCAACAGAAGCCTAGCTTCAATAGAATTTAGCTCAGTGCTTATCCTGGACTCTTTAGTAAATAAAGATAAACTCCCTTAAGAGCTTTATCCTTATCCAGGCTATGTCCCTTCTTCATTCTAGGACTGTTGTCCTTTATCCGTTTATCTCGAATTCCGATATCTTCGGAGATAACCTCGGCCTAGCCGAAATAACCTCGGCGTCATGACCAGGACACGTGGCGCCTCGGCTGACACGTCGACGTCACCTTGGCCACGTGTTAGTACTCAGAAAATATATCTCCACAACTGCCCTCTAGGTTTTATTACCTCGGCATTCTGAGATGATGGAACCTATATCAGTACTTCCTCTAGTACGTCGGCTTAAAACTTCTTAGCCGATATCATTATACAGGCCAACATGTCTTCTTAAGAACAAGAACTCCAAGAGCTCCTTCATGCGTATGAGCTGTCATGCACAATAACTCAACGGTTTTAGTCACGCGTCTTCCCCTTACTGGACCGTACTTGATACGCGCCTGTAAGGCGAATTTTTTCTCGCGTGCGCCATCTAACGCATACATCGTTTCAAACACATTAATTGCTTTTTTTTTTTGCCGCCGTTTCAAGTTTTAACAAAACTTGTTCCCTCTCTCTTCGTCTCTTCATCTCTTCACTTATCATCGTTTTTGTTCAACCCCTCTCTCTCTCTCTCTTACTCTCTCAAATCCTCCATTGCTCCAAGCTTTCAAGCTCTGCTACCGCCGTCGTTCATCTTCTCCGGTGAGGCTCTTGCTAATCTTTTCCGCTGTTGCAATTCGTCTGACTTCGGCAAACTCAATGCCGGCTTCCTTTCTTTGGTGAGTTACTGTTTCTCCCCGATTTAACTTCTTGTTTCAGTTTTCTATTTTGCTTTACTGAACTCTTCCACTCTGTTTCTGCAATCTTATTCATATCTTTGATATTTCAATTTGTATCTTGTTTTCCACAGCATGTTTGTTTCATGATTCTGTTTTTGCCCCATCTGTTTCCTGAATACACATTGTTCACACACTTGTTGATTGTTGCCACTGTTCTTGGCCTGACGCACCTGTGAAGACTTTTATCTTGTGTTTCTTGATGACCCATCTCTATTCTTGACTCTCAATCGCTTTCCTGTTTCTGTTTGCCGTGTTTTTCCAGATTCGTGCCTTCAATCTTCATCTCTATAGATATAGGTTTAGGACTTGGTTGTAGAACCCACAGATTTTTAGGAAAAACCGAAATGATTTCCCACAGATTCTGTATATTTTTAGGCTGTAGCCGAGGTCCTTAAAACCCTCCAAAACACTCTCTTTTGAAATCCAACTCTTCCAGCTAAGCCGATATCATAGGTATGTGGAAGCATAGGGTAGACACCCCAACCAAGTTAGAACATTTTAGGAGAGAGTTTGACATCCCGGCCGACGTCCATCTGAGGTTGGCTGGGGAGAATGACTCTATCATGCCCACAACTGTTTCTATGTCTTTCCCTATTGTAGTTTTTATCGAGTGCGGACTTCAGCTCCCACTAAATATCCTTTTCCGCGAGATACTTCATTATTATAAGTTGAATTCAATGCAGCTTGCCATCAACTCCTAGCAAGTCATCAATGGCATAATAGCCTTAGCTAAACAGGAAAACGCTAGAGTTACTTTAGCCGATATCCAATACTGCTACACCATGTGTGGCCTCAAAAAAGATACGGGCTACGTTTACTACCTCAAGCCAAGGTCTACGGAGTACAAAATTGTTGCCAACCTCCCTGACTCCAACAAGGGAGCTGGGGATGATTATTTCATTACTTCGAGGAACTGGGAGTTCGCTCCAGACAAGGACATCCACCTCTACCCTCTTCCTCGATCAGTTTTTGTAGAGGGCAATGGTAAGAGCCCTGTGTTCATACTAACTTGTTTTTAAAGTCTTCAATACTTTATTCGTTTTAATGTCTGTTTTCTTTTGCAGCTCTTCCTTAGCCACCAAAGGGTTTCCGCCAGTCTTTCTTTCCCAGCAAAGACTTGAGGAAACTATTGGATCTGCCAATCCACAAGCGGAGAGCCCCTTTGGTACTTAATTTCATTCTCACCTACAAGTCAGTTTTTCCCGATGTTCCAAAGAAGAAGAAGAAGAAGAGTCTGTCTCCTCCTTCTGCCACGACTCCTCAAGCTACCTCTACATCTCGGCTAGATCAAGGATCGACTTCTGATCCAGCAGAGCAGCCGTCAACTTCGGCTCCATATCTGATCCCAATATCCCAGCGCAACGCCGGTGATGAACTGTTTTTGCTGCCGATATAGGCCGCTAGAAAGCAGTGGCTAAAGATCTTTTGGCCAATATTCCCTCTACCGTGGACGCCCAACCTGCGCCATCTCAGCCAAAGTCGAAGCAAAAAATGATAAAAAAAGGCTCTGCCAAAGGCAACGGTGACTCAGATTGATACTGAGGACACCTTGCCGATTTCAAAATTGGCTTCGAGCGAGAAGACTACCTCCGTCCCCGAGAAAAGGTCTGCCGAGGCCAAACCATCTCAATCAACTCGATCTAAAAGGCTGAGGTTAGAGTCAGCCACAGCGTCGGGCTCCATGAAGGCTGGTGCCCCTTGGGCTCCACCTATTGCTTTGTAGGACAGGCCAGCCTTTGTTGAGGATAGTGCCAACGACATTCATGTCGGCGTTGCTCTTAGCACCGCTTTACTTCTCCCTGGTGATCTTGACCGAAACGCCGAGATGACTGAGCACGAGAACTTCGCCCTGATGCTCCAGCGTTCTGTTCAAGTAAGTCTCCACACTTGGTATCTTTCTTTCTTTTTTGTACTGTGAAAATTTTCAAATAACCTTTGCTCTGTTCATTTTCAGGCCATCCAGCATACTCATTCCTTTTCAATGCAAGCCTTTGAGAACCGGAAGGAGCTGGCCAACAAGAGGAGAGAGGTCTCCAGTCTGCAGAAGACCAATAAAAGCTTACAATAAAAAATGAAGACTTTGGAAGACCAGGCCGAGGCTGCTGTTAAAGCCAAAGATGATGCCGAAGAGAGGGCAGATTCTGCTGAGGCCATCAAGAAGGTTTTTGAGGCCCAAAAGAAAGAGGCCGAGAAAAAGATGGCCCAGGCCCAAAAAGAACTTCAAGATGCCTGGTCTACAAAAGACGCCGAGCTCAAGGCCGCCGATTATAAGGGATACAATGAGGGGGTGGCCGATGTCACCTCGGACTACGAAAAACAGGTAAAGCAGGCATGCAACAAGGGTTTCACCCTTGGTTGGATGACTTTACTAAAAAAGCTCGAAGTCCCCGAGGACTCCCCCCTCAGGAACGTCGACGTCCTTCCTCTTCCATTCCCCTCAACTCCAAGCCAATCCGACGACGATTCTGAGTCTGAAGAGGAGGCTTTGGTGAGGAAGTCTAAGGAGGCTGCTGGGGCCAAGTTGTAGACGTCCTCGAACGCCCCGGGAGGATGAGTCCCGTTCTGTTCATTTTGGGCTCACTACAGTTCGGACTCGAATTGTCACGGTTCTCAATCTGAACCAAAGAGTCCAAATCTGGCAAATCGTTTTGAGAAAACAGATTTTTGAAAGAAGTGCCAAACATTGATTGCTTTGCCAGATACAAAGTCGCCACATAAATATTTTATTTTGGGAAATTTTGGAAACCCTGACTCGTGCCTGAGGCCACGTGTCTGTCATCACCAAAGTTGCCTCGGCTCGGGAACTTGGGTACGATTGGGGAAGGTCACTTCGTGAGCACCCCCGCTCGCCCGATCAAAAATCGGCCTCTACTAACCATGATATCTAGTTTTGAAAACATTATGCGTTCTTATTCCGGTTATTCGCCTAGATTTACTATGTGATGCGCACAGCATACAAGTATAGTCTGGGTCGCCTGAATTGGAACAAAACATTTCCTGTTTATTTTTTAAAGTGGTTTGCTACTAGCAAGTAGGCTTAAAATGCAGATTTTTCCACCCTCAGGTGGGCTTTAGAAAAAATGATTTTGCCACTATCTAGTGGGCTTAAAACTCACAGTCAATGAATTGTTCCAATCCAAATAACCCAACCTTCACCCACAGGCATTCAGGCAGTTATATCACATAAGCACATAGCCTCATGGTAAGCATGTTATCATGCCAGTCACTCACACGCATGCAAGGATGCTAAAGCATAAAACTTACCGAGTACTCCAAGCCAAAACAGAAGCTATGTTAGAAATCCATGCATGATCCTAACTATACAGAAATGCCTAATACAACACATGCAAAATGCAACTAAGATAGGCTCGGCTATTCTAAACATGGCATATGAAATGCTACAGCTAACATGTATTCAACTCGGAATTGAAATACAATGCAGTGAGTATGATGCGCCGAGCCCGATGCATGTAAAACAGATGAATGAATGCAAACATGCTATCATACTGTATGCTAATTAAAACATGCCCTAATCTAACCAACATAAGCTGGTAAATAAAAGGGAGAAAGACGTGGGGTTGGAAGACATATATCACATGCACACACACTTATTACAACATTGCCCTTGCTCGGAGGGTCCGAATAAATAATATACAGTCCGAATAAATAGTACAGTCCGAATAAATACAAAATCCTAATTAATTAACAAATTTAACTAGGAAAGCAGTAAACTAGCATGTAAATCTATGGACCGCCTCAGCTCTGTTCCGAATGATGAATGATGCATGCTTGAGTTGCCTTGCGCAGAAATCCATTGCGATGCCCCAATTAGCCTCTGTTTACAATTAAGCCCGGAATATTGCACGAAGCTCCAAAAGACTGCCGGTTTCTGATTTGCTGCAACAGAGAGCAAGAAAGGGGCATGGCAATGTATTTTTACATATGTATGCTTGCCTCGATCCTCGTGCCATCAATCACGCATCTCGATGCATGATGGCCGAAGAGTCGAATTGCACGACTTAATATGAAATGAATGCACATGAAAACATAACAAGGCCTAGACTCCATCATGAATAATCCGGAGTGTCGGCGACCGGGAATTGAGACACGTTCCGTCACTCGGAGTACGAAACGTCCCTCGTTTCCCGTGCTCAGGCTAACTCCTATCCCAAACACAATGCAATATGCATGACATGCATGAATGCAATCCTAACATGCAACCTAGCATACGCAATGCTATGAAATGGCATACACAATGCTCGATGTAACATGGCATACACAATGCAATATGGGCTTACACCAATATGAGTGGACCTCAGCCACACTCACATCAGCAGCCATAAGATGAAAATGAGACTACCGAAATGCGTGCACACATGCACGCAAATCGAGGACCGAACCTAAGGCACAGCATGCAACTCTAACAAGGCATGGCAAGGATTAAGCATGGAATTCAAACATGTAAATTCCAGCACTGAAACATGATGCTAAAAGGTCCCGAAACATGGAAACATGGCACCCGATGCATGAGATGAGCCCCGAAACTCAAAACTAGGCACATGTATTGACTTATACCTATACAAAGCATGCATTATTCGACTATGAAGCACAAAGACAGAGCCAAGGTAGTCCCAAAACATGAACATTTCCAGTTCAAAGCATGACCAAAAGATGCTAGCATGATGGACTAAAATAGCATGCAACTTTGACTAGCAAACATGGTTTACATGGCATGTATATGAAGCGCATGAGAACTCATCAAACTAGTAAAAATCAGTGAATAAAACATGCCAAAATATACCCAAATAATCACTGAAATGCAGCCCATGCATGCCAAAATGATGAGCTCCTTTAGAGGGCCATGCAAGGAGTTATTAAGCACATACAAGATAGAAACTTAGCAAGACTAAACCAACTCTGGAAATGGGTTATGATAGCCCTAAAACCCACCAAAATGGGCCCTAAAATCAGTCTCGAAAACATGCAAAGAAAGGCCTCTTTGAAAGGCCTTGAATGGGATTTCTCTACACATGCAACATGGACATAAAATATGGCCAAAAGGGCCTTGGACAAAGCCAAGGCAGACCTTAAAACCCCCAGAATGAAGCCTGGAAAGTGACTTCAATGCATGCAAAATGGGGGTCCTTTGGAAGGCCAAGAAGGCCACCAAACAAGACAAGGAGAGCGGGGGTCACCCCCCTCTGATTTTGGCCTTCAAGAATACACCTAAGCCACTAAAAATCTACTGGATTTTAGTGGCTAAGAGGCCAAACCATGGCCAATGCAAGTGCTCTAATGCATAGCCCTAATCATGAAGGAATGAAGCATGCATAGGGGGAAGATGACCCCAAACAGAGAAGATACCTTAAACAAACTCAGAGAGGAGGCCAAAACAAGACTTTTTCCATTTTATATCAAGCCTCAAAAATATTCACAAGTAGGGCTAAAACATGACACAAAAATAACCCTAAAAGAGAGATAGTGGGAAAGGGGCAGCATATGGTCTCAAACAGTATAGAGCCCTTCAACAAAGTTGAAGAGAGCCTCAAAATAAGACACTTTACAGTTTGGCTCGAAGCCCAGAAATGCTCACAAATAAAGCTATTATATTATGCAAGATAAGCCCTAAAAGAGAGATAAAGCACAAAGGGGGAGTAGAAGACCTCAAACAGAAAAAAGTTCTTGATCAAACATGAAGATAAGCTCAAAATAAGACTATTTTTAGTTCAGGTAAAAGCCCAGAAATGCTTGCAAATAAGGCTAATTAATCATGCAAAATATGGCAAGAAAAGGGGAAATAGGGACTCACCCTTGAAGAGCAGATTTTCAGTAGCTTTTGGTCCAAGATTCTGAGCTTTCAACCTTTGCAAATGGCCTCCAAGTTGCTGGAATGGAGTGTGGAGGTGGTAGGCTATGAGTTGGTGTGTAAATGGTGCAAGGTCAATGGTGTTTTGAAGCTTGGATGAGAGAGATATGTAGGATTGTATACCAATGCCCCAGCTGATTTTCTAACCTTTAGAAATGAAGCTCAAGTGTTGGCTTTATAGAGGAGAGAAGCCAAAAAAAGGGGGGGGAAAACCAATTCAAATGGCCCTCCAAAAGGACAGACCCTCGGACAGAGGGTCTGGTGCAAAACAGCTGGCACAGTTGGAATGCACCAGGAGGGACAAAAATGGCAGGCCAGGTTCAAAAGGGCCAGGTGGCCGGCCGGCCACCTCCCCTGGTCGGCCGACCAGGGGTCAAAAGGGTCAACAAGAATTGCTGGTCGGCCACCCCAAAAAGGTGGCCTCCCAGATGAGTGCAACACAGCTGTATGGTCAAAACCCAGAAACTGTGAACCAGGAGAGAGAAAAACCAGCTTTTTAGAGGGGTTCAAAAGGGTCAAGAACAATTACTGGTCGGCCTACCCATATTGGTGGCCTCCCAGGTGTGTACAACACAATGATGTGGTGGAAAATCAGAAAAAGTGGCCCGGGAGTGGGAAAAACCAGCTTCCTAGTGAAGAAAACGGGCGATGAAGAGCGATGAAGAAATAAAACTGGTTTTTCAAAAAAATTGCTGGTCTCTCACCCTCCTACAACCTTTCTAACAATGAAAATAAGGTCCTTGCCAAAAACAGACCAAGATGGATGCAAAACGAAGGTTCGGGGGCCAAAACGCACAGTTCGGGGCCCCGAAAACAGGCTGTTAGGCACCGGAGGTGGCGTTCAACCACAAAGGTGGTCTCTCAGGCCACAGTGTCCCTCAAAAGGGAGGAAATAAGGTGTGTACCAAAAACCGGAGCAAACGGAGGTGGTTAAGCGGTCCCGAACCGAGGCACACGGCTGACGGCTCCGAAAACCGAGAACCGGGCTCCAAACGAGAAAAATGGCCTACGACCACGAAACGTAGCCTACGGCCACTGAGAGATGATCTGCGAGACCTCTCCCTCCCTTCGGGAAGAGAAAACAAAGAAAACAGGGCCTGGTTCGTAAATCGAGGCAAAGCACAAAAGAGTCCGGAAGTCCGGAGGCAAGGCTCGCAGCCGTGATTCCGCAACCTCAGAACGAGCACAATATGCAACATCACCAAGCGCTCAATCGGTGACGTCTAAGTCTTAAGGTCGGTCAAAAATGGGGTGTCTACACAGGTACCCTACTCAAAATGAGCAAGTCCTGGACTTGACTCAAGATAAGGAGGGTGAGGAGGTTCTCAAGGATGCTACCCCTGAGAAGACATCATCGGACGTGCTTCTTGCCGACAAAAGCCTTGATCAAACCCTTCAAGAGATAGATGCCGAGCTCGCGGCTGAGAAGGCTGCTGAGATGTCCTCCCAGCAATCTTCTGAACTTCAAACCCAACCATCTGCTGTTGCTGGGGAGTCTTAATTTTGATGTCTTTTTCCTTTGTATTTTGTTCTTTTGTTTTTCTTCTATTTGGAACAATTGTAGGCTTTGGCCGATATGTCATCTTCTGAATGTTAATACGACTTCCTTTCCTGAATGCTTGTATCTTTGTCTTCTCTTTATTGCTCTTATATGATTCCATACTTGGAATATTTTGCATATCTTCAATGCACACTTTATCTGTGTAATTTTCTCGGGGTGAAATACCTCGGCTATAAGTACTTAGTTTAGTACAGTCTTGGCCTTAACTTGTAAATTTTTTACAAATTTCAACAAGTGTCAGACATAACCTTAGTTTAGCTTCAACTTGTAAACTTTTCTCAAGTTTCAACAAGTGCTAAACATAACCTCAGTTTAACTTCAACTTGTAAATTTTTCACAAATTTCTACAAGTGTTAAACACGATCTTGGTTTAACTTCAACTTGTAAATTTTTCTCAAGTTTCAACAAGTGTTAAACATAGCCTCAGTTTAACATCAACTTGTAAATTTTTCACAAATTTCAACAATTGTTAAACATGATCTCGGTTTAACTTCAACTTGTAAACTTTTCTCAAATTTCAACAAGTGTTAAACATGATCTCGGTTTAACTTCAACTTGTAAATTTTTCTCAAATTTCAGCAAGTGTTAAACATGATTCTATCTTTCCAGGAACCATTTTCCAATTCTTTGCCCCCTAATGTGAACTGAAGTTTCACTTGGGTTCTCATTATGCATGTATGCCAGAAACATCGGCAAGTATCGTATTAGTCATAAGTGTAAGAAGTCAAGCTAAAAATTTATTTATTTACTTCGGCAAATAACAAAGAACAAGAAAAAGTCTAATGATAGAAAAATTTCAAATTGCAAGTATTCCAGGGTCTTGGCAACTCTTTGCCTTCATTATCTTCGAGCCGATATGCCCTATTACCCAATACCGAGATGATTCTATAAGGTCCCTCCCAATTTGGGCCAAGTTTGCCCTCCCTGGGATCCTTCTTGTTGTCGATGACTTTTCTCAAGACCAGGTCGCCGACTTGGAACTCCCTTGGGTTAACCTTCTTATTATAAGCCCTGGCAAGTTGCTGCTGGTATGCCGCCAGCTAAATTGCAGCTTTCTCCCTTCTTTCTTCTAGAAGATCCAGATCTCGGGCTAAGAGTACATCATTAGTTCCGTTCTCTACTCCCTGGGTTTTGATCCCTGGGATGTCGACTTCCAGAGGAATGACTGCTTCTGTGCCATAAGCCACGGCAAATGGTGATTCCCCAGTTGATCTTCTCGGCGTAGTCCGATATGCCCAAAGTACACTTGGTAGTTCATCTACCCACTTCCCCTTTGCTGCTTGCAGCCTCTTCTTAATCCCATCCAAGATAACTTTGTTAGATGCTTCTGCTTGTCCATTGCTTTGAGGAAAGCTTGGGGTTGAAAAGTAATTCTTGATCTTAAATTTTGCACAGAAGTTATTGATTAGCTTACTGTCAAATTGTGTTCCATTGTCGACAACTATTGCTCTTGGGATCCCAAATCTTGTGATTATGTTCTTCCATATGAAGTTTTTTACATCCACATCTCGGATCTTGGCTAGGGGCTCAGCTTCTATCCATTTGGTGAAGTAATCTGTCGCTACCAGCAGGTATTTCCTTTGCCCAGTTGCTTGGGGCAGTTTTCCAACAAGATCCATGCCCCATTGGGCAAACGGCCAAGGACTGGATACTGGGTTCAGGTCTGCTGCGGGTTGGTGTATCAATGGCGCAAACTTTGGCACTTTTCACACCTCTTGACATAGGCTTCTGCATCTTTCTGCATGTAGGGCCACCAATACCCTTGGGTAATGGCCCTGTGGGCAAATGATCTGCCCCCTGCATGGCTTCCACATATTCCTTATGTATTTCGTATAAGAAATCTTCAACTTGTGAAGGATGTACACACCTCAAAAGGGGTCCAGTGAAGGATCTTCTGTAAAGATGTCCCTCTGCTGTCAGACTGAATCTTGCCGGCTTCAATTTGATCTTGTGTGTCTCTTTGTGATCATCTGGCAGTTTTCCTTCTTTCAGGAATGCTACTATTGTGTCCATCCAGCTTGGTCCCATGTCCACACACATTGCTTCACGCTCTGTGATCAGTGGTTCAATGCTCGGGCTCGACAAGTAGTCGACCATTATCGTCCTTGCTTTTCCCAGTTGTATTGCACTAGCCAAGTTGGCCAGTGCATCAGCGTGACTGTTATCATCTCGGCTAACCTGATGTAGTCGGTAATTCTGAAATAAGGCCACCAACCTGTTGACTTCCTTTGCGTAGGTGGACATCCTTTCATCTCAGGCTGCAAACTCGCCCATTGTCTGGTTGACTATGAGCTGGGAGTCACAGAAGGCTATGACCTCATCTGCTTTTGCTGCTGCTGCCAGTTTCAGTCCTGCAATCAATGCTTCATACTCTGCTTCATTGTTTGAGGCCTTGAACCCCAAACGAATGGACTGTTCCAATATCTGTCCATCTGGAGATACCAGTACTACTCCTGCCCCCGCTCCTTGTCGGTTTGAACTGTCATCGACAAATAGTCGAAAGGAGTCGCCGATGTAAATGCTACAGGGTCTGAGTTTTTCCTTCTTCCTTTGTTCCGTTGCTCCCGGCTGGGCTTCTCCTTGCTTACTTTGACATCGTTCACCTTGGCTTAGTGGAGCCCGATGTATGATGGATTCTAGTGTGAACTCGGCCATAAAGTCGGCGAAAACTTGGCCTTTGATTACTGTTCTGGGTCTGAACTCCAGGTCGTACTGGCCCAAGGCCACTGCCCATCTGGCTATTCTTCCTGTCAGGTCTCCCTACTGCAACAGGGGCTTCAATGGATGTTCAGTGAGCACCACAATTTTATGGGCTTGAAAGTAGTGGTTCAGCTTCTTTGAAGGCATTACTAAAGCCAGCGCCAACTTCTCTAGGGGTAAATACCTAGTTTCTACATCAGCCAGGGTTTTGCTTACATAGTAAACAGCCATTTGTTTCCCTTTTTCTTCTCGGATTACCACTGCACTTACCGCATGTTCTGAAACTGCCCAGTATAGGAACAGCTCCTCTCCAGGTTCTGGATTTGAAAGGACTGGAGCTGTGGTCAGATACTTCTTCAAGTCGGCCAAGGTGGCTTCGTACTCCTCGGTCCATAAGAAGTCTGTGGCTTTCTTTACTAAGTTGAAGAAAGGTTTGCACTTGTCTGAATTTCTGCTTATGAGCCTATTCAGGACTGCGGCCCTTCTAGTCAGCATTTGCACTTGTTTTGCCGACGTTGGGCTCTTCAACTCTAGGATGGCCTTGATCTGATTTGGGCTGGTCTCAATGCCCTTTCTGATCACCAGGTATCCCAAGAACTTACCAGATCCAACTCCAAATGCACACTTCGATGCATTGAGTCGGAGCCGATATGTTTTAAGGATTTCAAAAATTGCTTTTAGGTCGGCCAGATGACCCTCCGGTTCCTTGGTCTTCACGACCATGTCATCGATGTAAACTTCCACCGTTCCACCAATCAGGTGTTTGAACATCTTGGTTATCAATCTTTAGTAAGTTGCTCCTGCTTTTTTCAACCCAAAAGGCATCACTCTGTAGCAATACAGCCCTCTTGGGGTGATAAACGCAGTCTTCTCTTCATCTGGGGGGTACATGGCTATCTGATGGTACCCCCTGTAGGCATCCAGGAAGCTCATCCTTCTATGCCCTGAAGTGGCGTCTACTAGTTGGTCAATCTTGGGTAGAGGAAAACTGTCTTTGGGACAGGCCTTGTTCAGGCTGGTAATGTGAAACCCCATATTTTTTTTATATAATAAAAATAATATATATATTTTTAATTTTCTTAAATAATTATTCATAATATTTTGAATTTAATAGTCTGTATATTTTTATACTGAACATTTATTCAAAATAAAATAAAATATATTTTTTTTTCTTTATATTATTACTCAATATTAATTTCTAAACCTTATGATATTTTTATTATATTTTTCTCTATATTTTTTTGTAATCAAATTACATTGGAATCTAATATTTTCTATACTAAAAAAAAAAAAAAAAAAACCATGGGTTTGCTCCTCAGGCTTTCTCACTTTCCACCTTCAATCTTATGTATCAAAACGTGGTGGGCATGCCGATGCCATACCACCAGGTGTTCAACTTCTTTTTTTAAAATTTCTTTTCATTTTCTTTTATCTTCTTTTACTCTTCCTCATCTTGCTTCTCTTCCAATTTCATAGCTCTCTCTCTATCCGTTTCATCTCTCCCTCTCCCTCCACCTCTCATTCTCAAAATTCTCTTTCTCCTTCCTTATCTATGTTTTTCCTCCTTCCCCCAACCTCCATAGCCATGGCCTCAACCTATGCCATCACCATCCGAACTACCAACCCGTGAACTTCACCACCATTGGCGTACCGTCGGACCGCCACCACCACCATCACCTATTTCCATTATCATCTAGAACCACCAT
Source organism: Camellia granthamiana (assembly GCA_036172215.1). Taxonomy (NCBI): domain Eukaryota; kingdom Viridiplantae; phylum Streptophyta; class Magnoliopsida; order Ericales; family Theaceae; genus Camellia; species Camellia granthamiana. The sequence goes on along the minus strand of JAXFYN010000095.1, from coordinate 21,532 downwards.
TCACAAAGTGTTGTAGGTGAAGAAAGAGAAGAAGAAGGAAGATGGAGGAGAAAGAAACAAAGTTAGAGAAGTTTATTTTGAAGTTCAAAAGTTAGTTTTCGGCTTACTTTCGGCATGCCAAAACCATCCATTCCAGGAAGAAGTGAGAAAAATAGGCTATGTAAGATGAAGTACGAAGTAAGTTGAAGAGATTGGCGAAAGAATGAAGTAAAACCGTTAAGAATTAAGAAAGTTATGGGGTTCGAAAGATGGTTCGAAAAAATGTCCGAGATGGTAGGAAAATAATCTTATTTTTCGTCAAATTTTGGAGATCCGATGGCATGCAAAAAGAGACAGAACGAGACGTGTGAGTGGTGAACCAAAAATTAGGCCGTGAGGTGAATCCAATAACAGAAAAATAAGATAAAACGGAGTTACGATGAAGAAGATACAAGCATTTGAACTAGTGACATTGAAACTAAAATTCTGGGTCTTCTGTTCGTGCGTGCTATATTTGTTTGGAGAAGATGAATTGAATTTTATCCAGCGTTTCTCGGCTCATGGTGCTACGGTGCATCCTAGTACATTTAGGTTAATCGAGTGGTCCTATGACTTTGGGGATGACCACCCTTAGGTTTTTCGACATGTAGAATCCATTTTTGGGGTTAGATCTTGCAAATTCTGAGTCTAAGATGATGATCGACAACTAAAAGTTCTAAGAGAATCCAATGGAAGATCAACGGTGAGATCACGTCCGATTGATGTGAAATTTTAGCAAGACGATCATGGAGCCAGGACGGTCATATCTTACAATCAGAATCATAAATCAAATTCAGACGATAAGTCGTTAGCAACCTAACATAGTAAGAAAACCCTCTCAACCCTCTCATTTTTTTTATATTTGAAATTTTCAGATTATATACATATGATAAAACGTCTAAACTTGTAGATAGAATTTTATTCATAATTGTATGAAAATTTATGATGGTATATCAAATATTGGTAGTCTGAATATCATGATAATATTATGGAATTTGGACTTGCATGTGTAGTTTATGCAATTAAAAAGATTATTGAAGATGTTATTTGGCCCTTTAAATCTGCCAGAAAGTTGTACGAATTTTTAGACAATTTTATACTCAAAATTTGAAGATGATTTCTTCTACAAAATTGTTGATAATGATGTCTAGTTCATCCAAAAAAAAATTCAACAATTATTGAGTTTTGTACGAATTTATACAGATTTTTAACCAAATCTGGAGTTATAGACAGATTTTATTATGTGTTTCAAAAATCATTAAAAAATTTATATTAAACCAAACCTGATAATTTCTAAGCAAAAAATGAAATTTGAGAAGTCTAGTTTCATAATAAATTTTTAGATCATGGAATTTATTTATAAATTTAAGTATGGAATTAATTTAAGAAAATGTGATAAATCTGTGTCATGAACACTCTTGGAATTTTTAAGAATTATTTATAATTTATTTTTGGAAAATGCTTTCTAAAAAATGACAATAACATGTTTATTGAGTATTCTATATATTGATATGAATTTTAGAGTTGTATAAGTAATTTATTTATAATTGTATTTGCAAGATATACATTTTGAAATTTTTGACAGATTAAGGAGAAATAAAAAATTATCTCTTCAATTGTTTATTTATAACTTGTTTTTGGGAAATTATTTCTAAAAAATGACCTAAACATATTTATTGAATATTCTGTACATTTTCACGAATTTTAGAACTGTATAAATAATTTATTTATAATTTTTATTACCTAAGGTATAACTTGAAAATTTCTGAACAGATTTAAGATCATCACTTCAATTATTTATTTGGATAAAAAAATCAGTTATTGTGTTGGTTTAATTCATCAAATATTGTAAATTAGTAATCCATGTATGGGTGTATTGTGATTTATTTAATATTGTGCTAGTTTATTCTTATAGATTAAAAGTCCATGCATATGTGTAATTATGATTTATTTCTTTTTTTTTTTTTTTTTGGTATCTAAATTATTATTCCATACCATGATTTAAATAAATTTTGTACAATTGTTTATTATTGTGTGACATGCATAATATTTTATGTTGGGATTTTAATGAGTTGGTATAACATTATTGGTAATTAAATTTTGAATTATTGTGAATATCTCAACAAATAAAGAAACACGAAATTTAACCAATGATACATTAAAATGTAAAAGTGATGGGGCGAGCCCGGTTTAGAATCTTGTGCAAGTGAGTTGTGAACCCTAACATGGCACGGGAAGGTATTTCGGCTCTTATCGTGTAGGCGATATAAGGTTGGTGGTGCGGGTGTCACAACATAGACTGTTCCCCCTGGGGCAGACCGTGATGTCATGACTCGGGTATGTAACCCTGTTGCGTGGGCATCATTGGTAGTTACTGTAGGTAATATTTGAATATTTGACCAAGGGAGAGTCAGAATTGTCCGTGGCCATTGCTTAGCGGTTGAGTGGAAATAGTGCTCTGCGGGGAGTTACTTAAACTTATCTGATAAACTAAATCTATGAAAATTTAAAAAGAAAAGTGGGCATTTTCCTTATGATGAAATACTGCTTCTATTTGTCAATTTTTATTAATTTATTATCTATTCTTATTATGTCAACTGATCGCATTCCTATTATGCTTATTAAATGCTATATGTTATTCTGTTACTACGCATTATTCATTGTGGATATTATTATTGGGGTGGGTATTTCGAGTTGTAATATCTTATTGAGCTCGTCGCTCATTGGCATCCTTGTTGCCTTGGCGTTTCATGTCAGGTACCGAAGAAACCGAAGGAAACACCGAAGTGTTGGAAGGCAACATTCAGCCCTGATTAGCTTGAAGCGTGCCAAAGTTCCATGAACAAATTTTCTGAGTTTTCTAGTTTTTCTCTAGTTTTTTTTTTTTATTTTTTTATTTGTGTACTAAGACAAAGTTTTAAGTTTGACTGGAGTTGTAATTTAAGAACTTTTAGTTTAGGTGTTGTTAATTAATGGATGATGGTAAATTTGGTGGCAACATTGATGAGGATTCTTAATTAAGAAAATTGATTTTAAGTTTTAAACCTTATTATGATGTCCCCAAATTTTGGGGCGTCACAGGTAAAGTCCACGCAGACCCTCTATTTACCATTCTTTTTCTTCACCACCACTGTATTTGATAGCCATGTCGGGTAATTTACCTCTCGAATGGCCTTGGCCTCCAGAAGTCTGTCTACTTCCTCTTCCACTGCTTCGATGTGCATCAACGTCGGTCTTCTTGCTCGTTGGATTACAGGTTTGGCCTACCTGTCAACGTTCAGTTTATGGCAAGTGACCTCGGGATTAATGCTAGGCATTTCATAAGGTGTCCAAGCAAACACCTTAATATTTGCTCTCAAGAAAGCTTCCAACTCTTTTTCCTCTTTTTCGGCTAAACCCGAGCTGAGAAGAAAGAAGCGTTCTTCATCCCCCTCCTGGACTAGGATTTTATTCAGTGCTTCTTCACTCTTCTCGGCTGGCTCCTTGCCGACATCCTCTAGGACTTCCACGTCCTCATCTTCGATCTCTGTTTTCTCTGGCTCTCGTATGCTGCAGGTGGATTTCATTGCTACCATAGAACAATTCTTTGCCTGTAGCTGATCTCCTCTAACCTCCTCTATCCCATACTCTGTTGGGAACCGCAATAGTTGATGTAATGTTGAGGGAACAGCCCCCCCATTGCATGCAACCATGGCCTTCCCAAGATAATATTGTAAGGGAAGGGTGTGTCGATTACGGTGAACTCTGTCTTGATCTTCCTAGTGCCTGCCTGCACCTCCAAGTTCGTTGTTCCCAGTGGCCACGTCAGCATTCCATTGAACCCGACCATTGGGCCGTTGGATTGCTACATATCGTCTGGGTGAAGGCCAAGCTCCTTGTAACATCTGACGTACATGATGTCACAAGAGCTGCCTTGGTCAATTAAGATGCGCTTCACTTGGCACTCCCTAACCTGGAGGGATACTACCAAGGCATCGTTGTGCGGGTGCTGCACCATCTCAAGGTCGGCTTCAGTAAAGGACACTACTGGTCCCTGGCACTCCTCTGCCCGATGTCTCTTCTCCCCGACTTGGTAGACATGCTGTAGGTGCTTTACCTTCTGGGTCTCCCCCCGAATTTCGTTTTCGTTGACCTTCGAGTGAATTACATTAATTACCGAAGGTCCTCCTGCCTGAGGTTGCTATGCTGGGGGAGGCGGAGCTGCTGGCGCCTGAGGCAGTCTTGCCTGCTCTTCCCTTGTCCTAGCCTTATCTACAAGGTCCCTCAGATGGCCTTGCCTTACCAGGTCTTCCAAGTGTGCTTTCAGGGCTCTACAACCCTGAGTCATATGCCCATCTTCGGTTCTATGGTAAGCACAATGCTTACCAAGGCTTCTTCCCATAAACTCTCCTGGTACCCTTGCTGGTGCTCTGAAATAAGGTTGGGTACGGATTTTTCCAGGACTTTGTGGATTGGAATTCGGAACACAGTTGTAACTGCCTGTGCAGCCCTCAGTCCTACTTCTTGCTTGTTGGATCCATTGTTACCTCGGCTTCACTTCGGTGAGCCGTTTCCCTTCTCCTGCTTTGTCTCCTTAGTTCCCGACGTGTCTTCCTCGGCTCTAGCATACTTCTCAATTCTGGCCATGAGCTCTTCTATGCTTTTTGGCAATGTTTTTGCCAAAGACTTTCGTAGTGGACAATCGTCCTTTAGGCCGTTCTTGAAAGACACGACCGCCACTTCTTGGTTGCACTCGGGTATTCGGTTGAACACCTCATAGTACCTTTTTGCATAGGCCCTAAGGCCTTCATCCTTACTGATTCTTAGAGCCATCAATGCGTCCACCCTTAATGGCTGTAGCTTGTTTGTCACGAACCTAGCCACGAACATCTCAGCCAGGCCTTCCCAGGTCTTCACACTTCCCTTTGGCAGTTTGTGAAACCAATCTGATGCAATCTCCCTGAAGGATGAGGGGAACACCTTGTAGAGCAACGGCTCGTTCCCACTATACAGTGCCATTGAGTTCAGGTATAATCCAACGTGAAAGTTGGGGTCTGACTTACCATCGTATATTTGGAACTCGGCATACTGAATCTCTTCGGAGCCTCAAATTTGTCCAACTCCACTGAGAATGGTGTTCTCGGCTTAACAGGGGAAGTTACCTCAGCATCGGCGTTTTGTTGCTTCCTCTTGAGGTAATCTCTCAAGTCTTCTTTGGTCCTCTCAAGTCTTCTTTGGTCCGCCCAAGAGCTTGGCTATCTCCTGACTTCAGTCTTTTTGGTGCACTGCTCTCAGCTTCGTTGTGAGCCTTTTTTGACCTTTCTTCATGAGTTGTGTCGAAGCACAACTCCCGCCTCTAAACATGCCTATGTTCTCTGGGATCTGCTTCTTTAGTGCGACGTGTCCTTTGTGACTCTTCCCTTCTCAACTCTCCTCGCCCGACCTCCCTTGAAGGACGGTGAGAGTGTTTTTCGCTCCTGTTGTGCTGGGGTACTATAGGGATTATTTTCTACCCTCCCTTCTGGGCATTGGCTGCTGGAATCGGCGTGTCCTGCAGTGGGAATGGTGGCTGCATGACGTTATTTTGCATCATAAAATTGACGACCGATTGTAGGTCTGCCAATTTGTTCGCCATATCTTTCACCTCTTCGTCCCTCCGTAGGCATCTATCCTTCCATACCTGGAGGTCATTCTCGTTGTAATACCCGCTTCGATCTGGTTTCTTTGGTGCGTCGCCACCCTGGTAGTCGTCTTTTTTGCTGTGATTGTGGTTCTGAGTCTCCTCGTTGCAACCATCCTCCTCCACGTTTGGGTCAACGTGTTTACCGTTCCCAGCAGGGATATCGTCCCCAACCCTTTCCTTCTGTCCGTCACTGGCCATCTATCCTCCTTTCTTTCCCACAGATGGCGCCAAATTGTGTGAGTGAATTTCTGATCACACTGCCTCCTCAGTATTCAGCTGGAGAGCACTGGTAGAATAGATGGCACCTAGCTGACCTGCAATAGAAAGAGAAGATTCCGGTGGTGGTTCGTCCACCCGGGGGCACTCCGACGATCAAGTCAGTATATCTCTCAAAGATAATCAATAGTGCTAAACTCACTGTTCGGAATATAAATTGCGTACCTTAGACCCATGGAGGTGCCTCTATTTTATAATTAATCTAATCCTTGTCCCAACAGAAGCCTAGCTTCAATGGACTTTAGCTCAGTGCTTATCTTGGACTCTTTAGTAGATAAAGATAAACTCCCTTAAGAGCTTTATCCTTATCCAGGCTATGTTCCTTCCTCATTCTAGGACTCTTGTCCCTTATCCATTTATCCCGGATTCTGATATCTTCGGAGATAACATCGGCCTAGCCGAGATAACCTCGGCGTCATGACCAAGACACGTGGCACCTCGACTGACACATCGGTGTCATCTTGGCCACGTGTTGGTACTCAGAAAATACATCCCCACACTATCTGTATAGTATAATTATGCAAAAATGATAAAATTTGTTATATTTTTTTCAAATTTTAGAAGAGGTGAATGTAAGTTATCCAAAAATAAATAAAATAACATAAGCATTTTAAGTAAGTGTAATCAAATGCATGTGGCCTTGTGGTATGGAGGCAACACTTAGATACTTATAAGAGAGAAGTTGGGAGTTCAATCTCTCCAAATTACTAATCTAGCAATTGATTTTTGCTGATAAAAAAATTAAATAAATTAAAGACAGGTGTAATCAAACAATTGTTTCTTTATTTGATTTATATAGTTCCACCCCTGGCAAGAAGCAAGACATTTTATTATAGCTCATTTTGGGAAGTGGGTTAAAAATCACTTCTCAATTTTTAATCCACTTCTCCTCTCACATAAAAAAGTCAAAAACCCAAAAAAAAATTTGGAAAATGGGTTAAAAATCACTTCTCAATTTTTAATCCACTTCTCCTCTCACATAAAAAAGTCAAAAACCCAAAAAAAGTCAAAAAGCCAACTTTTAACCATCTTCTCAAAATACCTATGTATCAGCTAAAAGAAAAGTATTCTACAACATTACAAGCGACTCTGTTGGGTCAATGCGGCTACCCTGAAACTAGAAATCCCGGTGATTTCCCTGCCTGTAACCAATGTGTTGACGTCATAAGTGCCTTCGCCTGTGTAAATCGGCTCCAAGTCACAGAATGCCTATAAAACATAATACGAATTAAAAGCAAATACATATTGTAAATATGTATATTGTCGGCCTACCAAAAGTAAGCTAGAAATGACATTCCATAGAATCATTTTGAAACCGATGAATATTATGCAATGTACGGATGTGAAGCATGTAAAGTAATAATAGATCACAGTGAACACTCAGTTGTTGAAGAACTGCCACATTAAAAGGAGCCCACATGATTGCTCTCTGAATCAATGAAGCAAATCCTTCGATTAAAAAAAAAAAAAAAAAAACCTAACGGGAAGAGGTTAGCCATTAAATTTTTTTTTTTCTAATCAAGAAATTATTGAATTCATAGGGTCCCATCATTCTTCCTCTACATTAATTGTTGAGGGAATTAGGGTTCTTTTGGGGTTATAGTTGATGGCTTCTTCTAAAATCCATCTCTATTCTCTACTATAAAACCGGGCATGAGAATTTCTTCTTATCCAGCTTGTCAAGAATAAAATAACTAATACCCTCAATCCAAGGACCATTACAAGATAAATTAGACAAAACTATTCTCAATCCAATGATTTGAATTATGTGCAAAGGATTCTCAAAATAAAAACACATTCTGTGTACATTGCATCATTCTCCTACAATAAGCTTGGCAACATTATTTGATTTCATACTCTTGTTGGTAGTAATAAGCCAATAAGATTTAATAAACAAGTATGAATTCAGATCCTATTTCACTTTTGGATTGGATATCAATAAACACATAACTTTAGAACCTATTCATTTTTTGTCTGTTCTTTTTTTCATGAAGTGTCTAAGATCTTATTTTTTATCATTCAAGGAATCTTAGCTATAAAAAGGCATTAAACATCACAATCTAGAAAAGTCAAAATCCAATCCTTCACAGCTCAAGTTAAAGGGAAAGATATGAAATTAAGATATGTTTGAAAACCTTTGCAACTTGGAAGTCCGTCAAGATTCCATTGCCACCAAGCAACTCCCACCCAAGAGCTACAGTCTCCCTTGCTTTCAAGCTAATCCAAGACTGAACAATGTACAAAATTTGTCACCAGTGCTAAATCAAGCAGAGTATCACCGCAACATAAAATAGGTAAATTATATTTTTCACCCCTATAGTTTGATTCAAATTGAATAATTTGGTCCCTATATTTTCAATATTGTTTCAATTTGGTCCTTATGTTCAAGTTAAAGGTTCAAATTAACAATTTTAGGACACTTGTCAATCTCCTGAAGTGTACACACAAAAAAAATTTAACATAAAATTTGATGGATGGACCAAATTGAAATTTGACTAAAAGTGTAGGCAAAATTTAAGTAAAAAATTTACCCTGCAATAAAAATTCATTTCTTACCTTTCCTAAGCTAACTTGACCACCAGTCATTGTTCCCTTCTCATACAACTTACAAAGGCGCCAACCTATCAGAATCATTCCTTGAATATTACCCAACATTTGAACTAGTCTCTGCTGGGAAATTTGGAAAGCTACCAATGGTACTCCGAACTGTTTCCTCTCTTGCAAGTACCTGTCAATTACATAAAAATCGCATGGTCATCAACTGAAGGATGAAAATAAAATATAAAATAATGGGCCAAAGCTCTACTTCTACACAGATTATAAATAAATGGTTTCTGACTACGAAATTCTATCTTCAAATTTCACTTTTTAAAACTTAAAGTAGGAGTTCTTTTGCTTGAAACTATATTCAAAAGAGGCATATATGTATGCAAAGCTGCAGCGGCAGAATCAAGGGTGATAATTACCCCCAAACTATTACTGAGAGGATCACCCTATATGGAAATTTCACTTGCAACACTCCGCTGCTTTTCTCTACTAATTTTACTTGGAATTCACAATTTGATTTTGGGGAGGGGACAAAGAGGGCTCAACAACCTTTTCACTAAGGTATAACTGAAAAGTTGAACATTAGTGAGATCCCCCCATGCTATATCATACCTGTGACACATATCATAGACACCTATTGGAATGCCAATAAGTTGCCAAGCAACCATGAGACGTGCAGAAGCAAGGACCTGTATTCAGACAACAGTAAGTAAATGAGTAAATAAGCCACCAAGAACCATACATTGACATAAGGGAATAGAGAGCAGCCCTCTCCCCAACTAAAAACCAAAAATATAATAAAATATATATTCTCTCTCTCTCTCTCTCTCTCTCTCTTAAGAAAGAGGGAGGGGAGTCAGGAGACTGATAGGACAATAATACAGAAATAATCAAAGGTGGAAAAGACAAAACCGTAAAACACGAAACAAAGCTACTCAGTAATAAGCTAAAGCTAAATTACCTCAGGCCTCATTTGGGAACCCTCCATTTTAGCCAAAAAGCCAAAAAGTTACTAAATTAGCCAAAAAGCCAACAACCCATACCAAAAAGTCAAAGATTCTCTTTTCTCTATACTTTTTGCACATCTTTTCGTAAAAAGCCAAAAAGTCATCCCAAACATACTAGTTTTTTTTAGCTCATATTTTAGCTAAATAGCAAAAAAGTTACTAAATTAGCCTGTTCCCAAACGAGGCCTGATAAATTATGAGCCTATGGAACAACTTGAAGTGCAACATGTATCAACAAGGACAAACAATTAAACTCCAAAACCAACAATGCCAATCTATCCACAGGATAAACTGCTAGCATGATAATGGACCAAAGAATCATACCACCGAGATTAATATAATAACCAAGGAATTGATACATGACAACACAGTTAATAGAACCCCATTTGTTGTCATACCTTGTTTGTGTCCCGGAAAGAATTGATACCAGGTAATTTGTCCTCATCAGGAACAAAAACTTTCTTAAGGAGAATATCTCCATTTTGGACCATCCGCATGCCAATCTTATTTTCAATTTTAGTAGCTTGCAGTCCAGGGGCATCCTTCTTTACTAGAAATCTGAAACACATGGAATAAGCACTGGTAATGTTTCTGGGAGTTGCAAGAAAAAGAATCAAGTATCTCAAAACCCAAAAAAATATAACAATAATGTAGTGAAACCTAGCACTGTTGAACATATTAGAAAAAAAAAGAAAAAAAAAAATGCCCACAGGACACATCGGTGCTACAGAAAACACTATCCACTAATTCAATTACTTTTGGAAAGCACTTGTTAGCCTGGGTTGGACACAATCAAGTGGAAATCAATTTAGCCTCTTCTAGTTTTGAACATTCAAAAAATAAAATAAAATAAGAATAATGCAGGAATTTGAGAATTAGCCATTTTAGTTCTTGATAAATCTAAATTAAAAATTACAGGTTAGACAAGTACGTTGAATTATCAATTATTCAAAATGTTGAACTGCAAAATGAGGCGATGTAAGAGCCAACTTCCTGTCCTTGGAACTCAAGTTTCTAGTCAGTCTGAGCAACCTTCAATGGGTTTTATGTTTTTCCTTGGTATGGTCAGGGCTGGTAAGTTCGAATAACCATGTATATTTTCTAACATGTATTTTTCCTCAAGATTTGGTTGATGTAGTTGGGGTTCCATTTGTGCACTTTACGTGCATTTTGTTGGCTCCAACCCACATGGAAAAGTAGTTGGAGGTTGGCTCCAAGTCAAGAAGTAAGAGGGGAGATGGCAGGTGGCAGCCCTCCCAATTACTCATCTTCCTTGACTTTGTTCCCTTTCATTTGTGTATAAAATTGAGGTGATGAGGAAGGGATGAAACACGACACAAACTTAGCAAGAGAGAATCAGAGAAAGTGTGTGTAAATCTATAGAAAGTGAGTGTGAGTTTTGTAATCTCCCTCCGGGAAATTCTATAGTGAAATTTCTTCGTGGACGTAGGCAATTGCCAAATCACGTAAATATCTTGTGTCTTTTCTATGTGTGATTGATTTCTGAGTGTTCTTAATTCTAACAAGTGGTATCAAAGCCTCGTTGGTCAATTTTTAAAAAAACAGGGTGTGTTTTTTAGAAACTGCTAGAAATCAAGTTGCTCGAAATTCACTTTTGAGCATTCTAGGAGGAAGCTCTCGACGAGAGGAGTCTAGAACTACAAAGAAGAGCCCCAGACGAGGCTCCACACGCTCTCACGCGCCACCTAAAGAAAGCGAGTGAAGCCTAGTTACAGGCACACGCTTCACGTGCCGTTACCTGTGCCGACAAGTTATACCAGTTGCGGACACTAGCCAAACGCGCGGCTGAAGCAAGAAGGCGAGTGCTTTGCGCGTAATAGTGACATCATCGTCACGTCATCACCAGCTCAGTGCCATGTCAGCCCAGGGCAGTGCCACATGTCTGCCACATCATCCCCCCAACTGACCAATCAACCCGTCGGGTTCACCCAACCAGACCCGACCCAAAGGCAGAAGACTATCCGGTGCTACGTGGCTAAGGTATATCCACAGATTTGAACCATCGAACTTACTTTGGCTAGATCTGAGCCATTTAAAGTCCGATTTTAGCGAGCCAATAGTGGTTTCCAACTATTTGGAGTATTTCAGAGAGATCCATATAGTCAGATTTTTGAATCAAAGTTTTTGTAAAAAGTAAGAAGACGATGAAGGAATCCACATCAACTTCAAGATTGATGATAAAGTTAAATCCTTCCAATTATGCAATCTGGAAGCCGTGGATGGAAGACATCTTATATTATAAAGACCTGTGTGACCCAATTGCTCTAAAAGGAGTTAAACCGGAAGAAGTGAAGGATGAAGACTGGATAAAGATAAACCGGAAGACTGTCGGTTATATCAGACAATGGATAGACCACAGTGTGTTCCACCATGTCGCTGTAGACACCCCATTTTTTACCGACCTTAAGACTCAGACGTCATCGATTGAGCACTCGGTGATAGTGCATGTTGTGCTCGTTTCGAGTTTCCGGAGTTTTCGGCTGAGTGCCTTGCCTCCGGGCCTCTAAACTCTTTGTGCTTTGGCTCGGTTTGTGGACCAAGCCTTGTTTTCTCTTTCCTGGAGGGAGAAGGAGGTTTGTAGACTACCTTTTCGTGGTTATAGACCACTTTCCTCATTTGGAGACCAGTTTTCGATTTTCGGAGCCTTCGGCCATGCGCCTTGACTCGAGACCGCTTAACGTTCTCCATTTGGCGTGGTTTTTGAACCACACCTTGTTTTCTCTGCCTAGAGGGACACTGTGGTCTGGGAGACCACTTTTGGTGCCCGTAGACTAGTTTTTGAGGCTTTCGGCTGCGCGCTTTGCCTCCCAGACTTTCGTCTTGCATCCTTTTTGGTTTGTTTTTGGTACAAACCTTGTTTTCCTTGTTTGAAAGGTGGTCTAAGGGTGGGAGACCAATTCTTCCCCTTGGAGACCACTTTTCTTCCCGCCAGCCAGTTTTCTGGTCAGCCAACTGGTCTCCTTGGTCTTTGAGCCACCTTTTCTGGTCAGCCACCACACCACTACCTTGCTTTCATGCTATAGACCTTCTCCCTCCATGGCTGACCACTTTTTGTCTTGGGAGACCACTTGTAGTGGTCGGCCGACCACTTCAAGTAGCTAGCCGACCACTTCAAGTGGTCAGCTGCTTTTCATCACTTTTTTGGAGATATTTTTAGGCCAACTGTTACAGCTGGAAGGCACAGAAACCATCCTCCATACACGTTGAGGGATGGCTTTAAGCTAAAAGCTTGTCCAACGAGCTTGTTTCTTGTTCTCTATAAGAGAGAACCTCCCCCCTCCTCCTCCAGGTTCAGTTTTTGGTGCTTGAGCTATACATATACATCTTTGTATCTATCTTGCACCTTCTCTTCATATTTGTGTTCAAAAGTGCATATTTTTCACACTTTAACACACAAACACATAGTGAAACACCATACTCTTGGAGCTGAGGTTCCTTGAAGTTGTTTTTGAAGTTTTTGGACTGGTTTTGATTCAAAAAGAGTGTTGGAGTTGCAGCCTTGAAGTGGTTCTACAAGGGTGAGTCAATTAGCCCTTTAACCCTTTGTTTTGCTTAAGCTTTTAGACCTATTTGCATGCTTATTTTGGCTTGACTCTCTACTGAAAAAAGTTCTGATTTTTAAGGCTTAACATGTTTGTTTAAGGTCCCTTTTGTATTGGGGGTGATCTCCCCCCTCTTAGGCCTTGTTTGGCCTTGTTCTTGTGCCTTCCTTTTAAGCTATTGGGACCACCTTGTTTTGGCCTTCTCACCACTGAAACTTAGAGGAATTTCAGTGGTGGAAATGGTGTTTTGAGGTCCCAAATAGGAGAGGGTCATCCCCTCTCCTTGTGTCTTGTATGCTTGCTTTGAATGCCTCATGTTTGAGCATGTTTGTTAAGTTTATGTTGGCCATATCTTAGCATGTATTTGGGGTTATTTTGATATGGCATACCACTGTTTTGACTTGGTTTTGTCACCCCTTTCATGGTTTATACACTTGTAGTGTAAATCTTGCAAACTAGTCTTGTATGCTTCATAAAGTAGCATGTCTTTCTAGCTCGTTTTGAGTCCATCTCAGCATGTTCGTGGTGTTGTTTTGCCATGATATACCTCTGTTAAGGTTTGGTTTAATAGCCCCTTGCATGCTCCATGCACTTATGCAATTCCATGAATTAGCCTAATGTGTATCATGCTTTTGATCATCATTCTAGCATGCTTTTGGCTTAACTCTAAGAAGTTTTTGTCCATGTTTTAGCATGCTCTAGCTCTGATTTGTGTTGATTTGGCCATGCATGCCATCCTTTGTATAGCTATTGTCACGACCCAAACCCGCCCCTGTAGGTTTAGCATCGTAACCGGCCAGTAATCCGTGGATTACCGAAGGCCTTAGAATAGATTAGCAAATAATAAGGGGCTACAGAAGCAATAATATAAAATAGACAAGGTCCAATGAGCTGTGATAACGTACATGGGACAGAACATTTTAAAACTTATATATATACATAAGCTTGCCAGTCAACAGACACCCATATTTACAAAGTATTTACAGAAATGTACTTCCCAAGATCTAACTGTACAAAACATATACACTGACTAGCATGAATACAAAAACAGCCATGGCATTAGGCTTCGTTCGGAACCTCCTCGGGAGGCACAACAGTTGGTTGACAAAACAGAACAGAAGGCCGTTAGCTCTGGCCCTAGTCATGTGCCGTCTCACCTACATACATAATATAAACTGTGAGCGAAAGCCCAGTGAATAACAACAAAGTAAAGGGTTTCAATGAATGAGTTCGTACAGATTCAGAAAACATAATTCAGATTTGTATCAAATTCATTATTTGTCCAGATCACATGCAGACAAAAATCATAAGTCATGGTTAAGTTTACGTGATACATCCATTAGCATTAACAGAACAGAACAGAACAGAACGTATACACGTGAGGTTACGAATAACCAGTTCCATAAAGGAACCTCCGGATCCGGGTAACAGAACAGATGCTGAGCCCCCGTGACAAGGCCTTCGGTACGGGTAACAGAGTGCAGACAGAAATAAGTTCCTTAAAGGAACCTCCGATACCGGGTAACAGCTAATAGGTATCACATGATGCTAAGGATGTCACGAATACATATCGAAAATTGAATAATCATTCATTGTACAGAATATATCATTTCAGAAAACAGATCTCATTTTGTCACACAGAAAATAAGTACAGTTGAACATAACTTTACTAAGTTATTACTCACAATGGGCTTGGAGACAGACAGACAGAGCAGATTGATCACACGACACGCGGCACGTGACTTACATAACACATAACGGACACAAACTTGAAACATACGTTCTAATTGCACAAAACTTATGTCGTTAGTTCTTAGTGTGTTTCTGACCTTAAATCTTCACTATAAAGTCTTAAACATGGCCTAGGAATGCCTATGATGGAATGAGGATGCAAAGATGCACTTTAAGACACTTTTCAAAATTTTGCTGAAACAGGGGTCCCGCTCGAGCGTGGCTTACTACGCTCGAGCAGACATGCAGACAAAAGGAATCCGCTCGAGCGTGGATTACTCCGCTCGAGCGATGGGCGCTCGATACCCGCTCGAACATGAGACACAAGTCCTCGCTCGAGCATGCATTACCCCGCTCGAGCGGACTGTAAACATGTGAAAAGTACTGGATACACGAAATTCCCGCTCGAGCGTCACTTTCCCCCGCTCGAGCGGACTTCATGAACTCAGTGTGTACGCTTGAGCGTGGAGTTCCCCACTCGAGCGTGAGTCCAAAATCTGGAATTTCCAGATTTGAACCTCAAGCTCAAAACTCAACTTTTAAAGCATCAATTTCGATCCTCTTGGGCTAATTTTCTGGAAAACTCTTGTAAACTCATAGTATAACATGTTTTGAAGATCAATTTGCAAAATCAAAGCCCAAAGGTAGTTCAATTAAACATAATTTCAAGGAAAACTTCAAGAACATAATTTAAATGTAACATGCATGAATTCTCATGACTTCTAATGCTCCAAAACATGATCCAAAACAAGATTAAGCTCAAGAATAGGATGAATTCATGGACTATAACAAAAATGTGGACATGCATGTGGAAATTCATGAAGAACAACTCCAAAATCCAAAAATATGTGCATGCATGCATGAATTCACTCTCAAATCCAACTCTTAGAACCAATTCTAGACTTTAAACTCTAATCTTCCATGAACCATGCAAGAATTAATCTTAAATTCACAATTGAAAGGAAAATCTCCTACCTTAAACTTTGAATTCCAAGTCTAGGAGCTCAAATTTGCCAAGCCTCTTCAACTCTCTAAATTCTCCAAGCAACTCTTGATGAAATCAATTCTCTCACACTCCCTCCCTTTCTCACGGTTTTAGCAAGAAGATGAAGTGAAGGATGGTGTGTTAAACAAGTGTAAGGTGTGAGAAGAAATGGGCCTTGAATTAATCCACTAAGTGGCATTTATGAAACAAACTCAACTAATGTTATTTTAACTTTATTTAATCTAGTTTAATCATTCCAAATCAAATTTTAATTCAACCTACCATAAAATTCTATAAATCCTAACTAGCATATAGATCAAGTCGATTTCTGGTTCGGATGCCGATA
The DNA here is from genome assembly GCA_036172215.1 of Camellia granthamiana. Taxonomy (NCBI): domain Eukaryota; kingdom Viridiplantae; phylum Streptophyta; class Magnoliopsida; order Ericales; family Theaceae; genus Camellia; species Camellia granthamiana. The sequence goes on along the minus strand of JAXFYN010000095.1, from coordinate 5,397 downwards.
AGGCTTTCAATTCACAGTTCAAGGTCGAAACATGAACAGATCATTTTATGGCAAACAGATAGAAACACGTAAATAATGCAATACACATGCAAATTAATTCCAAATCTCTCCTAATCTACTGTTAGACATTACTAAGTGTGAATTAAGGTTAATTAGAGGTTGGGGTTATTACAGCTATAGTACATTCTAGCTTGTTAGCTTTGTGTATTGAGTCCACTACCATGCATTGCTTGGCCTATTTGAATGATTTGGCATCATTTTCTATGAGATTTCAGTGCATGTTTCATGGTCATACACTCACATCTTTCACTTATTCAATGCGTTGGAGGGTTTGCCCTTTATGCCTTAAACATGAACCATTGTGTGTGTCTTCATGCCTAAGCTTGCGAGCTATCATTTCAGTGTGTTTTTGGGGTTATTTTGCCATGATATAACTTTGATTTTTGTTGGTTAAGTCATCTCATGCTTGGTCTTGATAGGTGTAGTGTAATCCTCCCTTTTGGCCTTATATGCATCATGCTTTATGCCCCTTATGCTAGCTTGTTTTGGCTTCCTTCCATGCATGTTTTAGACTCATTTTGACATGTTCTAAGACTGTTTTGGGTGGCCTTTGCCATATGCTTCATGTATTGCATAGTTGCCTTGCTAGTTTCAAGCTTTGGGCACCATAGCATGCTTCATTTGTATCATGTACATGATTTGGCATCATTTCACATGTTATTTCAGAGCATATAGGACTGCCATGTTCCTATTTCTTTCATGCTTTGAGTGCCTTTGAGTGTTATGCATTGTTGCCTTGTTTGTGGCCCAATATGTATGCATGCATGCTTAGGCCTTTGAGATCCCATCTCAGCATGTTTTGGTCTTTGTTTAGACCTAATTGAGCTCTGTCCATGGTTGGTTCATGCATTTGTGCCATGTATTGCATGCCCCATTTGTAATCCTCTTTACTAGCTTCATGCTTTAAGGACCATAGCATGCCTTGCTTGTGTTGTTTGAATGATTTGGCGTCATTTCATACCTTATTTCAAAGCTTATAGTGTTGTTACACTCCAATGCTTGACACTCTTTGAGCACTCTTGAGAGTTGTGCTCTTATGCCTAGTCAATGGGCCATTGCATTGAGCATGTTTGTCTTGATCTTCATGCCTTAGTTTTAGCATTATGGTCACTGTTTTAGGCATGGCTGAGGTTTGTCTACATCCAGTTTAAGTCCATTTAGCATGTTTATTTGCATGTTACTTGCATGCTTATGTCACATTGAATTGAGTATACCATGTTGTTGTTTGCATTGTGTATGCCATCTTACATCGCATTGTGTATGCTATGTTGTTGTTTGCATTGTGTATGCCATTTTGTTGCTTTGCATTGTGTATGCATGCCATTAGCATTGGTAGTTTGATCATGTTGCATTGCATGTTGTTGCATGCTTGTCCCTTGCATGATTGTTTACATACTTAAGTTGCATTACATGTTTGCATGCTTGAGTTGCTTGCATTGTGTTTGGATAGGGTGTTAGTCCAAACACGGGAAACGAGGGACGTTTCATACTTGAAGTGATGAAACGTGCCTCAATTCTCGGTCGCCGACCCTCTTGATCATACATGATAGAGGTCAAGGCTTTAAGTGTTTACGTGTGCATTCATTTCACATTGATTCGTGCAATCTTGGCTTCTCGGCCATCATGCATTGAGATGCGTGATTGGTGGCCCGAGGGTCAAGAACCACACTCCCTTGAGCTTATGAAATAATAGGGAGGGTGTTATGCACACATATCTTGCAAATATATTGCCATGCCCTTTCTTGCTCTCTGTTGCAGCAAATTGGAGAAGTGCAGCAAAAATTGGTCGGCTGACCAGTAACACTAGCTGGCCGACCACTTTTTCTGGTCTGCAGCAATGGAAAGTGGTCGGCTAGTGGCTGGAAACACCTCTAGGTGGTCGGGAGCCCTCCCACAGGTCCCCAAGGTGAGTTGGAAGCTTTCCGGAGCTTGGTGTAAGGTTCTGAGAACAATTACAAACAGAGGCAAATTGGGACATCGCGGCGGATTTCCGAACGAGGCAACCGAGCATGCATGCACTCCTCATCCTGAGGACCTCTGTTTACTGTTTTCCTTAGCTAGTTTTTGCTTTGGTTTTGTACTTAAGAAATTAATGCGTTTAGTTGCTTATTCGTGTTGTAATAACTAGTTAGTTAACTTGTTAGTTAATTAGCTTGTTTTGTAATAGTTAGTTAACTAGAATTAGTTAATTAGCTTTGTTTTGTAATAATTAGTTTAATTAGCTTAGATTAGCTAGTTAGCTTCTTATTCGGACCCTTCGTCGAGAGGGCCAATTGTTGTAATAAGCGTGCATGTGTGTGATGCATGTCTTCCAACCTCCATTTCTTTCTCCCTTTTACTTAACCGTTTACGATGGTTAGTTTTAGGGCATGTTTCGATTAGCATCCTTATGCTTGCATGCGTGCATCATTCATCTGTTTTGCATGCACCGGGCTCAGCGCATCATACTAACTGCATTGTATTTCAATACATTTACTTGAATACGTGTTCAACAGCATGTTATCAAGTTGTATTCTTATGTCATCTTAGAATAGAAGAGCCTATCTTAGTTGCATTTTTGCATGTGTTGCATTAGTCATCTTAACATGAACTAAGATCATGCATGATTTCTAACTAGTTCTCTGTTTTGGCTCAGAGTACACTGTGAGTGTTTACGCTTTAGCATACTACATGTGTGTTAGTGTTGCCATGAAAGTATGCTTGCCATGAGACTAACTGCTTATGTGATTAACTGCTTAAATGCCTGTGGGTGAAGGTTGGATTACTTGAATTTGAACAATTCATCGAAATGCGTGTTTTAAGCCCACTTAAGGGTGGCAAAATCCATGACTTAGCTCACTTGCGAGTAACAAACTTTAAACCGTTTTCAAACAAACGAACATGAAATGTTTTGTTCCAACTTAGGCGATCTAGTCTATACTTGTATGTTGTGCGCATCACATAGTAATTCTAGGTTAATAACCGGAATAAGAACACATGTGTTTTCAAAACAAAATATCATGTTAGTAAAGGCCGATTTTGATCGGGCGAGCGGGGGTGCTCATTGCATGACCTTCCCCTCTCCTACCTAAATTCCTCGAGCCGAGGCAACTTTGGTGATGACGGACACGTGGCCTTAGGCACGAGTCAGGGTTTCCTAAATTTTTCCAAAATAAAATATTTAGGTGGCGACTCTGTATCTGGCAAAGCAGTCCATGTTTGGCACTTCTTTATTAAAATCAGTTTTCCAAAACGATTTACCAGATTTGGACTCTTTGGTGATTTATCAGTCTTGCATCGCACTTTACGAGATTAGATTCAGAACCGTGACACGAGTCCGAACTTGTAGTAGCTAAAAAAAAAAACGAATTTGTGCCCTTGCAGCGCGGAGCCGGGAGTTCTCGGGGCGGTCTACAGTCACCGAAGAGACAGATGCATATGTCCTTTGGACAATGATAGAAGGAATGTACCAGTCAAAGCTTGCCTGAAACAAAGCCTTGGTGATAAGAAGGCTTGTAAATCTGAAGTTGAAGAATGGTGTGTTTGTCGCCGAGCACACCAGTGAATTCAAGAATCTGGTGAATCAACTTGTAACTGTCAAGATGCCCTTGGATGATGAAATGCAAGCCGTTCTATTGCTCAGTTCTTTACAAGACAGCTGGGAGACGTTGGTGGTTTCTCTCAGTAACTCTGCACTAGAAGGGAAGCTGACCATAAGCATGGTCACAGACACCATACACAATGAAGAGACAAGGAGAAAAAACATGGAAGGTAATCAGTCCCATGCTCTTGTCACAAAAGATATAGGTAGAGACAAAGGTAGAAAAAGAGGCAGAGGAAGAAGCAAGAGTAGAGGCAGATGGAACAACAAGAGTAAATCCAGAAACAGTAAAAGTCAAGGTAACTCTAGCTTCACTTACTTTCACTGTGGCTAGGAGGGTCACATAAAGAGGAACTGTCCAAGCCGAAAAGATAAAGGCCAAAACAGTAAGTCAAAAGGAGATAAGAACAAGACAGCTACAACAACTAATGAAATACTTCTTGCAGTTGGTGAAAAGAAGGATTACCTTCACGTGGCTGACCACAACTATACAGAGTGGGTGATAGACACAGTTGTATCCTATTACGCCACTTCCCACAGAGAACTCTTCAGCTCGTACAACGTTGGAGATTTTGGCACTGTTCGAATGGGAAATTCTAACTATTCGAAGATTGTGGGCATTGGAGGCATTAGTATTCAGACTAATATCGGACACAAGCTGGTTCTCAAAGATGTGAGGTATGTTCCAGATTAGCGCCTCAATCTTATCTTCGGAAGCGCCCTGGACTGACAGGGCTATACAAGTACATTCGGAAATGGTCATTAGAAGCTGACAGGAGGAGCTTTGACAATCGCCAGAGGAAAGATGTCTTCAACACTGTACAAGACTCAAACGAAGATCTGTTTGGGAAGTCTTAATGCAGTAAAAGACAAGGAGTCACCAGACTTATGGCACAGAAGACTGGCTCATATGAGTGAAAAGGGATTGCATTTGTTGGCAAGCAATCCAAGATACCCTTATCCAAAGAGAGTACCCTAAAGCCGTGTGATCATTGCATTTATGGCAAGCAGCATCGAGTATCATTCAGTTCAATGAGCAAAAGGAAAACAGAAGTGCTCAGTATGGTATACTCGGATGTTTGTGGTCCAATTGAAGTTGAGTCATTTGGCGGCCGCAAGTATTTTCTGACCTTCATTGATGATACATCAAGGAAGTTGTGGGTGTATTTCCTGAAGACGAAGGATGAGGTATTCCAGCACTTTCAGGATTTCCATGCAATGGTGGAAAGAGAGACCGGAAAGAAATTGAAGTGTTTTCACATAGACAATGGTGGCGAGTACACTTCAAATGCTTTTGAAGCATATTGTGCTAGCAAAGGTATCCGGCACAAGACAACAGTTCCCGGTACCCCACAACACAATGGTGTGGCAGAAATAATGAACCGGACTATTATTGAAAGAGTCAGATGCATGCTCAGAATAGCAAAGTTGCCAAAGTCATTCTGGGCTGAAGCCGCCCATACAGCCTATTATCTTATCAACAGGTCACCTTTAATCCCGTTGAATTTTGCGATACTTGAGGAAATTTAGTCCAGATGAAAGATATCATATTCTCACTTGAGAATCTTCGGGTGGGGTGTAAGGCGTTTGCACACATCTCCAAGGAAAACAGACAGAAGCTTGATGACAAGTCCACTCCATGTATATTTGTAGGCTATTCAGATACAGCATTTAGGTACAAGTTGTGGGACACAGTGAACAAGAAGATGTTCAGGAGTAGAAATGTTGTGTTCCAGTAAGACCAGACAGTAGCAAAT